>BOPN01000033.1:122447-124947 GCA_017312705.2 Penaeus japonicus
ATTTATAAATATATGTATTTATGTATATATATGTATATGTATTTATGTATATATATATGTATATGTATATATATGTATATGTATGCATGTGCGTGTATATATATATGTATATGTATGTGTACATATTAATATACATATATATACATACATATATATCATATACACATATATATAATAAGTTTATTATATATTCCCATATACACACATAGATATATATACTCATCCATCCATCCATATACATACATATCAGGAACTAGCCGACCCACGTTTAACCAATAAGGCAACATCAAACCAATCCCAAACACCTTGGCGTTTCAACTTCGCGATAGTCGCCATAGAAAAAAATATATATGGCAACAGACCATCGAAGCGCCACTTGTTGTTGGCCGTTGAACCACCTGCTGTTAACGGTTGAAGCACCTGTTAACGGCCATTTAAGCACTATGTTAATAGCCGGCGAATGCACCTCTCCTGAGGCACCATCGAAGGCGCCTCCCGTTAACGGCCGGTGAATGCACCTTTTATTAACGGCCGAAGCACTTTCTGTTAACGGCGAGGTGTAGCGGCCCGTGGCGACCCGACCCAGCCGGCAAACGGGGCAGAGAACCCGGGTGCTCGCTGCGAAAGAGGAAATTGCCCGTTCAGGCTTTAATATTAGGTGTTGAGTGTAGTGAATTGTTTAGTAATGGCGGGGTCGGGCCAACGCAGTGTATTCCTTACGGAGGTTTTGTGCCGCACACCATATCATGACTGTTATTTTATTTATATATATAATTTTTTTTTACATGGTTTTTCGTCTCCCTCACTCCCCTCACCCCTTCTCTCTCTCTCTCTCTCTCTCTCTCTCTCTCTCTCTCTCTCTCTCTCTCTCTCTCTCTCTCTCTCTCTCTCTCTCTCTCTCTCTCTCTCTCTCTCTCTCTCTCGCTCTCTCGCTCTCTCGCTCTCTCGCTCTCTCTCTCCCTCCCCTTTCCCCTTCCCCCTCCCTTCCTCCCCTCTCTCCCGCCCCTTCCCCTCTCTCTCTTTCACACACACACACACACACACACACACACACACACACACACACACACACACACACACACACACACACACACACACACACACACACACACACACACACACACACACACACACACACACACACACACACACACACACACACACAAGCCGTAGCGTCAAAGTAAGCAATTGATGGTTGCAATATTGAGCGTCCGCGAAGCACAAGTGTGGAGGTGGATCATGCTTTCTGATGCCCACAAACGACAGCGTAATTAGTCGATCGTTTATTCTGCTTGTTTTGTTTTCCTTATTTATTTTAGGGATGGTTGGGGTGGGGTGAGGGGTGGTAGCGATCAGGAAATGTTTGCAGATCTGAAGTAGGGTTGTCTACACCTCTCTCTCTCTCTCTCTAATTTGAGATGTTATTAACTACTTGTCTCAATAAACTTGTCATAGTCAATGTCTAAGCCTCTCTCTCTCTCTCTCTCTCTCTCTCTCTCTCTCTCTCTCTCTCTCTCTCTCTCTCTCTCTCTCTCTCTCTCTCTCTCTCTCTCTCTCTCTCTCCCCTCTCTCCCTCTCTCCCTCTCTCCCTCTCCCTCTCCCTCTCCCTCTCTCCCTCCCTCCATCCATCCTCTCTCATCCTTCCCTCCCTCCCTTCACTCTCTCTCCTCTTCCATCACTCTCTCTCTCTCCCTCTCTCCCTCTCCCTCTCCCTCTCCCTCTCTCTCTCTCTCCCCCCCCCCATACTCATCCTTCTTGCCTCTCTCCCTCCCTCCCTCTCTCCATCCTCTCATCCTTCTACTTCATCCCTCTCCTTCCCTCTCTTCTTCTCTCCCTCTCTCTCTCTCTCTCTCCACCCTCTCTCATCCTTCTTGCCTCTCTCCCTCTCTCCCTCCCTCCCCTCCCTCCCCTCTCCCCCCACCCCTCTCTCATCCATCTGCTCCTTCCCTTTCTTTCCCTCACCCCTCACCCTCCCCCCTTCCTGGCGGCGCTCCGTGGGCCTTGCGACCCCCCTTCGGCGTCCGTCCGAAGGAAAATTGGTCGTCGCATTAATGTGGCCGGGCGACTCTCCGCGGATGCAGCAGCTGGCTATCTCCCGACGCCGCGGACATTTTTAGAATACCGTAACAGATGGCTGTTGATTGGACCCGTCTCCTGCGCTCTCGTCCTGGTATCTCTCCTTCGTCCTTCTCTTCTCCTGCTTCACCCGATGATGCTGTCGTCTCTGTTCTGATGTCGTCGGGGTCTTAGGCGTCTTGGTCGTCGTGGTCCTCTTCGTCGTCGTGGTCCTCTTTCACCTTCTTACTCGTCGTCCTTCTTTCTTCCTCTTCCTACTGGTTCTCCGTCGTCGTCGGCCTGTCCCTCTTGCCGTTTTTAATGCGTGTGTTCTTTTTATATCCCTTCTTCGCCCTCTACCTCCCCTTCTTTCTCTATCTCTTCCTCCACCCACTCCTCGTCAAATTCCTCCTCCACCTCTTCCTACACCCGACCCTCTTACCAC
>BOPN01000033.1:127447-132447 GCA_017312705.2 Penaeus japonicus
CAGAGTGCGCTACCCGGCGACACACGATTGAGCACTCCGAACTACCATGCTGTTCTTATGTCCAGGAAATGAGGCAGGTACTACTGGTCATAACTATTATGTCCGTCAGTCTGTGTGGTTAGTTAAACTGTGATGTCTCTTTTTTTTGCATGACTGTGATGTTTGTGCGTGCGTATGTGTGTGTATGTGTATGTCTGTCTGTCTGTCTGTCCCACAGCATTGCCACTAAGGGTTAAAAGCTTTTCACTGGTTTACTGTATGACAAGCACCTCAGTTTAGTACTGATCGCGTGGTACTAAACGCGGGTTCAAAAAAAGGGGCTGCTCACATTGCAATGAAATGCCTGCAAGATACTGGAAACGAGAGCAATAGGTGGCTCTCCTTCACGACGTCGCACGTCGGGATGTGCAATACACCTCGCTGGAACCGGCAAGGTTCTTTTCGAAATCAGAGTGGGATGATAAGACATAAATTTTCCCTTGTAGCAGAGGCTCTCAACCTTTTTCTCTTGCACCGCTTGTCATGGCCCGGCCCCCATATTGTTTTATAGGGTAAATGAAAGTAATCTGAGTATTCTATCAGATGGTCGATAGAGCATTGTTTGTTAACAGCAGCCAAACAAAATGAAGCATGTCTTCAATAGTTTTATCAATATATAGTGTAAATAAAAGTACGTGAAGTATTCTACCAAATACTTGATAGACCATTATTCAGTTTTACCTTAATGACAACAACAAACCAAAAGGGAGCATATCCTTCTGTTATGATATTTTATCATTTACCACCGACTGCTTAACTAAAAGTAATCATCTCTATTGCCAGTGGTAAAAAACATATGCTTCTTGATAATAACCATGATTATTTGCAGGCAACATCACAACATCAAACTTGTATAATATAATATAATATTTTAAGGGCTTGGCGACCCCAAGGTTAAGGAAGGGGGACCTGTAGAAAGACCTGTATTCGAGCATAAAGTAAATATGATTAGTCAATAAATAGTGTAGCTATAATCAAAGAACGTTTCTGTATCATAGATTTTTTTTCACAATTTGTAAAGCAGTTAAGCAATTCCTGCATGTTCAAGCATTACCTATCAAGCATACCAGTCATTGATTATGTCTTTCACGTTGAATTCTTGAAGCTAGATCGTATATTCAATCTTTTGCATATTGTATTACAAGGTAACCTTTTCAATCGTTGTTCAATAATGTTCGTATTTTCACTCATTATGTAGCATCCGTTCAAGCAGTATTCAACGCTCAACAGATGTTCATTTTAAAACAGTTTTCATCCATTTCATTCATTGGAAATTTTGGCCCATGCTCATCCATCCCGAAGAAAGTTTCAGTGCCTCATTTTGCTGCTCAGGATTTTTCACATTGGAAAAATATATGGAAGACGAATTAATAAATTGGTTGTAAATAGCAATTGGGTTTGTAAAAAAAATAAGGATAAAAGAGCTTGCTAACTAGTAATATGGATTTTTTATTATTATTATTTTTTTTATAATAAGAAATAACAATGAAAAGACGTACCTAATAGTAATAATTAGTTTTTAAAGAATATTTGTAAAATGTCAAAAGTACCTCAAGCACTTTTGTTTCTTAAGATGTCAGGCCCAAATCTCCAGGACGGAAGACTCTTTGGTGTGGAGAAGTGCACGTCCAATCGTGAAGTCGCTGCTTGCAGGAAAATTCTTGGAATTCTTGCTGGCGTGCGTGTTTGAATTTGTGTGTGTGTGTATGTATGCATGTATGCATATATATATATATATATATATATATATATATATATATATATATATATATATATATTATATATATGTTTGTTTTTGTGTTTGTTTGTATATGTATGTATTTATATATATGTGTGTGTATGTATATATATATATATATATATATATATATATATATATATAT
This sequence comes from Penaeus japonicus, assembly GCA_017312705.2. Classification (NCBI taxonomy): domain Eukaryota; kingdom Metazoa; phylum Arthropoda; class Malacostraca; order Decapoda; family Penaeidae; genus Penaeus; species Penaeus japonicus. The sequence continues at coordinate 129,370 of BOPN01000033.1, forward strand.
ATATATATATATATATATATATATATTATATATATGTTTGTTTTTGTGTTTGTTTGTATATTTATGTATTTATATATGTGTGTGTATGTATATATATATATATATATATATATATATATATATATATATATATATATATGCGTGTGTGTGTGTGTATGTATGTATGTATGTATGTGTATGTGTGAATGTGAATGTGTCTGTGTCTGTCTGAGTCCGCTGCTGTATCGACGTATATGTTTGTTCCTGTGATGACTGTTCTGGCGTTGAATGCGTATGATTAAACTTGTTTGCGGGATTACTGGCCTGGGGAGCGTGGGGTTGGGGTAGAGAGAGGGGTCAGTTCCGATGTTCGTCCTGGCCACTGACTAGAATAAATGTAAATCTAGGGAGGGAAGTAAAAAAATTGAGATGTTCCCGAATTATGAAAGTCGATCCGTAAGATATTCAAAGTTCTATTCCTCATTGGAAAAGAATTTGACATCCTTCGAAACCACGCCCGTCCGTCCGCCCGCCCCCCCCCTCCCTACCCCCTCAAAGATTAGATAAAATAAAAAAGAAGAGCAAGCCAAGGCCATGACGCACGCGATCGGACGCGGGCATGGGAGGGGCGGGGGAGGGGTTGGTTGGCGGGAAAGAGGAGGGAGGGGGGAGGAGGGTATGAACTGGTCCGCAGAACCTCGCTAGTGTGTGTTTGACTTGGTTATTGCAGTCGTATCATTACGGCGGCTGGACTATAATCTAAATCCACTTTGCCTTCATCAATATACTGGCGATAAAATTACGGGGATTATCTTAAGCCGCGAGGACGGTGTTCGGACACGCCTCGTTGGTGCGGCGGCGACGTTTTACGGGACGAAGTCGCTGGTGTGAGGAAGAAGAGGAGGAAGAAGAAGAAGAAGGAGGAGAAGAAGAAGAAGGAGGAGGAGGAGGAGGAGGAGGAGGAGGAGGAGGAGGAGGAGGAGGAGGAGGAGGAGGAGGAGGAGGAGGAGGAGGAGAAGGAGAAGGAAGAAAAAGAATAAGAAGGAGGAGGAGGAGGAGAAGGAAGAAGAAGAAGGAGGAGGAGGAGGAGAAGGAAGAAGAAGAAGGAGGAGGAGGAGGAGAAGGAGGAAGAAGAAGGAGGAGGAGGAGGAGGAGAAGGAAGAAGAAGAAGGAGGAGGAGGAGGAGGTGGAAGAAGAATAATAAGAAGGAGGAGGAGGAGGAGGAGGTGGAAGAATAATAATAAGAAGGAGGAGGAGGAGAAGGAAGAAGAAGAAGGAGGAGGAGGAGAAGGAAGAAGAAGAAGGATGAGGAGTAGGAGGAGAAGGAAGAAGAAGGAGGAGGAGAAGGAAGAAGAAGGAGGAGGAGGTCGAGGAGGAGGAGGAGGAGGAGGAGAAGGAGAAGGAAGAAGAAGAAGAAGGAGGAGGAAAATAAGAAGGAGGAGAAGAAGAAGAAGAAGAAACAGAATAATAATAATAATAATAATAATAATAATAATAAGAAGAAGAAGAAGAAGAAGAAGAAGAAGAGAGAGGAGGAAGGGATGATAATGGGGATCAGGATGATGAACGGAAGAGGAGGAGGAAAGAGTGTTGGTAATGGTAATGGAGACAAGAAGAAGAAGAAGAAGAAGAAATAGGGATAGGATGAAAGAGGTGACGAGGAGGTGGAGGAAGCATAGTTATAGGAGGAGGAGGAGGGATTTATAACAAGAAAGTAGATGAAATCGGAGAAGATGGAGAAAAAGAAAGAAGAAAAACAAAAAAATGGAGGAGGAAGAAAAAAGATAATGGCCAGTGATAGTGTTATGTAACTTTGGGATGAAAAGTATGATGTTAATTAAAAATGTATTGATGTTAGTATATACGATACTGTGATTACCTCTCTAAGGTGATGTGTTAGGTAATCAGAAGTCCGGAAATTTTTATATCTGTAGATAAAGTTTTAAACTAGTTTAATCTATAGTTAATTTGCGTGTGTAATATTCCAGTGCATAGATTATGTGACGATGTTTCAATACGATGCTACTATTTGGTGATGCATCATACTCTTATAATGAAGATATACGTACACACACACACACACACGTGTTGTTTCTAGAGTAGTTTCAAGCTTGAAACTTTTATTTTAAGTGTATTTTTCTTATGTTGCTGTGATGCGATACGATCAATTATTATTGACCGAAGTGTATGTGTCAGTCAGCGATAGAATCGTTCCTTTGCGAAGATCAAATAATGACGTCTAAATACGATGATTCATCTCATCCATTTTTTTTTCTCACATCTCTCTTATGCTGTGCAGTATTAGTACTCTAAAGGATGGCTCTCTGAAAGATGGGAAGAGATTCCTGACATTTTTATTAATGGCGATTATGTATCCAATCTTTTAGTATAATGCTTTCTCTGCTATTAGTTACAATGATAATCCCATTGATTAATGGTGGTATATCTTGTAATGAAAAACGGAGTCATGGTAATAGGACGTACGACCAACGACATCCATTGCAAGTACGGGCTCGAAATCCCATTAGAGTTTGTATTAACACGCTTCTTCTTTATTGAGTGGAAGGTGTTCATTAGGGTGAAAATTGTGTTGCTGTTATTGTGGGATGGCTGGTTATTGAAGGCAGTTATTGTGTTGATATGATCGCAATGACGCACAGGGTTGGGTAGGAAATTGATTTTGTGTCGTTGATTGTGCGTGTGTGTAGGCGAGTTTGTGTGCGTGTGTGTGTGTGTGTGTGTGTGTGTGTGTGTGTGTGTATGTGTGTGTGTGTGTGTGTGTGCGTGTGTGTGTGAATGTTTAAGACCATGTGTTAGTAGCAGTCTGTATGTGATATTTGTGTGTGTATTGTATGTTTAAATTTGTTTGTGTGTGTTTGTTTTTCTAGATTATGATATTTGTTATGTATTTCTAAATTATGTAGTTGTGTATGCTAGTGTGTATTATTTTGGCTTGATTACCTGCATTCGTTGTAATACGTAACTTTTATCGTGACGAGCAGTCGAACTTATTTCTTTCTCAAGCGCATCGATCCACGACAGGTGTCTTAACAGGTGCGGGAAACACATTAGCAGTTCACACCGCTGAAGTCACTGCTC
>BOPN01000033.1:144947-149947 GCA_017312705.2 Penaeus japonicus
CCTACCTCCTTTCCTCATACCACCTCTTTTACCCCTACCTTGCCAGGGGGGGACCTACAGGAAGGGAGGGTAGGGTAGGGTAGATCGTATGGGATAGGGTAGGCTGAGTTGGGTTTGGTTAAGATGGGATAGTATAGGATAGATAGCAGGGGATAGATTAGAGTAGGGTAGATAACAGAAGTAGGGTAAGGTAGGGTAGGGTAGCATAGGTTTGGTTAAGGTAATGTAGGATAGGGTAGGATAGAGAATACGGGATAGGTTAGGTAGGGTAGGATAGAGAACAGGGGATTGGTTAGGGTAGAGAACAAGAGATATATTAGGTTGGGGATAAGGTAAGATAGAGAACATGACATAAATTAAGGTAAGAGAGAACAGGCTATAGGTCAGACCAGGATAGAATAAAGAACAGGGAATAGGTTAGTGTAAGGAAGACAATCCCACATCGGAGGGAGTGGGGTGGGTGGGGGGTGGGGTGGAGGGTGGCCCTCGCGTGGTGGTTGTGAAGGAAAGTATTTACGATCGAGACTGCCATTTAAGTCAATCGCATGATGGGCACCTCGAGGCCCGTAACTCCGCCGTGATCACCGCGATTTCGAAACGCCGCTTGGCTTCACCTGCCCATTTGGGAGGGCGGGGGGAGGGAGTGGTAGGAGGGAGGGGGGAGGAAAGGAGGAAAGGGGGAGGGAGAGGGGAGGGGGAGGGGAAGGGTTGTAAGAGGGTAGGGGGTGTACCGGGCGAGCCAGTGTGGGGATGGGTGAGGGGAAGGGAAAGGAAGGGAGGGTGGGCGTTGGGCGGGGAGGTAGAGAGAGGGGGGTAGGGGAAGAGGGAGGTAAAGAGGTAGGGAGTTCAGAAGTTCGGGGGAAGGGGAGGGTGGGAGGAAGGGAAGGAGGGGTGAAGAGAAAGAGGTGGGGAACGTGTACTTTTGGTGGTTCTCGCGTTACGGTGGTTGGCGATAGGGTGTGGGGGAGGGGAGGAAGGGGAGGGGGAAGGGGGAAGGGGTACGAGTAAGGGTGGAGAGGATATCGGAGATGATCGTAAACTGTCTTTGTTTCTGAACTTTGAAATTTATGAATCGGTCGTTCTGAATCCTTGGCGTCCGTTCCTTTTTTTTCTTCCTCCCCGTCCTTTTCTGTTTTCTCCTTCTCCACCACCTCTTCCTCTTCCTCCATTACCACCACCTCCACTACCACCTCCTTCACCCCCTCCACCTCCTCGTTCTGATCCTCCTCCTCCACTACGACCTCCTTCTTTTTCTGTTTCTTCTTCTTTTTCTTCTTCTAAACCACCACCTCCTACTACTCTGGTTCTATTCCTCATCCTCCTCTTCCACTACCACTTTCTCCACCACCAAGTCTTACTCCTCCTCCTCCTCATCCTCCACTACCACCTTCTCCTCCTCCTCCTCCTTCACTATCACCTTCCCCTTCTCCTTTTTCTTCTCCTCCTCCTCCTCCTCCTCTTCCACCTCATCTGCTTCCTTCTCCTCCTCTTCCTCCTTCTTTTTCTCCACCAACACTCCTCCTCCTCCTCATCATCATCATCATTATCATCTGCTTCCTTCTCCATCTCTTCCTACTCTACCGCCTCCTCCGTCTCCTCCTCCTCCCTCCCCTCCTCCACCTCCTTATCTGCCTCCTCCTCCTAATCTGCTTCCTTCTCCATCTCTTCCTCCTCCACCGCCTCTTCCTCCTCCTTCTCCTCTACCAACACCTCCTCTTCTTCCTCCTCCTCCTCCACCTCTACCTCCACCTCCTCCTCCTCCTCCTCCTCCTCCTCCTCCTCCTCCTCCTCCTCCACTAACAACACCACCTCCTCCACCAACACCACCTCCTTCACCTCCTCCTCTTCTTCATCCTCCTCCTCCTCCTCCTCCTCCTCCACCACCATGACCTCCTCCTCTTCTTCCTCTTTCTCCTTCAGCATAGCATGATCAAAGTATGATCTCACTACAAAACTACTGTGTTTGTGTATGGGGTGTATTGTATATTCCAAAACTCATATGTAAACATATGATTTCTTTCTTCTTTTAATTACTTATTATTATTCGCAAATTTTCTAATGCTTCGTATTGAAGTTAGCGAATATGATTAGATATGCAAATTAATATATATTCCTTTTGTTTCACTTACAGGTAAGTGACGATCCGAGCAAGTTGTGTATTCGCCGTCCGGGTAAGTCACTCATTAAGTCAGCGGCGCAGGTAACTTACTGCGACTTAAATCATCTACATTACAAACTCGTTACGTCTCGCTGCCGTTGTAGTGATGATGAGTACCGATAACGCTTGTTGCAAAGGATGCTGTTGCACGTTCGGTTGTCGTAACATTGCAAAGGAGGGACCTGTCTTGCCCCGAGCAGATGATCCACGGCGGAGGATGGGCGGGTGCGAACGGGCTCCGAGGGCGCCGTCGCCGTTGATCCTTCTGCCGGTGCAACGTGCATGCAATCGAGGGCGGCGCTGATTGACAGGTGATGGGGGCCTTGGTGCTGTTCTCTCGTCCTCCCTGCGCTCCCTGGTTGCAGGCTCGGACTCGGCTCCGCTCGTCGCCTCCCCTTCTCTGTTTCGGCTCTGGCTTCTGGGCCATCCCTTCACTTCTGCCCCTACGCACCTTCATCCATTTTCTTCTATCCCCTCATCCCTCTTTATTCCCATCCCCCTTACTACTTTTTTTCCGTCTTTCTTTTCCCTTCCCCTATTCTTCCAATTCCCTCCCCCTTCTCCCCTTCTCCTCCGCCGCTACACCTGTCCTTCCCTTCGCTCGCATCTTCTCCTTTTCTTCTTACCTCCCCTCTCCCCCCTCTTTCTACCCTCTCTTCCCCCATATCTTCCTCTCTGGGCCCTCCTCCTCCTCCCCTCCCCCTTCCCTCCATCCTCTTCTCCCTCTCCCCCTCCTCCGTCTCTTCTCCCCCCTCCTCCTCCATCCCGCCCTTCCCCTCCTCCACCCAATCCCCCCCATCCCCTCCTCCACCCCTCATCCCTCCCGTCCCTCCCCCATCCTCCACCCCCACCCCCACCCCCTCATCCCTCTTCATCCCCCTCCTCCTCCCTCCTCCTCCTCCTCCTCCCCCTCCTCCTCCCCCCATCCTCCACCCCCACCCCCACCCCCTCATCCCTCCTGTCCCTCCCCCATCCTCCACCCCACCCCCTCATCCCTCTTCATCCCCCTCCTTCTCCTCCTCCTCCTCCTCCTCCTCCTCCTCCTCCTCCTCCTCCCCCCCCCCATCCTCCACCCCCGCCCCCAACCCCACCCTCTCATCCCTCCTGTCCCTCCCCCATCCTCCACCCCCACCCCCTCATCCCTCTACGTCCCCCTCCTCCTACTCCTCATCCACCTCCTCCTCCTCATCCACCTCCTCCTCCTCCTCCTCCTGCTCCTCCCTCCCTCCCTCCTCCTCCCCCATCCTCCCACCCCCACCCCTTCCTCCTTCTCCTCCTCCTCCTCCTCCCTCCTCCTCCTCCCCCACCCCTTCCCCTCCCTCCCTCCCTCCCTCCCTCCCTCCTTCCCTCCCTCCGCTGGCCTTTTCATTCGCTTAATTCCCCCTCCTCCCCCCTCCCCCTCACCCCTCCCCCTCCCCCTCCCCCTCCTCCTCCATCCCGCCCCTCCCCGAACTCCTTAAACTGAGAGACGCCAGACTTGATTAGGATTACGGAGCCCTGGCCGCTAAGGATTAGAAATAAAGGGAGACTCTCGAGAAGCGCCGTGTCAGTGTTGCAATCTGATTAGAATATTAATGATGATTTACATGTCCGAGAACCGAAGGGAAAGGTTGGGATTACCCTTATATGGGGTGAGATACAGACACGACGGACAGACAGACAGACAGACAGACAAGACTGACAGACAAGACTGACAGACAGACAGACAGACAGACAGACAAGACTGACAGACAAGACTGACAGACTATCAAACAAACAAAACAAGACAGACTGTTAGACAAATGAAACAAGACAGACCGGCAGATAGACAGGCACACAAATAGGCAAACAGACAGACACACAGACAGACAAATAGGTAGACAAACAAACACGAATTAAGTAAGAAAAGGCCAAAAAATAGCAAATAAATGTCGTAGGCCTAACCTCATCCTGATAGGCTTTCTTGTTCAGATTCGATGAGGCTCGTCAATCCTTCTCTCTTTCTTTGCTTTTTTCTGTTTTTTTTCCATTTTCTATTTATTTATTTTTCTGTTTTATTTTATTTCAGTTGTAGGTCTGTTCTGTTCTTTTCTTCTTCTTCTTTCATATAGCCTTTTAAGTTATTTAGGGAGAAATATTCACAACGAATTGTGCACATTCCCCGTTCTTGCTGTTGCAACATCAAGCCATTAACTTTAATCTCGCTTGATATATTACGTGCAAATCCGATCACCACCCCCACACTCTCAAGAAAAAAACCGGCATGAAAATAAATGATAAAATGATAATAAATGCAGACGCGAGAGAGCTCTTGCACACAGGGAGCCGCGAACAAAAAGCTGTGAGTTGTTTTAATCCTTCTACATTAGCCAAAGTCAGTAATGATAGAGACCGCGCGCCCTCTTGTTTCGTGCGTCGCCGCCCTACCTTTCTTACGCATGTTAAGCCGACCGGACTCCTCTGTTCTGGAAGCTTCTTTCCATAAAGGTATTGGCGGCCCATAAAGTTATCTCCGGGCTTTACGACGACCGGACGGGTGTTCTTTAGCAGGCAGCCCGATGATCTTTCGACTTAGTTACTTGCTAATCGACGCCTTAATTGCCCTTCCATGGGGAGCATAATTACGGTCGGGTCGTATTAAGGATGGGCTAATGGGCATTTTAGTAATGGGACGCTTCCCTCGAGGTGCGATTTGTGGGCGGGGTCAGGGGCGGGACTGCATGACGGAGGCGCAAGGAGGCTCATTGTTGCCGGCGGCAGATTCGTAATGCGGCCGCAGATGAAAGCCACATCCCCCCCCCCCCATTCATAACCGGAACTCCTTTCCGTTGACGGGCGCTCCACCTCCTCATTCTTCTTCTTC
>BOPN01000033.1:154947-157447 GCA_017312705.2 Penaeus japonicus
GATCAGCAATACTCTTGGGAAGAGGGGGACGGGAGGGGAGGGGGAGGGGGTGCAACAGGCTTTCAGCTGCCAATTGTATCCGTACACACACACACACACACACACACACACACACACACACACACACACACACACACACACACACACACACACACACACACACACACACACACACACACACACACACACACACACACACACACACACACACACACACACACACACACACACACACACACACACACACACACACACACACACACACACACACACACACACACACACACACACACACACACACACACACGATGAATTCCAGTGTGCTATCCTTATCTCCAAGGTGCGATCGAGATGAATTCTTCTCGATCGATATTTCAAGTTGATTTTACTTCAGAGAGTCACTTTATTTTTTATACGGCGGTGTGAAGAAGGAGAAGAAAGGGGAAAGAGTAAAGACAAGGAGAGGGAAGAGTAAACACAAGGCGTGGAAAGAAGGGTCAAGCCGGGTCAAGGATAGGTTAGGTCATCTTGGCGAGCGATGGGCGGGACAGGTCGTGGGATGGATCTTTAACGCCGATAGCCTTTGCTTGCAGTATGCTCACAGTATTTCTATCAATCTTTATGTCTATCTATTTATCTATTTATATCTATAGATAAATAGATCTCACTTCCTTATTTCTTTACTACCTTTTCTCCATCCATTTATCCATCCTTTTACAATCCCCTTCTTTCTCTCTCTTCTTTCCTTCCTTCCTTCGCCCTCCACTCACCCTCCCCTCCTTTCCCCTCCCTCCTTCCCTCCCTCCCTTCCCTCCCTCCCTCCCTCCGACCCCTCTCAACATCATCCTCTTCTCCCCCCCACCCCGCCCTTCCCTCCCCCTATCTTACAACTCTCGTAAATTAAGAAAAAAAATGAAACAACCTCACACTCTGACCCAGCTAGAAGGAACTCGACCAACAATCAAATCAGTCGAGGTCGATGAGGCTTCGACATGCGACCTCGGGAGGGGAGGGGAGGGGAAGGGAAGGAGGGAGGGAGGGGAGGGGAGGGGAAGGGAAGGGAAGGGAAGGGAAGGGAAGGGAAGGAGGGGGGGGAGGGGAGGGGAAGGGAAGGGAAGGAAAGGAGGAGGGGGGAGGGGAGGGGAGGGAAGGAGGAGGGGGGAGGGAAGGGAAGGAGGATGGGGGAGGGGAGGGGAGGGAAGGAGGAGGGGGGAGGGAAGGGAAGGGAAAGAGGAGGAGGAGGAGGAGGAGGAGGAGGAGGAGGAGGAGGGAGGGGTGAGGACGGGAAGGAGGAGGAAGGGGAGAGGTAGGGAAGGAGGTGGAAGGGGAGAGGACGGGAAGCAGGAGGGGGAGGAAGGGGAGGGGAGGGGAAGGAAGGGAAAATAAGGAGGAAGGGGAGAGGATAAAGGAGGGGGGAGACGGGAAGGAGGATGGGAAGGGAAGGGGAGGGGTAAGGAGAGGGGAAGGAGAAGGAAAAGGAAATGGAGAAGGAGGGAGGAGGGCTGGAAGAGGAAGTAGGAAGGGGAGGGAGAAGGAGGAGGAAGGAGAGATTTTGTGTGTGGGTGAGTCTAGGTGGGGTGACGACTTCTTTGTGAGGACCTAATGGGGGGGGAGGGGGTATTTGTGTCTGTGTCTGAATGATGAGTCTGTTAACAGAAAGAAAGGGGGCAGGGTTCGATCAAAGAGAACAAGAGTCTGAGAACACCACAAATCTAGATATCAATTATTTCCTCTTTCGCTCCTCAATCAATCTCCCGGCTCGCACACCTGTTAACCCCTTCTGGCACCCCCCCCCCTCCCCCTCCTACCCCTGCTTCATCATTCTGCACCCGGTACCCCCTTCCCCTTATGCCCCACTCCCTCCTCCTCCTTCTCCTCCTTAGTCCACACACACACACAAAGAAACAAGCAAACAGACAAACCAACAAAGTAGTAGCTATATAATGTCATTTATAGAATCCAAATTTATTATAAAATTTATATCAATATAAAATATCAACATTTAAACAACAGCAAAAACAACATACACTTTAGCGTCGACCAGTACTACTAACAGAGATGACAGCAAACAACAAAATCCCGCACAGTAACAAAGACAGCAACTGCAGCACAAGTAGTTACTTCTGCTCCTCCTACCCCTGCTCCTCCTCCTCCTCCTCCTCCTCCTCCTCCTCCTCCTCCCACTCCTCTTCCAACTCCTCCTCCTCCTCTTCCTCCCACTCCTCCTCCTCCTCCCCACTCCTCTCCCTCTTCCTCCCCACTCCTCTCCCTCTTCCTCTCTCCTCTTCCTCCTCCTCCTCCTCGTCCTCCCTTTCTCTCCTCCTCCTCTTACCCCTTCCCCCCCTCCTCCTCCGCCCATAAATCATAATAGAGATGTTGAAGTCTCGTAATGAGAGGGGTCTTGACGACGGGCGTTGGAGAAACTGGTGCGGGCGTGGGCGCGATATTTGGGGCGGCCGGTGGGCGTGGTAGCTGCCGAGGTTGGGCCGTGGATTTGGGT
>BOPN01000033.1:162447-172447 GCA_017312705.2 Penaeus japonicus
TTAACAAGATTTATGTTGGCGCGTGTGGTTGTGAATATATTTACAGTATTGAAAGGATGTATTTGCAATTGATGTTTTGATTTTGGCTTGACTACATTACTGACTTATTTAATGATAATTTTCTAGTGATGGAAGGTTTAAAGATACACAAGAGAGGGTAAAAGGAGAAGCAAAAAAAAAAAGGTGAAAAGTGGACGCCATATAACGACACGCACGCGCAAACACACACACACACGCACACACACACACACACACACACACACACACACACACACACACACACACACACACACACACACACACACACACACACACACACACACACTCCCTCTCTCTCTCTCTCTCTCTCTCTCTCTCTCTCTCTCTCTCTCTCTCTCTCTCTCTCTCTCTCTCTCTCTCTCTCTCTCTCTCTCTCTCTCTCTCTCTCTCTCTCTCTCTCTCTCCCTCCCCCTCTCTCTTCCTCCTCCCTCTCTCTCTCCCTCTCTCTCTCTCTCTCTCTCTCTCTCTCTCTCTCTCTCTCTCTCTCTCTCTCTCTCTCTCTCCCTCTCTTTCTCTCGGATGTTTCGGTCCACCACAGATCTTGCCCCTCCCATCCATCCCTCACCTCCCCCCGCCTCCCCCCCCACCCACCCCCCGCACGGGCGCCCACGACGGCATACCGAAACTCTCGCTAATTGCTCGGACGCGACAGTCGTACAAGTCGCGTTCAAGTAGCTGCTTTGCTCGGGACGGCGGCACGAGCGAGCGAGTTAATGAGTCCATGAACGAGCGGATGTTGACGTGATTGAGTTAATGAGTAATGAGTTGTGTAAATTAAGGAGTAATTAGGTGAACGGGTGGATGGATGGATGAGGATAATGATTGAACGAGTGAATGATTGGTGTGATTAATTGTGCGATTGAACGAGTTAATGGTACGAGTGAACAGGTTAATGAACGAGTAGTCGTGTGAATGAGTCAATGGATTATCCAATAAAGTGAATAATGAACTGAGTATGTGAATAGGTGAATAAAGCGCTTGAGCAAATGAGCGATTGAGTGAACGAGTCCGCCATCTTGATTATGTTCTACTCCCGAAAATGAGGGAGTTAATAATGCACGCAGCGTAGCAGTAGCGGGGTGTAATGAATGGTCGTTAACTGCGAGTTGACTGAGGAATGCGGCGGCTTCGCTCCTTCGCCTTTGCGTCTGTCTGCCCACTCGCCTTGCTTACCGCTCTCTCTCTCTCTCTTTCTGTCTCTTTCTCTCTCTCCTCTCCTCTCCTCTCCTCTCTTCTCTTCTCTTCTCTTCTCTTCTCTTCTCTTCTCTTCTCTTCTCTTCTCTTCTCTTCTCTTCTCTTCTCCTCTCCTCTCCTCTCCTCCCCTCTCCTCTCGTCCAGCCCCCTTCCGCCCCATCCTCCGCCTCTTTCCCCCTTCCTCCCCCCCCCCCCGATTAAGGCCAGTGATTGAGAGGCGCGTTTGCTTGATCGCTTGATTAAGGAGAGGCCGTGAAGTCCTTACGGCCACATAAACCGGATGAAGACGAGCATTGCACATGGGGTGGGGGTTGAGGGGGGGGGCAGTGGGTTGAGGGGAGTGGGAAGTGGGAGGGAGGTAGGTAGGGAGGGTTAAAAGGAAGGGGTAAGGTTGAGTAGGTGAGGGGAGTAAGTGTGGGAGGAGTTGAGGGAAGGGGGGAGTAGGTTGAGATGAGGTTGGGAGGGTTAGGGGGAGAAGGACTGGGTTGGTGGAGGGAGGGTTCCTCTTCCTTCTTTTTCCTTTACTTCTCTTTCCTACTTTTCCTTTCACCCCTCTCCCTCGCTCTACCTCTTTTCTCTCTCTTTCTCATTCTCTCCCTCTTTTCTTTTCTTTCTTATCTCCCCTTATCTCTCTCGCTCCCTCCCCCTCCCCATCTCCCAATCCCTCTCTCTTTCCTCTCTCCCTCCTTCCCTCCCTTCGCTTCATATCTCTCTCTCCTTCTCTCTTAACCTTCACCTGTTGCTGTGTTCCACTCTCATTTACTCTTTATCATCTTTGTTTATCTCCTCGTTCGTTTTATGGCTATCGCTCACTCGCTGCTTCTCGCTTTCATTTTTTTCATTATCGGGGAGGTACTTATATGCAAATTACACTTTAAATATAACACAACAACACATACAACACAATGCAAAGGAAGCACACACTCACACGTACGCGCTAACCTACTCACACACACACACACACACACACACACACACACACACACACACACACACACACACACACACACACACACACACACACACACACACACACACACACAAACAAACACATCAGCAGATAACCTACAGCAAAGATACAGAAGTGCAACCAAACTGCAAGACATTGTATTGTCATTAGTGCAACAGAATACGCCATTTAGAAACATCTATCGATTGTTTTACAAGCTACACATCTTTAACGTTACGCTGTAGTGTTTAGTGTAGGCGTGTGCGTATGTGCACGCGCACACGTGTATGTATGTGCGTGCTTTGAAGAGACACGAGTGAGAGAGAGAGTGTGTGTATACGAGTAATTAAGTTCACGTTTATGAATATTAATTAAGTCAGCGTCCCGTTATGTTCTCTTCTCTCGTTTTTTGTGTAAACTCGTAAACATATCATAGGCGTACAAGGCAGCGAGTGGGAGGCGGCCGATAGCACCAGAACACATCAATCAGCGAGATCTTGAACGCGGGGCACTTGCGGCAGGTCGTTCGCCGTGGGGTGGGGGGCGGGGGAAGGGGGAGGGAGGAGGAAGGAGAGGGAGAGGGAGGAGGATGGGGGGACACTTTGCGGCAGGTCGTTTGCAGTGTTGGGGGGGGGTAGGAGGAGGTTTCTCATTTTCTCTTGTTTTTCCCCTTTTATTGTGTTTTCTCTCGTTTCGATCAATTTTCATGTCAATGTTGACGATTATTTTGTGTATTGTGACTTCTCCGTTCACAATCATTACCTATTTTTTTCTTAATCGCTTCTGCCCATTCTTGAAAAGAAAAAAATGTTCACAGACACCATCTTTCTATTATCTCTTTTTCTCCATATACTTATCTTTCCTTTTTTGTTATATTAATAAATTTTCCTCTCTCCCTCTCTCCCTCTCTTCATATTCAACCGTTTTCTCAATACATATAATTTTTTTTCTATTTTTATATTTACTGATGATTTTTTAACTATTTGATATTAGATTAATTTTTTTTTTCATGATTATTCATACCGTCGCGTCTTGACTTTTTATTAATTTGTAATTGTTTCGTCTATTGTAACTATTTGTATCTGTTTTGCGCCCCCACTCTCTCTCTCTCTAACTCCCTTCCTCCCTCCCTCCTCCCCTCACTCCCTCTCCCTCTCGGTCTCTCTCTCTCTCTCTTTCTCTCTCTCTCTCTCTCTCGCTTTCTCTCTCTCTCTCTCTCTCTCTCTCTCTCTCTCTTTCACACTTCCCTCTTCCCTCCCCTCCCTGCTCCGGCCTCTCTCTCTCTCGCTCTCCCCTCTCTTCCTCCCTCCCTCCCTCCCTCCCTCCCTTCCTATCTCTTTCTCTCTCTCTCTCTCTCTCTCTCTCTCTCTCTCTCTCTCTCTCTCTCTCTCTCTCTCTCTCTCTCTCTCCCTCCCTCCCTCCTATCTCCCTCTCTCGCTCTCCTCTCTCCCTCCCTCCCTCCCTCCCTCCCTCCCTCCTATATCTCTCTCTCTCTCTCTCTCACTCTCACTCTCTCTCTGTCTCTCTCTCTCAAAGGGGTAATCAAGTGTCCACAGGGAATCGGCGGTGCGGGCACAGCATGGGCGAGTTGTGTTACTTAGTGGGCGGGTGGAGTGATATGTAAACTAGTGGATGGGTGAGCGGGTATGGGCGTGAGGGAGATAGGGAGGGAGGAGGGAGATAGAGAGGGGAAAAAGAGAGAGGGAGAATGAAAGGAATTTAGATAGGGAAAAAGATAGTGAGGGAAAAAGGGACAGAGAGAGAGGGAGCTAGGGTGAAGGAGGAAGAGAGAGGAAGGGAGAGGGAGGGATTGAGACGAAGAGAAGAGAGGAAAGGAAAGGAAAGGATAGGAGAGAGAGATAGTGAGAGTGAGGAATGAAGGAAGGAAGGAAGTAAGAAAGAGTGAGAATGAGGGAAGTACAGAAGGCCGGACAGACTGCCTGCCGGGCGTACCCACGGCGGGTCGTTCGAAGGACGAAATCCATCTCCACGGCAATTAACAATAACACACAGACGCGCGGGCCACTTCGGGGAGACGAATGCCCTGGACGCTGTCCGGCCCCGAGGACATTGTTGTTTCGGCGGACCAGGAGGAAGGCGGGGAGTGGGGGAGGAGTGGACGGGGGGGGGGGGGGTGATTGAATAAACACGTCCGGCTGTGTGTGTGTATGTTATCGAGGGGAGCCACTCACGCGTTCGGCCCTGTTCGTAAGGTTGGGGGGAGGGGGGGTAGAGTGAGGGTAGGGGTCTTTGAGGGAGGGGATAGGTTTGGGTTTTCATTGCTGGAATTAGGGGGGACCGGGGAGTTAGAAAGGGGGGATAAGGGATGAGAAGGAGGGTAAATGAGAATAGGAATGGGTGAAAGAGAATATGGTTGGGAAGGAGAGAAAGGAGAATATGGATGGGAAGGAGGGAAAGGGAGAATAGGGGAGGAGGAGGGAGAATGAAGAGGGAATCGGGTGTTAGGGAAAGGGGGCAAAAGTAAGCGAAGGAGGGAATGGGAAAATGGGGAGGGAATTGTGGCCAGGAAGAGAGAGCATTAAGGAAGAGAAGGCGGGAAAGGGAGAGACAGGTAGAAACAGGCCAAATTCGAGAGAATCTGGAAAGTGAAGGAAAAGAGCAGACGAGGATGAGGGGAGACAAAGAAGGGGAAGGATGGAAAGAAAGAAGGAGGGGTAAGGGAGAGGGAAAGAATGAGTAGGGGATGGTGGAGAGGAGGGATGAGGATGAGGGAAGGAGGACGGAGGGAAAGAGGAAAATGAGAATTAGAAGGAAAAAGAAGAAAAATACTGGGAGGGGGGGAAGGTAGAGGAAGAGATATAACGTAAAGCCCCCCCCTCCCTCACCACTACCACCCTTCCCCCACCCCCCGTAACCCTTGACCCGAACGAGGAAAAGCTTGTGGTTGTTTTTGAGTGTTGATTGACAGTTAGTTGGCTGTTCTGCAGGTGTGCTTGTGTGTACAAATTGGTGTTCATGTAGATATAAATACGATTTAGATTTATTTTTTCGTTTGTGTGAGTGCGTGCGTGTGCATATGTTGTGAGAGTTATTTCTAACAGTATTTTGCGACAGTTGATCTTCGTCATTGAGAAAACAAAAGAAAGACATGAATACCTTTCTAAAGATGATTGAAAATCTGATGTTAGATTCTAACCGAGCTAATGTGGACCATAGACAAGAGACAGAAAAACAAAACAAAAAACAAACCAAGAACAAGAGAACAGATAAATAAATGTACACGTGTAAATATCTTTGTACTTATCCATCCGTGTGCGTGTTTGTTCACATAGTTGCGGCTGAACAGATCGTCGAAAGAGCTCCTTCGCTTTTGTTCTAGATTAAATCTGATGGCTCGGTTGATGATTGGTTTGGCGAGAAGGCTGCGGTACAACAACCTGACCCGCGCCGAGGAAGGGGAGGAGGGGGAAGGGGAAGGGGAGGAGGAGGGGAGAAGAAGAAGAAGAAGAAGAAGAAGAAGAAAAGGAAGAAGGAGAAGGGGGAAAAGGAAGAAGAGGAAGAAGAAGAAGAAGAAGAGAATGAGGAGGGGAGGGGGAGAAGAAGGAAAAGGAGAAGAGGAGGAGAAGTGGTAGCGGATGCCCGCTCCTTCTGGGGAATTGTTGTTGTTGCTGCTGCTGTGATTTTGTTGTCGCTGTTCTTATGGTTCCGTTGTTGTAACAGTGGTTTTGCTGTCTTCATTGTCGCTTTTCTTGTTGCTATCGTTGGTATTCTTATGGTTTTGTTGTTCTCGTTGTTCTTAATGTTGTTATCAGTAGTGTTATTGGTATTAGGAAGGTTTCATTTTTCTTTGTTTTATTTTTATCATTATTGCTATTGGTATTACTACTACTACTACTACTACTACCACCACCACCACCACTATTACTACTACTACAGCTACGACTACCACTGTTATTGTATTCCAGCTGTTGTTAGTTATGTTATTATTGCGATTATTATTATGACTATGATTATCATTAGTATTAATACTTGAATATCATTGTCAGTCTCCTCCCGTCTCCTTATCCTTCCCACACCCTCCACCTCCCTCCTACCTGCCACCATCACCCATCCTTCTTTCCTTCTACATCCATCCCCCCTACTTCTCTCCCCTCCTCCTACCTACCTCCACCACCCTCCTTTCCTTCCACCTCCATCCATCTCCTTCCACCTCCTACCTGCCTCCACCTGCCTCTTTTCCTTCCACCTCCCTCCCACTCTCCATCTATCCCCTCCTCCTCCTCCTCCTCCTCTTTCCACCTCCCCCCTCTCCCCCTCCTCCCTCCCTCCCTCCTTCCCTCCCTCCTTCCCTCCCTCCCTCCCTCCCTCCCTCCCTCCCTCCCTCCCTCCTTATCCCCATCCCACCCTCCCACCCTCCCTTCTCCTCCCCCGAAATTTATCCTTCAAAGGTAATCAGGGTGAAGCCATAATCTTTATAACTACTCAGACAGGCGATGAAGGCTTGAATAGAGGTTGGGAGAAATCGTTCATTCTGAAATGCGCAAGAGCCGAGTTGCAAGAGAGAGCGCCCTTATTGCACCTCTGCGTCGGTGTTCGCTTTTGCCGATGGTAGGGGGAGGGGTAGGAAGGGAGGGAGGGTATGGAGAGTGGGGGTAGGAGGGAGGGGGTTGGGGGTAGGGTGGGAGGGAGGGAGGGTGACAGGAAGTGAGGGAGGGAAATGACTGGGATGAGGGATATGATGGAGAGGGGTTGGGGGAGGAAGATGAGGAAGAAAGGTGTGAGGGAGTGGGATTGGGGGAGAGAGGAGAGTGGAAGACAAAGAAGAAGAAGAAGAAGAAAACGAGTAGGTTGACTGATGCTCTCAACCCGCTGGACTAAAATCATCACGGGTTGTGTGCGATGTTCCTTCCCAGAGTACACGTGTTGGTTTCCATGTGGGAGAAGAGAAATTGGGTACAGAGGGAGAAAGAGCGTGTGGGTAGAGGTGGGTTATTTTCATCTTTCGGTTATCATTCCCATTGTGTGAGTGGAAATGGAGAGAGAGAGAGAGAGAGAGAGAGAGAGAGAGAGAGAGAGACCGTGAGAGAGAGGGAGGAAGGGAGAGACCGAGAGAGAGGGGGAGGGAGGGAAGGACCGAGAGAGGGAGAGACCGAGACCGAGAGTTTCAGAGAGAGAGAAGGATATAGTAAAAAAAAACTAGATAAATACCTACAAAAACTGCAATAAAAAAAAATGATAAATAATAACAAAAATAATACAAAATCAGGTTTTGTAATCAGCTCAAGTTTTTTTATTCTTTTTTTTGTGTGTGTGCAATGTTCAGGATCTTTATCGGATATCAGATCATTTCGAGAGAGCAGTAAGCTTGGTGTGTTGTTATAAGCGATTTTGAGGCTTTATACGGTTGTAAGCTTCTCCTTTGTTGTTGTTGTTTGTGCTTTGGGGGGTTAGTTATTAGGTTTCGTAATGTGGAATGTGTTTACATGAGGGCATTGCTGTTTTTGTATTTTATGACTCGGTAATGTAGACGGCTATTTTGGTTGGCGGTTACGTTTTAATGCGATTATGCGGTAGTGGGCATTGTGCTGGAAGTTACAGGAAGGAGAATGGGTGTTGATTTTAAAGGTGGCGGATACAGACACGCTTACATACGTTTATAATTCCTTGGGGGTGATTTGCGAGGCGTTACGTCATACGTCCACGTCTTTTTTTTTTTTTTTTTTTTTTTTTTTCAGCTTTTTATGTGTCCACTTGGTTCATTCGCCTTCTTCCTTGACCTTTCCCCCCTTTACTCCCTATCCCCCCTCCCTTCCCTCTCCTTAACCCCTCAACTCCCCCTTCCTCCTCCCTCAATCCCCTCCTACTCCCCTTACTCCTTTTTCAATCCTTTTTCCTCCCCCTCCTCCTTTCCTAATCCCTCAACCACCCTTTTTCCCTTGTCCCCCTCCCATTCTCCTCCCACACCCCCTTACCCCCTTTATTCCCCCTCCACCCTCTGCGATCCCGCTTGGAATCCCCTTCCTTCCATGTCCTTGGCGCGGGAGTCCTGCAGGAGGGAGTCTCCGCGGGAGGAGGACGCCGTGCCGAGGGCCCAAGGTGTCCGAGGGACGCCGATCCTTAAAGTTACGCTTAATATTAAAATGGCTTCCCTTATCGGCTGCACCCATCTCGAGTCGACCTGGTTGGCGGCTTGGCATATCAATGATAAGCGGCGCCCGATCCTATCTGGGTCCTACCGCCGCTCCCGCCACCGCCGCCGCCGCCGCCGCGTGGGATTCCGTGGCGTCCCAGGAGTGGGAGGAGTGAGGGTGGAGAAGGAGGAGGGGAGAGGTGAGGGTGGAGGGAGGAGGGGATAGGGGGGGGGGGGGGGGTGGGGGGGGGGGGGGGGGGGTTGGTGTGTCTCCTTCGACTTCGGGTCCTTCCGCAGGGGCATTGTCTCCGCACTCCACCGGGGAATGTAATCGGGCGGCGCTGGAATCCCTCGATCCTATTCTCCGCTCCTTTCTTATGCTCTCCTTCGTCTCTCTTTTTTCTTTTTGTCTTCTTTTTCTATCCTTGTCTCTTTTTTTTTTTTTTTTTATATTTTCTTCTCTTTTATCTATTCTCTTCTCTTTTCTCTTTTCTTTCTATTTTCTTTCTCTTTTGTTTCTCCTTTCCCTTCCCTTTCTTTCCTTTCCTCTCCTCTCCTTTTCTCCTTTCCCCCTCCTCTTCATCATCATCATCTCCTCTCCTCTCCTCTCCTCAGCATCTCACCTTTTCCTATTTTTTTCTATCTCTTCCTCCTTTTCTTCTGCATTTTCTTCGTCCTTTTCCTTCTCCTCTCTTCCTCCTGTCTCATTAGCTGGCTCTCTCCAACACCCCCCCCCCCCAAAAAAAAAAAAAAAAAAACGTGTTTGGATTGAAGGATCTTTCGGGATCATCCGAGGGATCCTGCAAGTGTAAGGAGGGGATGGGGAGTGAGGGCGAGGTAAGGGGTGGAGGATTGGGTGGGGTGGGAGTGGGGGTCGAAGGGTGGAGGATGTCGATGGAGATGTTGAAGGCTGATTTGCTAATCCGGTGTACTTTCTTCAGGTTTGGTTGAGGTGATGAATTAAGAATGAGAGAGAGAGAGAGAGAGAGAGAGAAAACAGACAGACAGACAGACAGACAGAGACAACGAGAGAGAAAGAGAAAGAGCGAGAGAAAGAGCGAAGAGAAGAGAAAGGGAGGAAGGTTGATGACTCAGCCCCTGGCAATAGTTCAAGCAAGAGATTAGCAGGTTCTTCCAACGGTTCGTGTTTCACATTATTAATGAATCCATAACTGCACCGAGACTCCGAAGCTTCAATTAAGTGTTTATCATGGGTTATCTACTTCTTTCTTGTATGGCTTTTTTTTTTTTTTTTTTTTTCAATTGAATTCTTGGATGATAGACTTGTTGTGGCGGTTGTTGTTGTTTGCTGTTATTCTCGTCATTGTTGTTTTATTGGGATTGGGTTGCTTATTATTGGTTTTACTGTTGTTTTTTTATCATCATCGTCATAATCATAATCATAATCATAATCATAACCATCACAAGCATTAGCATTAGCATCATCAATCATCATCGTCATCGTCATCGTCATCGTAATTATAATCATCACAAGCATCAGCATTAGCATCATCATCATCATCATCATCATCATCATCATCATCACTATCACCACTTAAGCGGGTATTGTTATTGTTGTTGTTTTTATCATCAGCAACATCAACAATATTGTCAATACTATTATTATTATTTGTAGTAATAATAGTAGTAATGGTATAATTCTTATTATCATTATCATTATGATTGTCATTATCACATTTTTACACAAGAGTTACTACTTAACTACG
>BOPN01000033.1:177447-182447 GCA_017312705.2 Penaeus japonicus
AAAGCAAGAAAGAGAGAAACAGACAGATCGAGCAAATGGAGAGAGAGAGAGAGAGAGAGAGAGAGAGAGAGAGAGAGAGAGAGAGAGAGAGAGAGAGAGAGCCCCTGGCCTGTGGACGCCCGGACACCCGTAGATAGCGATCTGAGTATGTGTGTTATTGCATATTGAGGATCGCCCCGAGTCACTCTGATAATGTAGCCCACATATTTTCGTTTGTCTTGTGGCCTCGCTGGGGGATGTCTGTTTGGGTTGGTCTTAGTTTTGCTACCTTTTTTTTCTCTCTCTCTCGCTCTCTCTCTGTTTGACCGTCTCTCTTTCTCTCTTCCTCTTCACTCTTTCTTTCTCTGTTTGACTCTCTCTTTCTCTCTCTCTCTCTCTCTCTCTCTCTCTCTCTCTCTCTCTCTCTCTCTCTCTCTCTCTCTCTCTCTCTCTCTCTCTCTCTCTCTCTCTCTCTCTCTCTCTCTCTCTCTCTCTCTCTCTCTCTCTCTCTCTCTCTCTCTCTCTCTCTCTCTCTCTCTCTCTCTCTCTTTCTTCTCTCTCTCTCTTTCTCTTTCTCTCTCATCCTCTCACCTTTGTCTTTGTGTTTTTTTGTAATGAATGAAAAACCCTGAGGGTGGGAAGGGATCTGGGAATTGGGAGGGGACAGAGGGGGGGGGGGCAGGAAATGGAGAATAATGATAAGGGGGGTTGGAGAGAGAGAGAGAGTGAGATAGATAGATAGATACATACATACATAGATAAATAGAAAGAGGTATACAGAAACAGACTGAAGAAAGAAACAGATGGAGAATGTTAAGGAGAGGGAGAGGGAGAGGGAGAGATAGAGGGAGAGGGAGGGGGAGGGAGAGAGACAGAGAGATAGAGTTAGGAAGGGGTAAGGAAAGAGTGAGAGAAAGAGACAGGAAAGGAGAAGAGTGAGAGAAAGAGTGTTAGGAAGGGAGAAGATTAAGAGAAAGAGAGACAGGAAGGAAGAAGAGTAAGAGAAAGAGTGTTAGGAACGGAGAAGAATGAGAGAAAAATAGACAGGTAGGGAGAAGAGTAAGAGAGAGACAGGAAGGGAGAAGAGTGAGAGAAAGAGCGACAGGAAGGTAGAAGATTAAGAGAAAGAGAGACAGGAAGGGAGAAGAGTGAGACAAAGAGAGTTCGAAAGGGAGGAGCGTGTAAGAAAGAGAGAACAAAGGAGATAAAAAGGGAACAGAGAATGAGATAATCTAAATCGAAGTATACCAAGAAGGAATGAAAAGAAAGGGGATGGGAGAGGCAAGGGAGGTCGGCTCTGGCAGTCGTCATGACCCCGAGCAGCGGTGACGACCTCTGCAGGAGTTGTGCGAGTGTCGAGCGAAACCTCACGCTGAGTTACAAATATGTTGTTTGCGCTCCTCCCCCCTCCCCCCCACCCTTCCTCCCGCTCTTCCTCCCGCTCTTCCTTCTTTTCTCATTTTCTCCCCCCTTTTTCTCTCTTCTCTCATTTTTTTCCCCTCTCCTTGTCTACTTTCTTCTCTTCTTTCTTTTCTTGTTTTCTCTTCTCCCGCTATTCCTCTCCTTATTTTTTCCTTTCCTTATCTTCTTTCTTATCTCCTCTCTCCTTGTTTTCCTCTCCTCCCTCCCTGCCCCCCCTCCCCCTTTCTCTTCCTCCCTCCTCCCTCCTCCATTTCTTCCATCCTAGATAGAAAGAGGGGGAAAGGGAAAGATATATATATATATATATATATATATATATATATATATATATATATATATATATAGAGAGAGAGAGAGAGAGAGAGAGAGAGAGAGAGAGAGAGAGAGAGAGAGAGAGAGAGAGCGTGTGTGTGTGTGTGTGTGTGTGTGTGTGTGTGTGTGTGTGTGTGTGTGTGTGTGTGTGTGTGTGTGTATGTGTGTGTGAGTGAGTGTGTGTATGTGTATATGTGAGTGACACTGTGAGTGTCAGAGAGAGAGAGAGAGAGAGAGAGAGAGAGAGAGAGAGAGAGAGAGAGAGAGAGAGAGAGAGAGAGAGAGAGAGAGAGAGAGAGAGAGAGAGAGAGAGGAAAAAATGCAATCATTAGCCCGCGTGTCGTCTTAAATGTTTCCTAGAGACGCAACAAGTCTCGCAACGTAAACAAAGGGAAAGGAAAAAAGTTTCGGGTGAAGTCGGTGCTGAACAAATCGTTTTATTTTTTGTTTTGTTGTGTTTTTTACGTTTTTAGTTTGTAATATCGTTATCATGTTTGTTATTGTTATTGTTATTGCTATGTTTTTGTGATTATGATGATGTTTTTTTTTCATTATAGTTATTGTCACTATCACCATCAATATCTCCATCATCATCTCCACCACCATTATCAATTATCATCGCATCATAATCATATCATCATCACCACCACTATCACCGTCATGTCCATCAATCTCTTCATCATCATTATCATCATCGCATCTTAATCATATCATCACCATTAACATAATCATCATGACCATCAATATCATCATTATAATCATATCATCATCATCATCATCATCATCGCGTCATAATCATATCAGCATCACCATCATTATCGCATCATCATATCATCATCATCATCATCATCATCACCACCACCACCACCACCATCACCCATTATTATTGGACGTGGAAGTCTTTTCAAAGGTAATCAGTTGCGGTGATACATTTAAGAGAAAGCAAGTAGAAAGTTTACCCGGATGTTTTTTTTCTCTCTTGTCATGTCTCTCTCTCTCTCTCTCTCTCTCTCTCTCTCTCTCTCTCTCTCTCTCTCTCTCTCTCTCTCTCTCTCTCTCTCTCTCTCTCTCTCTCTCTCTCTCTCCCTCCTCTCTTCCCCTCTCTCTCCCCTCTCCCCCTCTCCCCCCCTCTCTCCCTCCCTCCCTCCCTCCCAGAATCCAATTGAACACACATCCCTCTATGCATGTAAAGCATTTACGTCCTTATTTCCCCTAGTCATTGGAACTAATTATCACAAATTAACTAATTAGACAACTTGTCTGAATTTGCATGAACAGTGATTTCAAGGTCGGCTGCTCAATCCAGGTAGCGAGAGGGAGACTTGGGGTGTCTTGTTGTTTGTTTATTTGTTTACTTGTTTACTAAGGTCTGGGTCGATTTTTCTTTGATTTTTTTTCTTTCTTTTTTTGATCTTTTCGGGTTTGTTTCTGTCTCTCGGTATATTTCTCCATTTTGCATTTTCTTTTCGCTTTTCTCTTCTCTCTTTTTTCTTTCTTCTTTCTTCTGTTTTCTCTCTCTCTCTCTCTCCGGAAACGATTTTTTTTTTTTATCATTTTTATATACACTTTCTTTTTGTTTCCATATTAAGGCATATTTACTTAGGCCTCCGAAAAAATAAAACATACAAACAAACAAAAAGAAACTAAATAAGATCTAAGAAATACCATTCGTAATACCACTCCCATACCAGCATCGAGCACCTGTCGCCTCATGCCACTCCCATACCATTTCCATACCGGACCCAATAATACCTATTGTTCCGATTTCTTGTGTGACAAAAGAGGCTCTCATTATTCATGGCTCGTCACTTGTCCATTCGGGGGAGGGAGGTCGTATTTTTGGCATTGCCGTTTTGGTGTTATTGTTGGGTTTTATTATTCCTTGTTGTTGTTGTTGTTTATATTGTTGTTGCTGTTGTTGTTGCTATTTTTTTTATTGTCATTGTTAATTTTATTGTTTGCATTAGTTTGTTATTGTTAGTTTTATTGTTATTATTTTGTTATTATTGTTGTTTTTGTTATCATTATTATTATTAGTATTAGTAGTAGTACTTTCATCATACGATTTATTTTATTATCATCATTGTCATTATTATTTTCATCATCCATATTACTCCTCCTCCTCCTACTAATACTGCTATTAATACTTCTACTACTATTACTATTACTACTACTACTACTACTACTATTATTATTACCAGTACCACAACTCTTACTACCACTACTACTTCTACTACTACTATTACTACAATTATTATTACCACATTATCATCAACATCACTCGGTCACTATAATATACATACATAATATCAAGAGTGAGAAGGATTCACCAATATTCAATACCGCCGATGATTCACAGAGTATCATCGTCATTATATCATTGGAACCCTTAAGAAGCTGCAATACAAATTCAATACACGTTGCAACAATTTTAGACTCCGTTGCTCATGTTCAGAAGACGTCGCTCACTTTCCAAATACACACTTCACTTTCGCATCAGAGGAAGAAGAGTGTGATATGTAGATTTTTATCTTGTTTTTTTTTTTTCACCTTCGAATCATTTGTCATTGGATTGGGTTTGTTGTCTTTGTTGTCTGTTGTCACGATGCGATGTCGGAAAACTTTAATGATGTAATACGGTACAGTATGGTACAAGAGCGACATCTTTATGGGCAGTAGAATTATTCATAGTGTGATAAAATGTAAGTATTTTTTCTTGACAATGCAATCTGATAGAATGCAGTACAATATTGCAAGATACTTGTGTGTTTCTTTACTGTAGAAAACATGATACAAAAATGACATACAGTATCACGGGCGTCGGTAGAATCACTACGATATCTTCATACAACAACAACATTTTTCTACAAAACGATACAGCACAATACAAGACCATCATGTTGTACTACATTCTTCGTTACAGGACAATTCGATACAATACAATGCGAACATCCTTTTAAACGCAGCTTAGGCGCGACATTAATGTATGTTGTTAGTGTATCGAGTTGCATATATTGCATGTAAGCATTGCACTGTGATCGCTCGGTATGAGTCATCATGAGTGTTTTTGCATACACCAAGGATGAGAGCTTTTGATTTTTGTTATTTTTATTGTTATTTTTATCACCAACATTAATGTCATTGTTATTGTTGTTGTCAGTGTTGTTTTGATAATATATAGTGGCTGTTGCCGTTATTATTAGGGCAATGAACAAATGAATAAAGAATTCAGTAGAAAGGATAAATAAAAAAAAGGATGAACAGGATATACATCGATATAATATGTA
>BOPN01000033.1:184947-189947 GCA_017312705.2 Penaeus japonicus
AGGGGAAAAGGAAAAGAATAAGAAAAAATAAATAGACGGAAGAAAGCAGAAGAAGAAGAAGTAGAAGAAGAAGAAGAAGGAATAAAAAGGAAAACAGGCGATGCCTCGATGCACAATTGATTAAGATCTTATCGATGCAGTCCATCGCCCAAAACAGGATGTGGTGATATAAGCAAAACATATCGCCGGGGATTAGAAGTAGTTCTCTCTCTCTTGCTCTCTCTCGCTTGCTCTTTCTCTCTTTTTTTCTTATTCTTTCTTTGTTTTTTTTGTCTCTTTCTCTCACCTACTTTATTTCTTTTCCTTATCTTCTCCTTTCTCTCTCCTTCTTCTCTCTCTCTCTCTCTCTCTTTCTTTCTTTCTTTCTCTCTCCTTCCTCTCTCTCTCTCTTTCATTCTCTCTCTCTCTCTCTCTCTCTCTCTCTCTCTCTCTCTCTCTCTCTCTCTTCCTTCTTCTTTCCCTCCCTCCCTTTCTCCCAACTACCTCATTCTCTCCCTCCTCCAGATTCCTGCCTTCTTCCTACCTAATCACTTCCTTCTCTCTTCCCTCTCAATACTCTCTTACTCCATCTTTCCCTCCCTCCACCATTTCCTTCTTTCACCGTTTCTCCATCCCCCCTTCCACCCTCCATCCTTCCCATCCCTCCCCCCCCCCCCCCCCCCCCCCCCCCCCTTTCTCTCTCTCTTTCTCTTTCTCTTTCTCTTTCTAACGAAGAAGCAAACAAGCAAACACAAACAGACAAAGAAAATAAGAACGAAAGAAAATATGAGAGTTAGGACAGACAGAGATGAAAGGCATACGGAGAGAGAGAGAGAGAGAGAAAGAAAGAGAGAGAGAGAGAGAGAGAGAGAGAGAGAGAGAGAGCGGGGGCAGCCTCGTCACACCGGATCGAGGCCGATAAGAGATACGATAAGGCGGAACCCTTATCAGTAGACTCTTATCGACCTGCTCATTAATGCCACCGCGCTGTCAGCTCTTATCCGACGTGGCGCCCTCTCATTGGTCCGTTGACTGGACCTTTTTTTTTTCTTTCTTGTGTGTTTTTGGTTCTGTTTCGTTTTCTTATCGTCTTTCTTTTTCTAATCTCTCTTTTTATCGACTTTGATTTGTGATTTGTTGGATAGTTTTTGTTGTTTTTGTTAATGGTTGTTGTTTGTTGCGATTCTGCTTCTTGTTTTTTAGGCTTTGTTTTTTTTTATCTATTTTGTTTTGTTTTTGGTTTTGGTTTGTATTTGTGGGGGGGGGTACTTTGGCTATTGTTTTTTTTATTATATATTTTTTTGTCTTTGTATTATTTTCTTTTATTTCATGATCATTATTTCTTTTCTTATCTCATGTCCTTGGTTTATTTAATACCTTACATTTATTTCTACATTTCTGAACTATCAATTTATCTCATTTTATTTTTGTTTGTTTTTTACAATCCTGTTTTAAGGACATTTTCAAAGGCCCACGAGTGTTAATCCCGAGTGCCCTTGGCAGAGAGCTGACTTGGCACCATGGGGGTGGAGGGAGGGGGAGGGGACAGGGGCCAGGGGGCAGAAGCAGGGGACAGGGGGTGGGGGGTGGGAATGGGGGTAGGAGTGGGGGTGGTAGGGGAGAGAGATAAGAAGAGAGCATGGGTGGTGAGGAGAGGGGGGAGGGGTGGAAGGGGGAAAAGGGGGGAAATTGGTTGAGTAGGGAGGAAAGGGGGGAGGGATGGAAGGGTAGGTTCAGTAGAGAGGAGAGGGGTGGAAGGGGGGGAGGGGGTAGAATGTGAGTTGGAAGGAGAGAGGGGGGAGGGGTAGGAAAGGGTAAGGAGAGAGGGGGGAGGGGTAGGAAAGGGGGTAATGGGATAAGGGATATAGAGGGAGTGGATGGGGGGGAGGGATAGGAAAGAAAGGGTGAGGAAGGGGATGGGTGGGGTGGGATACAGGGGGAGGGAGTCAAAAGGGAGAAGGAAGAATCTGGGAAGGGGGTGGGGGTGAGGGTGAGTGTGAGTGTGAGGAAGGGCTTGAGGAAGGTGAATTCTTGGCTCAGATCTTCTTAGACGGATTAGGTGATGAAAGCAATCATGACTCAATTATATACTTGTGTCCAAGTAATGGCTGGTCAGGATAATGGTGATAGTAATTGTAATTATGTCAGTGATAATGATCAATGATAACAATAATGTTGATAATGGTAAGGATAGTAATGGAAATGGTGGCAGCGGTGATTATGATCTAATGCTTTATTATGAATAGGATAATCATGGTAAGTAAAAGGGTTAATAGGGGTGGCATTAGCAACACCAAAAGGAAAGGATATTGTTGATGATAACAATTATTATGATAGACACTACAAAAATATATATGATATATGCTAGTGATAAGACGAGAGAAAGGCAGAGAGAGTAAGAGAAAGACAGGCAGTGAAAGAGAGGCAGAGAGGGAGAGAGAGAGAGAGAGAGAGAGAGAGAGAGAGAGAGAGAGAGAGAGAGAGAGAGAGAGAGAGAGAGAGAGAGAGAGAGAGAGAGAGAGAGAAAGAAAGAAAGAAAGAGAGAGAAAGAGAAAGAGAAAGATAGACAGATAGAGAGAGAGATAGAAAGATAGACAGAAAAAAGGAAAGTGAAGAAACAAGAATCAGAAAAAAGGGAAAAAAGATAGAAGAAAAAGACGAAACATAAGCCCTGTCGAGACTAGCTAGCTTGTGGCCCATCTGTGGACTCCCTCTAATTAAAGATTTCTCTCTGGTATGTCGATATATCAAGGGAGTTATCGTAATACGTCAATAAAGCGCTCTATCTTCGGCTGATAGAGCTCGTAAGGGGGTGGGGGGTGAAGGAGTGAGGTATGGGAAGGGGATGAGTGGAGGGGGAGGTAGAGAGTGGGGAAGAAGGGAGGGAGGGTGGGTGGGTGGATGGATGGATGGATGGATGAAGGAGAGGGAGTGGGAAGAAGGATGAGAGAGGTAGTGGGGATATGCTTCTCTGCTTATTTTTTTTTGTTTATTTGTTTTTGTTTGTTTTTGTAATTTTTACGGTTGTCTTCGCTTTGACGTGGTGCAGATTCCGGGTTTTATCACGGAGGAATTTGGGGAGAATTGAAGCTTTGTTTTTATTTTTTCCCATGTGCGGGAGAGAGAGAGAGAGAGAGAGAGAGAGAGAGAGAGAGAGAGAGAGAGAGAGAGAGAGAGAGAGAGAGAGAGAGAGAGAGAGAGAGAGAGAAAGCGAGTGAGTGAGTGAGAGAGAGCAAGTGTTGATGCCTGTTACGTACATTGCATCTCACTCTCCCCCTCCCTCCCTCCCTGCCTTCCCCTCAGCCCCCCCCCCCTCCACCCCATTTGCATCGGGGTGTGCCTTTATCTGTCGCGGCGATGAAGAATATCAGCGACTGGATGTTTACGCCGAAGTTTGTGAAGTTTGGCCCGAGATGATGATGCTGATGATGGCGAGCGGGCGATGGGGAGGAGTCGGCCCGTCATCTCGCGAGACATGCAGCCACGAGTCCGTTGTATCAGCCGTTGCGCTGCCGGAGGGGGGCGCGGATGGAGGGGGCGAGGGAGGGGGGCAGCTAGGGGAAAGGGGAGATGAGGAGATGGACAGGGGGAACGAGGGGTGTAGGAGGAGAGTGGAGGGAAGGAGACAGGGAGGTAGAGAGAGAATGAGAAGGAAAGGGGAGAGAGGAGGAAAAAGAAAGGAAAGGGTAGTTAGAAAGGCAGATTTTATATTTCATTGAACTTTGGAAAAAAAAACATCAACAGGTGCGAACACTTACGGGGGACGCACGCAGTTTGGGTGAGAGAGAAGAACACATGTTTTCTTTTGCTTTCAGAGAATAATAGTAAACAAACACACACCCCTGTCGTATCGGAAGCAACAGCGTGGCGGAATGGCCGAGCGTCGGTCGATGCAGGTGGGACTAGGTGCTGGTGACAGGGAGCGACAGGTGTGCAAGAGACAAGGTGGGGACGACGACGACCAAGTGGAGCGACAGCGCGGGTGAATCCGAGGAGGGAAGCGAGGGTCGTAGGAAGAAGGTCTCACGAAACGATGTCGAGCGAACTACAGGAGGGAAGGGGAGGGTTCTTAGGAAGAAGGACAGTCGATACGACGTCGAGCGAATGCTGCGAGGGAGGAGGTGGGTCGTCTGAAGAAAGCTAATGAAAAACGACGCGGACAGAATCCCAGGAGCCCAGAGGAGTGTCGCAGGCCGGCTGGACGGCGCGGGCGGACGGGCGGAGGACCGTTAGGGGCAGGCTGGGCGGATGGAGGATTGACGGAGGATGATTAGAGCCTGATCCGCGGCGGGCGAGATGGGCGCGCGCGAAGGACGGCGTGGCAGGGCGGCTGGCGATCGGACGTCTGGTCCTCGAGCGTGGCGTTGAGCGAGCATGTAGGGAGATAAGGGCGCGATAAGGCGCAGACAGGCAGGGAATGGGAGGGAGGCGTGGCCGGGCTAGCGGGAGATAACGCACGAATGTTATCGCCGTGACACCGTGCCTGTTATCGCGCCGGAGAGATAAGAGGGACCTTGCTGGAATTTCGAGTGGGTGGAGGTAGGGGGGTAAGGGGATGGGGGATGGGAAGGGGGGAGAGGGGTTACCTTTTTGTGGGGGTGTTCCCCTTGGCGCGGTGCCATCGGGAAGGGAAGGGGAGGGGAGGGGAGGGGTGGAAGGACTCACTTGCTATTTGCGATTTGTCAAGTATTTTGATTTTTGTTTACGCCTGTGAAGTAAAATTGAGTTTGATGAAGGAATGAATGAATTGTGGTTACAGAGAGACACGCGGTGATTTACATCACCGGGGGAGGGGAGTGGGGTAAAAACTTTATCAACGATACCGTAATTGCAAAACTGTTTGCGTTGCATCTGTCCAGATAAAGACTGAGAGCGGAGGGTCGGAGACTAATGCCCACGTCGTTTCTTTCTAAGCTAAATAGTTTACGTGAGTAAGTATTTTTCACTGTCAGGTGAGACAGATAAGGCAGGATAGAAATAGTTTTCAGATAGCAGGTTCGGGTTAAATTCGATAAGCAAGT
>BOPN01000033.1:197447-207447 GCA_017312705.2 Penaeus japonicus
TAGCCAACCTGGACGACAGAGCATCAAGACTTTGAATAATATGATAGAGAAGAAAAAAAAACGGATAAGAAAAAAAAGGAGCAAAAATTTCTGGTCGTAACTCCTGAGTCGGAAAACAAAAGCGAAGCGCATAAAGATGGCGGCGCGGTGATAGCAGATGTCCACAATGGCCACCGATAACGCCTGAATTTACTATTCTTTGATGCATTTGATATCGTCAATGTCCGGGAGAGACCGCGCCGACCCCACTGTTGATAGGGGCAGGGGCAGGGGGAGAGGGGAAGGGAATGGCGGGAAAGGAGGGAGGAGAACTGTCTTTCTTGGTCTTTCTCTCCCCACTTCCCCCCCCCCCCTTTCTCTCTCTCTCTCTCTCTCTCTCTCTCTCTCTCTCTCTCTCTCTCTCTCTCTCTCTCTCTCTCTCTCTCTCTCTCCCTCCCTCTCTCTCTCTCCCTCCCTCTCTCCCTCTCCCCCCCTCCCTCCCTCCCTCTCTCTCTCTCTCTCTCTCTCTCTCTCTCTCTCTCTCTCTCTCTCTCTCTCTCTCTCTCTCTCTCTCTCTCTCTCTCTCTCTCTCTCTCTCTCTCTCTCTCTCTCTCTCTCTCTCTCTCTCTCTCTCTCTCTCTCTCTCTCTCTCTCTCTCTCTCTCAAAGGTTTTAGTTTTGTATTATTTATGGCTGCCTCGCAAAGAAATATAATCTTTACTACTATTTTTAGGAACTTTCACAAATTCTAATATTGGATATAACTTTTATTATGTGTTACTTCCTAGTTCACAACATTCTAGATGTTGACAGGTGAATAGGATGTGATTTTGATATATCGAGCAAAACAAATGATGTTATGTTTGTTATTTGTACCCTTTGAAAAATACGATCGTCACCCCTTCGTCGCTGGGAATAGAAAACGGGCTTGAGTGAAGCGGCCTCCTGGTGCCTTTTCGTTGTGCTGAGTTCCTGTTTCAAAAAATGATTTATTTTTATTGTTAGAGAGCTGAGTACAATCTGTTGAAGATTGATATCATAAGTAAAAGAAAGGAAGGGAAGTTGAGAGGAAGAAGGCATTGGTAGTAAAACATAGACAACATGTTTAAAGAATCTTTTCGGGTTGTGGCTCGAAGCATTTTCTTTTCTAACCTCAATTTAACCGTTTGTATCATGCTTGCTGTTGAGTTTCAGAATAGGGTGAGAGGGGAAGAGGAGAATGGGCTTTATTATTATTATGTTTTCACTCTGATTATGAGCGGAAAACACCAAAAGAGTTCGGAAATGATTAGCTATTAGCGTCTTAGATTTTGGATTATGCAAAGGAAATGACTCGTTTTTTGTTAGTTTATTTATTATTTCGTACATGATCGAGAATAGGAGGTGGGTAATTTGTATGTTTAAGATGTAGAATGATATCCGTTTGATTGTGAGTGTAATTATATGCAGTTAGATACCAAGAGACTTCCCTATCAATTTTCACGTTGGATAGCAACTGTGGGATTTCCCATCATTATCATTATTGATATTATTGTTATTATTATTATTATTATTGTTATTATTATTATCAACATTGTTGTTACTATTATTATTATTATTATTATTATTATTATCAACATTGTTATTATTATTATTATTATCAAAATTATTGTTATTATTATTATTATCAACATTATTATTATTATTATTATAATCAACATTATTATTATTATTATAATTATTATCATATTTATCATCATCATCAACATTATTATTATTTTTATCATTATTATGTTTTAAATGTGTCCATTATTTATGCATATTCGAATGTTATCTGCAACGGAATGTCGGCGATGATTCTTCCGTTATCGCTATAGATACCTGCTAGTCCGGCGCCATTCGTCGCCCAAATACCTAGCGAGTGTTACATCCCATCCATGAGAGTGGGAGAGAGGGAGAAAGGCAGAGGCAGAGGGAGGGAGGGAAGGAGGGAAAGAGGGAGGAAGGGAGGAGAGAGGATGGAAAAAAAAGGAAATCTGGAAGGTCTTTTGTTTATTTGTTTGTTTAAGCGTTATTATTATTATTATTATTATTATTTGCAATTACTTTTTCCATTATTGCATATCTTTGTACCTCTGCTCATGATATGTTTATATTTTGATTTACTTAATTATGTGATTTACCTTAAAATATATATATTTTTTTTATGTTACACGATAAAAGGATATTCTGCAAGATAGGGGGAGGGGGGTATGGGGCAGGATGAAGGAGGTGCATGAAGGGTACGAAAGAGATTAGAAGGAGAGGTAGGGATGGATGAAGGAGGATGGAGAGGAGGTAGGCTGAAGGATGGTTAGCGAGGATGATTATGATGGAGAGAGGGTTAGATTTGATGGAAGAGAAGGAGGGAGGTGGAGGACGGGGAGAAAGAGAGGGGAGGAGGGAGGAGAGGTGGAAGATGATGATGAGGAGGAACAAGAAAAAGAAGGAGCAGTAGAATAATTCTAATGATAATAATAATAATGATAATAATAATACTGAGGAGAGGAATTGAGAGAAAACGAGAAAGGAAAAAAAAAGGCGTGAGAAACTTCGTGGCGACTAAGAGAGAGAGAGAGAGAGTGAGTGAGTGAGTGAGAGAGTGAGAGTGAGTGAGAGAGAAACGAGAGGCGAGGGACACGAGAGAGGAGAGGGAGAGCGAGAGACACGCATAAATTCCGAGCTTTTAGCCTTAAAATCTTTGACAGATAACACTCCTAATTATGATTGCATAGTGCGGAAATTTTATGATCCCATCACTCGAGAAATGTGAGTGATAAGCAAATTTTATTATCGCGGACCCATTAAAAATACAGAGATTTAGCTTCTTGGTTCGCACTCGACGTGGCTGGGAACTGGACCGACCCCCCCCCCTCCCCCCTTCCTCTCCAATTCCCCTCCCCCCTCTTCCCCGCCTCCCTCTCTCCGATCCCCTATCCGTGTGTGTGTATGTGTGCGTGCGTGTGTGTGTATGTGTGTGTGTGTGTGTGTGTGTGTGTGTGTGTGTGTCCGGGTTGGGAAGTAAGTATGTCACATAGTCAAGATGCTAAGTTTTATTGGGCGTCGTAAAGAAACAGAAAAAAGGCTGGTATTGCTTAATTTTTGCTACTAGTTGGCCTGGAAGGAGAGAGAGAGAGAGAGAGAGAGAGAGAGAGAGAGAGAGAGAGAGAGAGAGAGAGAGAGAGAGAGAGAGAGAGAGAGAGAGAGAGAGGGAGACAGGGAGACAGGGAGGCTTGGGGAAAGGGGGTGGGGTGGGGGAGTTCAATCAAGTGTGCATTTCTAGTTACTTATCAGCTTACGTTCCCTGGCATCATTTACCGATTCCAAGACTGTTCAGTTGATATCATTTATTCATTAAACACCTACTTCAGCTTAGTCTGCTTGCATGACATTCAGGAGTTAGTATACGTTTCATTAGACAGAGATACTATGTTTTAGATATATAAATATAGATATATGTGCATATATACATTTACACGCACACACGCGCACACACACACACACACACACACACACACACACACACACACACACACACACACACACACACACACACACACACACACACACACACACACACACACACACACACACACACACACACACACACACACACACACACACACACACACACACACACACACACACATACACACCCACACACACATCCTCTTCCACCCTTCTCCACCCTCCTCTTTTATCTTCCTCTTTCTCTCCCCTCTCTCCCTCTCTTCCTCTCTTCCAAACCCACAAACACAGTTTTTCTTATATAACGGGACACCAACTGTATCCATTGTGTTGGCGAAGGTAAAGAATAGTCCAGTTAAGCATCACAATATCGCAGGTTCCTCCTCCTCCCCATCCTTCTCCACCCTATCCCTCTCCTTCTTTCTTCTCCTCCTCACCCCCTTTTCCTTTTTTCTTCCTTTTTTTTTCCTATTTTCTACTTCCTTCCATGTTCCCCTTTCACCTACCTCTTCCCTCCTCCTCCTTACTTCTCCTTCTCTCCTCCTTCCCTCTCCTTCTCCCCACTTTGCTTCTTCCCCTTCACCTTCCTCCTTTCTTCCTCCTCCTCCTCATTCTCCTCCTCATTCTCCCCTCTTTCCTTCCCCTTGCAATTCTCCTGAACTTCCCTGCCTCTCTCCCTTTTACCTTCCTCCTCCGCCTCCTCCTGCTCCTTTTCCTTCTACTCCTTCTCCTACTCCTCTTCCTCCTCCTTTTCCTCCTCCTCTTTCTACTCCTCCTCTTCCTCCAGCTCCTCCTCCTCCTCTTCCACCTCCTCCTCCTCATTCCTTCCCCCACTTCCCCTCCCTCCCCCTTTTCCTCTCCTCTCAGCTGATTATTCTGATAAGGAATGAGACTCCAGATGGTGGCTAGGTCGCGGCCGATAGCGTCTTTATCTCGGTGTACAGCTGCATACACCTGTATTGTTGACTCTGTGTGCGTGTGTGTGTGTGTGTGTGTGTGTGTGTGTGTGTGTGTGTGTGTGTGTGTGTGTGTGTGTGTGTGTGATATAGAGAGTGAGTGAGAGTTGAGTGATTGGGAGATTGAGAGAGAGAGAGAGAGAGAGAGAGAGAGAAAGAGAAAAAGAGAGAGAGAGAGTGTCAGTTATTGTGCTCCTCTGTTTATTGTTGTATGCGTTATTTGGTACAGTTATTATTAATGATAATGGTTGTAGTTTTTTTTATTATATGATTGTTTTACCATTGATATTATTGATTTAGATTTTGTTGTTGTTATATGCGTATATCATCATCATCATTATGATAAAAATGGTTGTTATTATTTTTTTTTATTATTATTTATTTTATATAGATATGAATTTTACATTTGAAATACAAGACCACTGTATGTTTGTCATTTCTCTCTTTTCTCTGTTGTATAACTTTGATTCACCTTATCTTACTTCTTCGTTCGTTCTTTCTCGTTTTCAGTGAAATTTGCACTTATTCAAGTTTAAGATATACACTAATGAATATACTATACAGCGTAAGTCTTCTACTACGCTAAAAAAACATCAATTGTGAAAAATCTTAATGCAAAAAGACAAGAGAACGCAAACACAGTAAAATCAAAATAATTAACCGAGAATCCTAATATCATTTTTAAAAACTGAATTTAATATGATTAAATTTCGAGAAGAGACAATCACTGTGAATACAATATTGCCCAAGTCAATATCTGGCTGACCTTGTTCAGGCAGACCGTAGTGCTTTTGTCCCGCTGCGATAGGCGAACATTCCTCACCTTAAGATCAGGTGTGCTTGTGTGGGGGTGGGAGATGGGGGATGGGGGTAAGAGATGGGGAGGGAGGAGGAGGAATAGGGAGTGTATTTTCTTGAGGGGGATGGGGGAGAGGGTTGGGAGGTTTTGTGTATGTGTGTGTATAGGGGGAACGTCTGTGTGTCTGTCTGTATGTCTGTCTGTCTGTGTGCGTTCGTAAGTTACTGTCACTGTCGCTCTGTGTACCTATGCCTGCGTCGTATTTATGAATATTTATATTCTTGTATACGTATCATGTATTAAAATACATGTCAGTAACTGTACCTGTGTCTAAACCTACATGCCCAACTTTCTGTGTCTGTATCTCCACTTACATATGTGACTGTGTGTACATGTGTCATGATCTTGGAAACAGCATACATAAACGTGCTGGTTATACAATACTCGCCCAGGTGTGCTTGCTGTACTGGGAGGGGGATGGGGAAGGGGGTGGGGGGTGATTTCTCTTTCATTTTTTTCGTAGTGATTGTTTTTCCTGCAGGTGTTATTGTTGTTGTTTTTGTCATTGTTATTAGTGCTGTTTTTGTTTTGCTTTTGTTATTGTTACTTCTGTATTGATGTTTACTACTACTACTACTAATACCACTGCTACAACAGCCACTATTACTACTGTTATTATTATTATTTATTATTATTA
This sequence comes from Penaeus japonicus, assembly GCA_017312705.2. NCBI lineage: Eukaryota > Metazoa > Arthropoda > Malacostraca > Decapoda > Penaeidae > Penaeus > Penaeus japonicus. The sequence continues at coordinate 203,364 of BOPN01000033.1, forward strand.
TCATTATTAATATTGTTATTATCAGTACCATCAATATCACTATTGTTATGGTTGTTGTTATTATTGTTATTATTATTATTATTATTGTTATTATTATCATTGTTATTATTATTGTCATTAATATTATTATCATTATCATTATTACTATTACTATTATCATTATCATCAATATCACTATTGTTATGGATATTGTTGTTATTGTTATTTTGATTATTATCATCATTATTAGTTTATTTGTTGTAATTATATTACTACTGCCGCGTTGTTTACCCACGACTTTTATAATGTTCACAATAAATCTGATAATGATAATGAATAACATGCATTAAATATGTTTTTGTTTTTTTAGTATTTTTTAGAATTTAATCTTGTTTTGTTTCATTATTATCTTTATTATTAATTTTAGAATTTTCATATTGCAGTATTAGTTAACATATTGATTGCGTGGGGTCTGAGTTAAGTGTTTATTGAAGTTGTCGAAAAAATATATACATACGCGTGCATGTGTACACGTTCACGCGCACGCACGCACGCACGCACACACTAACACAAACACGCACGTACACACAAACACACACAAACACACACACACACACACACACACACACACACACACACACACACACACACACACACACACACACACAAAGAGAGAGAGAGAGAGAGAGAGAGAGAGAGAGAGAGAGAGAGAGAGAGAGAGAGAGAGAGAGAGAGAGAGAGAGAGAGAGAGAGAGAGAGAGAGAGAGAGAGAGAATAAGAAACATTTCCCATCCCCTCTCCATATCTCACCCCCCCCCCTCCTCTCTTCTTCAACCCCTCTCATTTCCTCTCTCCTCCACGCACCCCCCCTTTCACCTCCTCTACCTCCCCCTCCTCATTTCCTCTCTCCTCCACCCCCCTCATCCGCCTCTCACCCCCTTCTCCACCCCACATCCCTCTCTCCTCCACCTCTCTCCCCCTCACCCCCTCACCCTCACCCTCCCCTTTTCCTCACCCCCTTCCTCCCTCCCTCCCTCTCCTCGACTCAAGGTGTGTGTGTGTCGTGTTGCGAGAGACGGCAGATTAAAGATGATTTAATATGTTAGTTATCAGTCCCCCACCTTTACGGGTGATAATGGATTGGGCTCATTTATTCGCGGCGAGTCGAGTGGCGGTCTGGAGGGAGGGAGGGGGATGGTGAAGGGGGCGCGGGGGATGTTGGGGAAGGATGTTGGGGGAAGGGGAAGGGGAAGGGGAAGGGTGAAGGAGGTGATGGAGGCAGAGTGGGATGTTGGGGGAAGGCGGCGGGGGGAGGGATGGAGGAGGTAGAGGGAGCGTCTGATGATTGAGAAAGGGGGATGTGGCCAGGGTGGGAAGGGTGAGGGAGGGAGAAAGGGAATGAGGGAGAGAAGGATGTTAGGAGAACGGGGAGAGAGAGTTGGAGGAGGGACTGTTGGGGAAAGAGGGAGGGAGGGAGAAGTGCGTAGGATGTTGTGGGAAGAGGGAGGAGGAGGGAGAAGGAGGAAGAGGGACCGTGAGATGTTAGGGAAGGGAATGGGGTGGGGTGGGGGGAGTTGAGGGAGCGTAGGATGTTGGGGGATGTGGGAGGGAGGTAATGCATGCTATGGAAGATCATGAATAGGGAGGGATGTTTCAGGAAGGGAAGAGGGGTTAGATGAAGGAGAAGGAAAGGGGGAAGGAATGAGATGGGGAGAGGGGGGGTGAACATGTAAGAAGAGGGGGAGGAGGGAGGATAGGAGGTGGGAAGGAGGAGCGAGCTAAAATGTTGAGATAAGTGTTGGTGGAGGTAAACATGGGAGCGGGGGGAGGGGGGAGGAGGAGCGAGGAGGGGACTGAGGAAGAAGAAAGTGGTATTAGGGGTGTGTGAGTGAGGGAGGAAGGAGGATGGAGGATGGAGGAGGATGGAGGGGGGGGAGCTGAGTGTCCTCCGCTGACACTGTTTCCTAATTCGGAAGATCATAAGGCGATAGAAGCTCTTAATGGTTGTCCAAAGGAGATAGAGACGAACACTTGTGCTACCTGGTAATAAAGCAATATTTTACAGCCGGGGCTTTAAAACCTACCTACGAAGGGAGGAGGAGGGGGAGGGGGGGAAGGGGCATCTAGGTGGGTGGGTGGAGGGGTCTATGAGGGAGGGGGTGACAAAGGGGGTGGTTTCTAGGTGGGTGGATGTGGGGTGAGAGGAAGAGGGGGGAGAAGTGAGGGAAGCTTCTGGGGGGAGGGTGGAGGCTGAGGGGGAGGGGAAGCGGAGAGAAGTGAGGGGTAGGGGTTGAGGGGGAGGGAGGTGGTGGTTAGGGGGGAGTAGAGAAAAGGGGGGCAAAGAAGTGAAAGGGATTGAGTGGAGGGAGATGAGAAAGGGTTGTAAGTGAGAAGTGGTAGTGGCAGGGAGGCAGGCAGAGGAGAGGAGCGGAGGGGGCAAGGGAGGGAAGCGAGAGAAGGGAGAAAGCAAGGAAGGGAAGATGGAGGGTAGATGGAGGAAGGAGGGGGAGGGAGAAGGGAGAGTAGACTAGGGGGGAAGGATTGAGAAACAGGTTGACATGAAGAGGGTGGGGGTGGATGGACTTATCTGCTGGGGATATTGGGATTCCCCTTCCCTTTTTCGCCTTTCCTCCTTTCTCTCTATTTCTCTTCCATCGCTCCCCTCTTCCTTCTCCCTGACCCCCCTCCCTTTTCTTTTTCCCTGTTTCTTCTCCCTCTTCCCCTTCTTCCCTCCCCTCTCACCTCTTTCTTCGCCTTACCCTCTCCCTTTTCCCTCTTCTCCCTCTCTTCTCTCCTTCCTTTCCCCTCTCCCTCCCCCTCCCTCTCTCCCCTCTTCCCTCTTCCCCCTCTCCCTCCCTCCCTCCCTCCCTCCCTCCTTCCCTCCTCTCCCCTTCCTTCTTGACTCTCTCCTTCTCCCTCTCGCCCACCTCCCCACATCCCTCCCCTATTGTTTTATCGGCAGCGACTCTCCCCAAATTGCTTAAGTAGCGTCGCCACGTCGTAAAACAGCCTATTAGCGCTGTTGGAAAATCAACAAACGAGTCATCAGGGGAAGGGGGAGGGAGGGGGGGCACGCTAAGAGGGGAGAGGAGAAGGGGGGTGGCGGAAGGAGGGGAGAAAGGGGAGGGAATGGGGAAAGGGAGTGGGAAGGGGAAGAGGGAGAAAGGGGGGGAGAGGGAGGATGGGGCACAGTAGGAGGGGAGAAGAGGAGGGGAATGAGAGCAGGGGAGAGAGAATTGGGGATGTATGGAAGGGGGAGGGGGACAGAAGAAGGGGAGAAGTGAATGGGGGATGGCTAGAAGGAGGGAAAGGTGGAAAGGGAGAGAATAGGTAAGGGGAGGGGGTTGCAGAGGAAGGGGAGAAGAGAGGTGATGAGAGAGGGGAGAGATTTTTGACAGCGGTTTGACTGACACTGATATTTTTTTGAAAGGTGTTTATGTTGTTTTTGAATTACGTATCATCGAGGGTTAAGAGCGACCCCTTATCACCCCTTCCCTTCTTCTCCCTACTCACGCCACCTATTTACACCCTCCCTTCCCCCCCCCCCCCTCCCCACTCGCACCCCACCTCCCTCCAGGCTTGTTTGTTATCCAGCCGTCGAAGGAAGTGAACAAAGACACTCCTTGTTTTAATTGCCGTCGGGTTTGTCACTTTCGGACGCTCGTTAAAAGAACAAACTTAATGGGCCATTAGTATCAGCATCATCGTCTTCGTTAACCTTATCATGGTCTTCATCTCGATTGCCATCATCGTCGTATCCACTGGCGTCATCGGCATCATTATCATCATCATCATCATCATCATCATCATCATCATCATCATCACCACCATCACCACCACTGTCACCATCATTCTTATCATCACCACCGTCATCGACACCACCACCACTACCATTATCACCATCACATCACCATCATCATTCAAGAAGTTTCTTTCAGCCAACACTGGAGGTAATTTTGTCAATGGGCAGTAGCGCAACCTCTTTAAAATGCGAGTGGGAAAAGTGGTTAAACATTTGTTGCCTCAGCGCGTCGGGGGAGGAGGGAGGAGCGAGGGGAGAGGAGAGGAGAGGAGAGGAGAGGAGAGGAGAGGAGGGGGAGGGGAG
>BOPN01000033.1:217447-224947 GCA_017312705.2 Penaeus japonicus
ACACACACACACACACACACACACACACACACACACACACACACACACACACACACACACACATACACACACACACACACACACACACACACACACACACACACACACACACACACACACACACACACACACACACACACACACACACACACACACACACACACACACACACACACACACACACACACACACACACACACACACACACACACACACACACACACACGGCGTCAACCTGTTGGAGAGAACAGAGTAAACAGGGAAACGACCATGATAACGGCGAGAGGGAAGTGGTGTCGCATGATAACTTCTCTGATGATGGGATTATATTCTCCCCCCCCCCCCCTCCTCCTCCCCCTTCATTCCCCACCTCTCCTCTCTCCATCCCCCCTCTCTTCCCCCTTCATTCTCTCCTTCCTACACCCTTCCACCCCCCCTCTCCCACATCCTCGTAATCTCTTTCTCTCTTTTTATTTCTCTCTTTGTCTTTCTCTCTCTCTCTCTCTTTCTCTCCCTCCCTCCCTCCCTCCCTCCCTCTCTCTCCCTATCCCCTCTCCCACTCTCTTTCTCTCTCTCTCTCTCTCTCTCTCTCTCTCTCTCTCTCTCTCTCTCTCTCTCTCTCTCTCTCTCTCTCTCTCCTCCCTCTCTCTCTCTCCTCCCTCTCTCTCTCTATCTCCCTCTCCCCCCTCCCCCTCCCCCTCTCTCCCCTTCCCCCTTCCCCCCTCCCTATTGCTTTCTCTTACTCTTTCTCTTTATCTCTATCTCCTCTTTCTTTCTTTCCCTTTCCCTTGCCCCGTCTCTCCCTCCCTCCCTCCCTCCCTCCCATCCCCCTTCCCTGTTTGTCCATTTACCATCTCTCATCAATCCCTTTGATGTTGTGTCCCTGGAATCTCTGTCTTTTCTGTTTCCTTTCGCACTCTCGCATGCATCGCCACTCACGCCTCCTTTCATTCCATGGCTATTGCTGTCTTCTCTTCCTTCATCTCCCTTTGCCCTTTCTCCTCCCCCTTCCTCATTCCCCCCCCCCCCCCCCCATCCTCCTCCTCATCATTCCCCTGCTCTTCCTCCCTCCACCCGCCTCCTCTTCCTCTCCCTCCTCCTGCTGTTGCTCCTCCCCCTCCCCCCCCCCCCCCCCCCCTCCCCCTCCCCCTCCCCTCCCCCGTCAACACGTGCGTTATCAGTACCAGAACAAGCAAGAGGGAATATTAAGGTGTAGCAACAGCTGGCAGATTACAGGTTTTCGCGTAGAGGTAAGAGAGAGACAGACAGACAGACAGACAGACAGACAGACAGACAGACAGACAGACAAAGAGACAGACAGACAGATAGATAGATTGAGAATGCATGTGCTTGTGAGAGACAAACAGAAAGAAAGAAAGGAAGAAAGAAAAAGTGATAGATAGATAGAAAGAGAGAGAGAAAGAAAGAAAGAAAGAAAGAAAGAAAGAAAGAAAGAAAGAAAAGAGAGAGAGAGAATGGGAGAGAGAGAGGGAGGGAGAGAGAGAGCGAGAGAGAGAGAAATGAAAAATACCACATACATCTACCCGAGAATATACTAATTCAGGAACCGTCTACATTTCTGATAGCACAACGGATACCAGCCCAAAAACGGGGGAGAGGGAGAGGGTAAAGGAGGGGGGTAGGGGGGGGTAGAGGGGGGAGAAGAGAGATTCTCGGATGCAGAGAGTAATTTGCGAGCTTCGGTATGAGACGAAAGATTGTATCGACACCTTTTTTTTTCTTTTCTTTTTTTCTTGGAGCATTGAACGGAGAGGGTCGCCACTCAAGCGGTTGTCTATAATTTAGAGTATTAGCTTTTAATATATGCCGCGTTCCTCCATCACTTGTAAGGCTGGGGCGAAACTGACTGGGGAATTATCCATGGTAAACAAGATGTTCGGGCTCTTGTTGTCTGTGTCTGTCTGGCGCCGCTCTCTCTCTCTCTCTCTCTCTCTCTCTCTCTCTCTCTCTCTCTCTCTCTCTCTCTCTCTCTCTCTCTCTCTCTCCGCCTCTCTCTCTCTCTCTCTCTCTCTCTCTCTCTCTCTCTCTCTCTCTCTCTCTCTCTCTCTCTCTCTCTCTCTCTCTCTCTCTCTCTCCCTCTCCCCCTCTCTCTCTCTCTCTCTCTCTCTCTCTCTCTCTCTCTCTCTCTCTCTCTCTCTCTCTCTCTCTCTCTCTCTCTCTCTCTCTCTCTCTCTCTCTCTCTCTCTCTCTCTCTCTCTCTCTCTCTCTCCCTCTCTCCCTCCCTCCCTCCCTCCCTCCCTCCCTCCCTCCTTCCCTCCCTTTCTCCCTCACCCTCCTCTCCTTCCCACTCTCCCCCTCCTTCCCTCCCTCCCTTTCTCCCTCCCCCCTCTCTCCCCCCCTCCCTCCCCACCCCACTTCGAAAAAGACCAGTTATCATGAACAGGAAACCAGGAAGTCCCGATTAGCAAGGTGTTGAGGAGGGGAATCGGCGGTGAGTGTATTTAGCATAACTTTAAGAAGACAGGGGAGGGGGAGGGGAGGCGGGGAGAGGGAGGAGGAGGGGGAGGGGGAGGGGTTGATGCAGACGGATGGGCGTGGGGGGTTGGGCGTGATCGTGGGCGTAGGAGATTGGCGCTCGATTGTCGATCAGGGCTTGAGGGAAGTTTGAGGCCGAGCTTGGGTGGAAGAGGTTTGTATGCGTTTATTATGGCGATGGGTTTTCATGGTTGCTTGTTTTACGGTTGGGGTGTTTTGTGGTGCTGGGTTTGTTTGTTTGTTTGTTTGTTTGTGTTTTAGTTTGTTTTGGTAGTTGTATTTTGACTGTTTTTACGTTGGATGTTATATGTACGTTTGAGGTATATGGAGATTTTTATTTGTATTTGTTTCATATCTTTGTTTATATTTCTTGTGATTGTTTTTATCGATATACTGTGTTTGCTCTTGAATTTTGACTCACCATTTTGTTGTTTTAACTGTTTAAATCAAAATATTCAGTTAATTCAATTTAGTTATATATATATATATATATATATATATATATATATATATATATATATTGTCTATCTTTGTAAATTCCTTGTCTGTATAGGTACTTAACGACTATAAAGATAGTTGATGAAAATAAGGGAAATTTAATATGATTGATTACTCTTATTAATATTGGGAATAGTAACGACGTTAATAAAGATAACTGTAATTGTAGTAATGCTGCTATTGATGTGAACGAGGATGATATTGATTATAATACGGTGATAGTAATAATAAGAATGATAAAGATTGTGATAACAATAAAATTAATAATGATAATATTAAGCACAAAAATAAAAGCAGCCGAAGAAGAAGAAAAATAAGAGGAAGAAGAAAAAGAAGATTCAAAAGTAGTAGATGGGAAGGATTAGAAGTGATAGCTGCAGTAATCACTTCACAATTTCCAATATCTTTTCTTGGTTGGCATTTCTCCCGCAAGATGAAAGTAAACGGTACATACACACACCCACAATCATCTATGCTTGCTTGCTTTCTTGTCTGGTTGTATCGCACCACCTCTTTTCTTTTTCTTCATCATCATCTTCATTCTCTCTCTCTCTCTCTCTCTCTTTCTCTCTTATTCTCCCTCTCCCTCTCTCCTTCTCTCCTTCACTCTCACCCTAACCCTAACCTTCCCCATCTCACCCTCACCCTCTCCCTGTCTCTCCCCTCCCCCTCTCACCCTCCCTCCCTCCCTCTCTCTTTCTTCCTCTCTCTCTCCCTCACCCTCCCCCTCCCTCTCCCTCTCCCTCTCCCTCTCCCTCTCCCTCTCCCCTCCCCCTTCCTCTCCCTTTTCCCTCCCCCTCCCTTTCCCTCTCCCCCTCCCTCTACCTCCCACTCCCCCTCCCTCTCCCTCTCCCTCCCCCTCCCTCTCCCTCCCCTTTCCATTTCCCTCCCTCTCCCTCTCCCTCCCCTTTCCCTCTCCCTCTCCCTCTCCCTCTCTTCCTCGTCACCCTCTGCTTCTCTCACGTTGTGCTTGAGTGGCTGATTGGTATCTATACAGTCCCATCTCCCTACCGAATGCCACCTCTGAAGGTCTTAAGAATATAGCGTAAAAATTAGCGTTTCTTCATCTCTCTGAGTGTTGTTGGCAATGAGAAAGACAAGTGTTGTAGGTCGTATGGTGTATATGGTGTCCGTTTCTGTTGTGTGTGCCTGTTGTGTCCTGGGGGTTTCTCGTTGTGGTTTTATTTTTATTTGTTTTGTCATGGTTTTATTTTTTTTTAGTATTGTTATTATTGTTACTAATGTTATTATTGTGTTTTTTTTTATTAGTTTTATTATTGTATAATCGGTGTTATTGTTACTCTTACTCTCATCACCATTATCGTCATTCCTTTTTTTTCACTATAATTGATGTCATGAATCCAAATTTTACTATTTCTTAAAAGCTGCATTTTCCAGCTCCTATCTTGAGACGCCGCTCCCCCACCCCCCAACTCCCCTGGGACATGGGCGGACATGGGCGGCGAATGGCATGGGCTGTGACGTCGACGCACATGCAGCGACCGGCACTTATCATGCTTTGCTGCATGACTGCACAGGATGTTCCGTCAACCTAATTGTACATTCATGACCGCCATTACATGCATGGGAGTTTACTTTTCGTTCTTTTTTTTCTTCCACGATCTTGGTTCGCGGGGATTTAGATTGCGATGTGTTCTTTTTCTCTCCCTCGTTCGCGTTTGCTTTTTTTCTCTATCTATATGTATATATATATATATATATATATATATATATATATATATATAGATTTGTGTGTGTGTGTTTTGATATTATGAAAATATATTAGAAAATACTTTGTTCAATAGAAGGAAATAATTGTTTTCACCTGAAATTTGCTGGAGTAAACTCAAAAGTGGAGACCGGGAACCGTAGACTTTTTTCTGATCTCCATGTTGCCGTCACGTCGTGTCAAGAAAGTCTCAAGATTTTATTTTTTCTGAACTTTAATTATTCTCGTTTTTTATTATAAACTTTGAAACTAATTGAATAAAGAAAAATATAAGTGTACATAAGGTGTCAACGGGCATTTCTTCGGATGATTTTTTACATTTTAATTAGCTTGTTGCAATCCATTAGTTGCAAATGACGTCGGGAGTCGATTAGTGCAAGCAGGAAGAATAATTGGCGACGCTTAACATTCAGTAAGTGCTTTTACTGCCTTCAGCCAAATTAATGCATCTGCAGACCTGTTGCATGTATGTATTTATTGACCTAGCATCCATTAGTTGATGATTTATTGGTGTTATATATGCAGTTTATGTGAAGGTTTCTTATTATTTTTTATAATTTTTTTTTCTTATTTTTAAAGCTCATGTTTGCCATTCTTAGCATTATTGTTAATGTTCATACCCTATGGTTAATTTTGGGATTTGTTTGATGTTATTATTATTATTATTATTATCATTATCATTATCATTATCATTATTATTACTAACATTATTATTGTTATAATAACAACAGCTATAACAAAGAAAGGATAATAGTTATTACGATTGCAAAGTCTGTTTCAATTAGAAAGTTATTCAAAGAGCGAAGCAGTCCATGATGATTAATATTTCTAACATTATTATCATAGATATTATAATAGGACAGTCGTCCCACGGTGATCTATTACCGATTTAGAACGAGATGATAGATAACAAAGCGATTGCAGAAAGTAAAGTAGAGAGAGCGAGAGAGAGAGAGAGGTCAATGGAACGTGATTGTGTGTGTGTGTGTGTGTGTGTGTGTGTGTGTTGGCGTGTATCTAGCGATACGGTGCGATATGGGCGTTTGTGATGGGCGTGCGAGGTGCCACCCCTGATGCTGGGCGGCCTGGAGATAACGCGTCGCGACAGCCTCCTGCTATTAACGTCTAGTGCCATCATATTCTCAACTAGCCCGTGCGTCTCATACCTAGGGCGGCGCTGTGGCTTTGGCTTGGGTGTGACTCTGATGTTGGTCTCGGGTGCTGGTGCTCATTTCTCTCTCTCTCTCTCTCTCTCTCTCTCTCTCTCTCTCTCTCTCTCTCTCTCTTTCCCTTTCCCTTTCCCTTTCCCTTTCCCCCTCTCCCTCTCCTTCTATCTCTCTGCCCCTCCCCCTCCCTCTATCTCTCTGCCCCTCACTCTCTCTCTCTCTCTCTCTCACTCACTCACTCACTCTCTCACTCTCTCACTCACTCACTCACTCACTCATTCACTAACTAATCCACACACACACACACACACACACACACACACACACACACACACACACACACACACACACACACACACACACACATACACACACACAAACACGCCCGCGCGCACGCAAACAGACAAACACACGTATACAATGTCCCTCCCACTCCTTACCTTACCCTCGTTATAGAAAATAACCGAGCGAAAAGGAAGAAATTGAGGGGAAATAACAGCAAGGAAGAGAATTGATTTATGAAGTTTATTGTGCTAGTATTATATCAAAATAGCTTTTTGTTATTATCATCATTATTATTATTAGTTATTACATTTATTGTTATTGTCATTATAATTATTATTATCATTATTATACTTATTATTATCATTATTATTATTATTATTAATATTATTATTATTATTGATATTATTATCAATTTATTTGTTATTTTTGCTATTGGCATTATTGTTACTATAATTACTATATCTATAATGATAATTATTACTATTTACTATTACTATTTCGTTATTAGTGTTATCATTACTATTATTATTGTTATTATTGTCATTATTGTCATTATCACCACCACCTCCACCACACCACCAACATCACCATCACTATCACCATCAGATCATTATGATCACCATCATCATCTCAAACATATTCAATTAACATCTAAGAGGCGATTCCGAAAGAGAAATCCGAGGGCCGCGAGACCCGCTATTAGTTCCGAGTCCGAAAGGCTCTCCTTGTTGCGCCTCACGTGCTCGATCTGGACCTGTCCGACCACTCCGTCCCAAACCCTTCATTCGGGCTTCGACTTCCAACCCACCCACCCACCCAACCAACCCTGCGAGAGTGACGCCTCGGTTTGAAGTGTGAATATGGAGGTTCGATTTTTTTTTTTTTTTTTTTTTTTTTTTTTTTTTTTTTTTTTGAGGGGGGGGGTGGGGGTGAGTTGATTGTTGATGCAAATTTGTGTGGAATTTTGTGAATTTGCGGAATCGGTTGCGTCGTGTGGGTTTAGGCGGGTGAGGGAATGGGCGTCGGAGGCGGGACGAAGGCGTGGGTGGGCAGAGGGATCGGGAGGAGGGACTGGCGGTGGCGTGGCCGGGGGGAGAAGGATATGGAGGGGGGGTGGAGTAAGGGAAAAAAAAGGGAGGGAAGGGCAGGATGAGTAGGGGAGGGGAGAAGGGAGAGAGGGGGGGAGGGGGGCAGGTAGCAAATGATCGGTGCGCAACGAAGCAAAATGGCAGCAACATGAAGGCCAAACATTTATGAGAGTCGGGCGACGCGCCGCCACAATAGTCGGCTAGTGTGAGGCGGGAGCCCGTCCTTCCCCCTCTCCTC
>BOPN01000033.1:229947-239947 GCA_017312705.2 Penaeus japonicus
CAGAGCTCTCCCTCCTCTGCCCCTGATCCTTCCCCTTCCCCTCCCTTCCTCTCCCTTCCTTCCTATTCCTCCCCTTCTCCTTCCTCTTCCCCTTCCACTCCCTTCCACTCCCTCCCCCTCCCTTGCTTTCCCTCCCCTTCCCTTCTCTTCCTCTCCCTCCCCTTCCCTTTTCTTCCTCTCCCTCCCCTTCCGCTCCCTTCCTCTCCCGTCCTTCCTATTCCTCCCCTTCTCCTTCCTTTTCCCCTTCCCCTACCACTCCCTTCCTATTCCTCCCCTTCTCCTTCCTCTTCCCCTTCCACTCCCTCCCCCTCCCTTCTTTTCCCTTCCCTTCCTTTCTCTTCATCTCCCTTCTTTCCTATTCCTCCCCTTCTACTCCCTTCCCCTCCTTTGCTTTTCCTCCCTTTCCCCCTCTCCTTTTACTTCGCTTCCTCTCCCTCTCCCTGTCCCTCTCCTTCTCCTTCTCCTTCTCCTTCTCCTTCTCCCCCTTCCCGTCCTTCTAACTGCCTTCTATTCACCTTTAAAGCCACCCTAACCTTCTTTCCTCTTCCCTTTTCGCTCTCTCTCTTTCTCTCTCCTCTTCTCTCCCCTTTCTCCCCTTTCTCCTTCTCCCCGTCTCTCTCTCCCCCTCTTCATCTAGCCCTCTCCCTCCCTTCTTTCCCTTCCCCCTCCTTCCTCCCCCTCCCCCCTCTCCCTAGAAATGGAAGAGAAAGTAGAGGTAAGAGTAAAAGTAGAAGAATTAAAAAAAGAGAGGATGAGAAGACGTAGAAGGTGAAGGAGGTGGTGGTGGTGGTGTAGGAAAAGAAGAAGAAGAGAAGAAAGCTATGGCGAGCGCTCGGACTTACTTTGGTATTGTTTATTATAATTACTATTATTGATGTTACTTTTACTATCATTATAAACTTTATTTTTACTATTACAGATATTAACATTGGTATTAAAATATTAAGTATAATGATAATGATAACATAATTATTATCATTATTATTATTATTATTATTATTATTATTATTATTATTATTATTATTGTTATCGTCATAATCATTACAACTACTTATATTATAACTACTATAGCTGTATTATAACCGTCATTACTGTAGTAGCTCTTTAGATTATTTTCCAGTCCTGAATCCTAACTTAAATATACAAATAAATAGATGAATACATAAATAAAGGAAGAGGAAAAAGAAAAGAAATAAGTTTAAGTAATTAGGCCGTGAGAGAGAGAAAGAAAAAAAAAAATGAAAGAGCGGGAGAGGGCGGGATGAGGAGGAGGAGGAGGGGTGGGGGGCGGCCGGGCAGGTGAGGCCAGGTAAGGCAAGAGAGAGTGAGTGTCTGGGCAGCAGCGTGACGAGTGACATTTTCTGGAACTTGCGGAGCCACCGAGTTACGCATGACGAGCCGCTTCTGTTTGCCTCCCCCTCTCTCTCTCCCTCTCCCTCTCTCTCCCTCTCCCTCTCTCTCTCCCTCTCCCTCTCCCTCTCTCTCTCTCTCTCTCTCTCTCTCTCTCTCTCTCTCTCTCTCTCTCTCTCTCTCTCTCTCTCTCTCTCTCTCTCTCTCTCTCTCTCTCTCTCTCTCTCTCTCTCTTTCTCCCCCCCCTCTCCCCCTCTCCCTCTCTCTCTCCCCCTCTCCCTCTCTCTCTCCCCCTCTCCCTCTCTCTCTCTCTCTCTCTCTCTCTCTCTCTCTCTCTCTCTCTCTCTCTCTCTCTCTCCCTCTCTCTCCCCCTCTCTCTCTCCCTCTCCCTCTCCCTCTCACCCCTACCGTCCTCCTGTCCTTCTGCTCATTCCTCTCTCCCTCTCCCCCTCTCCTTCCTTCTTCTCTCCCCTCTTCCTTCTTCCTTCTTCCTTCTTCCTTCTCTCCCCTCTATTCCTTCTTTCCCCTCTTTCTCCATCCTCTTTCGCCCCCTTCCTCTTCTTGCTCTCTCACCCTCTCCGCATTCCCGCCCTCCCTCTCCCTTCTCCCATCCCTTCCACCCTCCCTCCCTCCCTTCCACCCTCCCTCCCTCCCTTCCTCCCTCTCCCTTCTCCTCTCCCCTCTCCCCTTTTCCTTCTCCCCTCTTACTTCTCCCCTCTCCCTTCTCCCCTCTCCCCTCTTCCCTCTTCCCTCTCCCTCTCCTTCCTTCATATCCCCCTACCGTCCTCCTATCCTCACTCCTCCTTGCATTATAATGAGGATAAGGATAAAGAAAAGAAAGAAAAAGATAGAAAGAAAAAAGAACGAATATATATATATATATATATATATATATATATATATATATATATATATATATATGTATATGTGTGTGTGTGTGTGTGTGTGTGTGTGTGTGTGTGTGTCTGAGAGTGTGTGTCTGAGAGTGTGTGTCTATATATGTATTAATACTAGTATCTTATAGATTCTTTGTTACCGGTTAAAGTATCACGAATCATAAGGACGGGTAATGTTTACGTTGGTAATCATATGCATTAATAAGCAATCACGGAGTCCTGCATTTTCTTTTTTATTTATTCAGAAAACTTTCGCCGTCCTAATGATCGGCACTATTAACCTAAATACCTAGTACACTAAATAGAGCTTAAATGATATGCGTTAAGCAAGCGCGATGGTGTTTTGCTCAGTTGGTAGTTATAAGCATGCCAGCAACCGAACTTACGTTGCCACATAGTCTGCATGGCAAGGGGCGGGTTTTTAATTAAAGCTCTTGCGTAATGACCCGTTAAGAGCGACGGTTGATAAAGATCGAAAAGGAGTAAGTATGGTGAGAAGAAACATGAAGAATGAATGTGTATGTGGAGAGCGGATTCATAACGATAAGGCTAATAAAAAAATGAGTATGGGGAGAGTTTGGAAAAAAAGGGTGATGTCAAGAGAGAGAGGAGATAGATAGATATGTACTTCGAAAGAGAGAGAGAGATAGATAGAGATAGAGATAGAGAGAGAGAGAGACTGTGAGAGTGAGAGAGAGAGAGAGAGAAAGAGAGAGAGAGAGAGAGAGAGAGAGAGAGAGAGAGAGAGAGAAAGAGAAAAAGAGAGAGAGAGGGGGAGGGAGAAGGTGTCGGGGGAATTTCTTAATTGGGGTCATTGAGTCCGTGGTTCATCCTAGAAAAGGATTTAGTTAATCGTGATTGGATGATAAATACACACGCGTATGTACGCCCCGAGACACGCACTACATAGGCACACACGCACACGCTCACAGAAGCACGCACGCACACGCACACGTACACACTTCGATGCTTCGATGGCTATAAGCTTCAAGTATATTATCCTTGAAATATGTTAACCAAATATACTTAAAGAAAAAAAATGGACCACTGTATAAATAAGCAGCACATAAAAAAAAACAAAAAAAAAACAGTGTAGTTACCCGGGATCATGTTAGTAACAGGTCACTCTTACTAACAATACCCCTCGTAAATGGGAGTAGAGAAAGATTTCAAAGATTGCTTTTGACTGCCTTTCACCCCCCACCCCCCTTCCATCAACACATTCCCTACTTTTCCTCCTCCTCCTCCTCCGCCTTCTCCACCATTCTCAAGACTTCTCTCTCCCTCCTTCTCAACACCTCCATTCCCCCTTCCTCCTCTATCACTACCCCCTACCCCTTTCCGACACCTCTCGCTTCCCTCCTCCTCCATCCCCTTTCCTTTCCTCCCCTCCCCTCCCCTCCCCTCCCCCTTCACTAACACCTATCTTATCCCTCCTCCCCTCTCGTATCACCACCTCCTCCTTCCCTCCTGCCCGACACCTCTCCCTGTACCCCCCTCCCTCCCTCCCACCCTCTCTCCCTCCCTTCTTCCCCTTTCTGATCCTCCAGAAATGATCGTTCGTCCCGTTATGTATCGGACGGAGCCGGAGGGATCGCTCGGGTTGGCGTGAGTTTTGACATATCCCGGCTGCTCTGGCCGATAACAAAATTCAATCTGAAACTATTTTCTTCAGCTGACCGGTCCGAATGATGCAAGAGTTTTTTCCCAAATATATTCGTCGCCTTTTTCGTCTTTCTGTCTGTGTCTCTCTCTCTTTCTCTCGTTCTCTATTGTTCTCTCTGTTTATCTTGTTCTCTCTGTCGTTCTCTCTCTCTCTCTCTCTCTCTCTCTCCTTTGTTATTCCCTTTTCTATTTTACTTCTCTTACCAAAGCCTTTCTTCTTATCAATCTCCTTTTACCTTTCTTTCTTTTCTTCTTTCACACTATATTATCTTCTCTCTCCCTGTTTTTATTCTTTCCTTATCTCTCTTACGAAAAAACCTTTTCTTTTCCTTTTTAACCTTCTTTTCTCCTTCTTCCTCTTCTTCTCTTTCCACGTTATCCTCTATTCCTCATTTCTCCATCCATTTAGCGAAAAGGGAGGAGGAGGAAATGAAAGAAAGAAAACCGCTCTCTTCTCTTCTATTCCTCATTATTTGATCCGCGGTGTGATTACCATGCCTGAACAAGTACCCACATTCGGGGTATGGGAGGAGATAGGGAGGGAAAGGGGGGAGAGGGGAGGGGGAAGAGATAGGGAGGAAATGGGGGGAGGGAAAGGGGAGGTGGACACGTGCGGGAGAGAGGGGAGAGAGGGAGGGTGAGAAAGTGCCATGTAACATCTCAAGAAGAAGTAGAAGTAGTAGTAGTAATAGTAATAGTAGTAGTAGTAGTAGTAATAGTAAAAAGAAAAGGAGGGAGGATTAGGAGGAACAAACGGATAGGAGAGAAGAAAAGGAAAATGACTAAAGAAAGAAAGAGAAAAGAAGAAAAACATAACCGAGTGAGAGATTAAGAACGAGAGGAAAAGATGAGCAGATGAATAAATAGATAAATAAATAAACAAACAGAAAAAAATCACCTTTGCAAAGAGCGAGCGAAAACGAAAACGAGAAAGAGATAAAGAATAAGAGAGAGAGCGAGAGCGAGAGAGAGAAAGAAAGAAAGAGAGAGAGAGAGAGAGAGAGAGAGAGAGAGAGAGAGAGAGAGAGAGAGAGAGAGAGAGAGAGAGAGAGAGAGAGGGGGGGAGAGAGAGAGAACGAAAACTCAATCACAAGGGCAGAAAATGACATCAACTTCTTCCTGGGATTTTAACGGATATTGAAATCATATCAGAGCCTTCAGCCGCCGCGCGTCAACGTAGCCAAAGCTGAGACTGCTTTTGTTACACACGAGACGCCCGGCCCGGCCCGACACCTAGTTTTTCGCTCTTTTTTTTCTCCTTCTCTCTTGCTGTGTGTTTTCTCTTTTCTCTCTCTCTTGTGTCTCTCTTCCCTCTCTTCTGTGTCTCTCTTCTCTCTCTTCTGTGTCTCTCTTCTCTCTCTTCTGTGTCTCTCTTTTCTCTCTCTATCTCTATCTCTCTCTCTCTCCCTCTCCCTCTCCCTCTCCCTCTCCCTCTCCCTCCCTCTTTCCCAACCTCCCTATCTCCCCCCCTCTCCTCCTCCCTCTCCTCCTCCCTCTCCTCCTCCTCCTCCTCCCTCTCCTCCTCCTCCTCCCTCTCCTCCTCCTCCTCCCTCTCCTCCTCCTCCTCCTCCTCCTCCTCCTTCCCCCCTCTCCTCCTCCTCCTCCTCCTCCCTCCCCCTCTCTCCTCCTCCTTTTTTTCTCTCTCTCTCTCCTCTCTCTCTCACTCCTCTATCTCTCTTTCTCCCTCTCTCTCTCTCTCTCTCTATCTCTCTCTCTCTCTATCTCTTCTCTCTCTCTCTCTCTCTCTCTCTCTCTCTCTCTCTCTCTCTCTCTCTCTCTCTCTCTCTCTCTCTCTCTCTCTCTCTCTCTCTCTCTCTCTCTCTCTCTCTCTCCAACTCTCTCCCTCTCTCCCCTCAATCCCCTCTCTTCCCTCCCTCTCTCTCTCCTTCTTTCTCTCTTTCCCTCCCTCTGTCTTTCCCTCTCTCCTTCCTTCCCCGCATATATTTATTTTATATTTTGGGGGGAAGGGGAGGTGAGGGCGAGGAGATAGTATAAAAAGGAAGAGATAGAGGAAGAGAAGAAGAAGAAGAGGAAGAGGAGAAAAAGGAACAACAACAACAACAGAAGAAGAAGAAGGGAGAGGAGGAGAGATATTGAGAATGGAAGTTGGTGGGAAGGGGGGGAGGGAGAAAAATGGGAGAGTGGGGGGGAAGGGAGATGAGGTGTAAGGAAATCTCAAGGGAGAGTGAAAGACAGGGCAGGGTGAAGGAGGGAGGTAAGTCTGAAGAAGAAAGGACATAGAGACCAGGTTAAGGCAGTAACGTGGGGGTGAGGGCGGTCAAGGGAAATAAGAAGAGTAGGGAAGAGGAAGGGAGAATAGATGAGGGAGGAAGGGGGAGTTGAGTTGAGTGGGGGGGGGGTGATAGGGGCGAGAGATCCAGGGCGAAAGGCAGACCGAGGGAGCTCATCCTGCGGCCTATTGAACATCGATGGAGATCGGAGAGCCACGAGCTGATAGGGTGGCGGCGGGAGGGAGGGAGAGAGGGGGGGGGGAAGAGAGAAAGAGAGAGGGGGGAGAGAAAGAGAGAGAGAGAGAGAGAGAGAGAGAGAGAGAGAGAGAGAGAGAGAGAGAGAGAGAGAGAGAGAGAGAGAGAGAGGGGGGGGTGGAAGGGTTGGGAAGGGATGGAGAAAGGGAGGGAAAAAGGATACGTTTGGGATGGTCAGAAGAGGGGGTAGGAGAAGAAGAAGAGTAAATTCGTAAGTAGGTTGACAGATAGATAGATAGATAAATGAAGAGGAATAGGCAGGGAAGTGCGGAAGAAGAGAGACAGGAGTAGGGAGTGGAAGGGAGGGATAAGGAGAGAGATAGAGAGGGAGGGGAAGAGAGAGATAGGGAGACGAAGGGGGGGGGATGATTGGTCGCTCTCTGTGTACTCCCGAGTGTTTTATCTCGCAGGTGAGAAATAGCCCCGTTGCCCTTGAAAAGAAGTGTGCGGGGCACAGGGTACGATTCCAACACGTGTTCGGATATGTACATATTACGAAAGAGCCCCCTACCCTGTCCCTTACCCTCCCTCCCATATATCTTCTCTCCTTCCCTCCCGCCCTCTCTCCCTTCTCTCCCTTCTCTCCCCCCTCTCCCCCCTCCTCCTCCTGCTCCTCCCGCTCCCCCCTCTCTGCTCCTCCTCCTTCCCCCTCTCCCCCCCCCCCGACCCAACCACCTCATGGGCAGGGGGAGATAATTTCATCCATAAAAGACGGTTGATAATTCGCCCAAG
This sequence comes from Penaeus japonicus, assembly GCA_017312705.2. NCBI lineage: Eukaryota > Metazoa > Arthropoda > Malacostraca > Decapoda > Penaeidae > Penaeus > Penaeus japonicus. Next base: position 237,077 of record BOPN01000033.1, read on the forward strand.
CGTCGGGACGGTCATTAGCAAAAGAGGCTTGTTACCAGGATTGCTCAAAGGCCGTTCAACCGTTGTAAGGGTTTCGATCAAGTGTTCCCGACAGTCTCTTTTTTTATATTCTTTCCCTTTTTTCTTTTGGATTTGCAACCAGTATTAGTATCTTGTTATGTGACGCACGCATGCTTGCATCCCTCACGCATGACCTCCCCCCCCCCCCATCATACACAGAACACATAACATACTTAATGACTCACCCTCTTGCTCTCGCTCTATTTCTCTCTCACTCTTTCCTTTTCTCTATTTTACTCTCTCTCTCTCCTCTCTCTTTTTTTCTCTCTCTCTTTCTCTCTCACTCTCTCCTTTTCTCTATCTTACTCTCTCTCCTCCCTCCCTCCCTCTCCCTCTCTCCCTCCCTTGCAGAGGAGGAGCAGGAATGGTGTCACAGCTGTAGATGACGTCATAGGGTGTCGCTGGCTGTCGTGATAACACACTTGGCCGAGTTATGTTGGGAGAAGAGACATGCACTCTCGATGGGGGGAAGGGGGAAGGGGGGAGGGAGGAAGGGAGAGAAGGAGGGACGGACGGATAAGGGAGAGGAAAGAGGGAGAGAGGGAGGGAAGGAGGGGAGACACACATACACAAACAAACAGATACAGGCAGGCAGATAGAAAGAGAGGGAGGGACGGAGGGATAAGGGAAGGAGGGAGGGGAGTGAGCGACATGCAGGGAGAGAGAAAGATACGCAAACGAACAGAGAGAGAGAGATATGCAGGCAGAAAGAGAGGGAGGGAGAGAGAGACAGAGAGGATGACACGTAAGAGACGGGCAAATAGATGGACTAAAACACACACTCACACTCACACACACACTCACTCACACACTGAAGAGGGTGGGTGACAAAAACAGTGAGGAAGAGGAAGACAGCCAAAATTAAAGGCATAAATAGGGTGAATGAGAGAGAGAGAGAGAGAGAGAGAGAGAGAGAGAGAGAGAGAGAGAGAGAGAGAGAGAGAGAGAGAGAGAGAGAGAGAGAGAGAGAGAGAGAGAGAGAAAGAGAAAGAGAAAGAAAGAGAAAGAAAGAGAAAGAGTTCTATGATTCATGATTCTATATGTATGCCTATGAAGAATAACCAACATTAACGTCAGTTTTCTTTTCTTTTCAGGTACGTGTGTTAATGGTGTGTGGTCACTGGAAGCCGCGACGCATAACAGGTCGATGTCGGTGACGCATTTGTAGGAAAAAAATATCTTCTTTTTTACCCATTTATCTGATTATTGGTATGTGATATAAATTCTATAAAGATTTTTTTTTCTTGTATGAGAAACACACACGCAGAAAGCAAATCACACTGCCAATGATTTATCTTGACTCATCTTGCAACCATCTGAACAATTATGCAAGGTTGCTCAAAATGTTAAAAAAAAAGGAAACGTAAGAAAAAAAAACAAAATACGATAAGACTAGAATGCGAGGGGGAAAAAAGAGAGAATTAACGAAATGCAGAAAATGATCATAAAAACACACAAAAAAAGTCTTTCACGCTCTCTCCACATCACTCGGCCCGACGCAGACAGACGGACAGACAGACGCACACACATACATCTCGGGGATTCCGTTTTCAATGGCGGTCGTGCGGCCAAGCGGTCGTCGTCGTGCTCGGAGAACAGCGCGAGATTTGCGCCATTGTACTTACGGGAGTGGGAGGGGAAGGGGGAGGGGGGATACGTGAGATAATGGGGGGGGGGGTATGTAAGGGGGCTAATAGGATAAGTATTGGGATTTAGACTACGTAAGAGGATGGGGGCTATGTGTGGGGGGGTCCTCTTGTAGGACTGTATGGGGAGGGCTCACGGGGAGGAGTCGAGAAGGAAGGAGAAAGGGGGAGGAAGAACCACAGCTCCTAAACCCCCGTCGGCCCCATCGGTCCGAAAATGAAAGCAACGGCGACCGAAACGCCTATTCCGGCCGCACCATGTGTTTACGAGTAATCCCGCTCGCCCCGCGTCGACGTTAAGGGGCCCATGCAACACCATCTAGCGGGCATTCGGGGAACTATATTTGCTCAGATCCGCCATTGGGTCGTCCAGGCGAAGAGAGAGGGAGAGAGAGAGAAAGAGAGATACGTTATCAGCCAGCCAACAGCGCCACCCACCTCTACTTGAGATTCCCGATAGCCATTACACCGTGCATGGAGATTGCGAACGGGGCGAGGGCAGTCAGGCACCGCCATTGTTTGTTTGGGGTCGGCGCAGGTGAGGCGGGCCGATAGATGAGCGACCGATAGATGGCGCTTGTTGGGGTGCACTGGCGTCTTCTTTCTTAAGAAGGGGGGGGGGGTTGTTTCGATCTGTCTGCCGGTCTGTTTCTATGTGTCTCTCTTTATATGTGTCTCTCCTCTCTCTCTCTCTCTCTCTCTCTCTCTCTCTCTCTCTCTCTCTCTCTCTCTCTCTCTCTCTCTCTCTCTCTCTCTCTCTCTCTCTCTCTCTCTCTCTCTTTGAACAAAATTTCTCCCCCAAATGGAGAAGCTGTTATCGCCTTGGAAAAATATGAAGATTCATACATATTAACATACGCAAAAAAAAAAAAAAAAGGAAAAAAAAACAATGCGTACGTACGTATGCATGAGTTTCCATGTGTTTTCCCTAGCGTTATCAACACCTGAGTTTTGTATGTAAATTGCTTTCGGGCGAACACTTAGCAGTGAGGGATGGCGGCGATACGTCTTAACATTAAAAGAATAAAATCCCCGTAAAGATAAAATAAGACCTTGTGCTCTTAAGCGCGCTCGGGCGATAGGGATGTGGGGGGAAAGAGGGGGGAGGGAGAGGGTGAGAGGGAGGGGGAGAGGAAGAAGGCGAGGGCGAGGGCGAGAGGTAGAG
>BOPN01000033.1:249947-252447 GCA_017312705.2 Penaeus japonicus
AAGGCATATATAATACGACTGCATTCATTTAATGAGCTACCTACACGTTGAACAATGTGAACAAGCCATCATTTGAACAATTTCGCGGTTGCGGGCAATTTTTTCCATCACCATAATGCGCCGAAGAAGCAATGGAGTCCGTGTTGTTCGGCGAAGCAATTTGTTCTTCCGTCCTCCTGTGTTTTACCTCTGGCTTTATTATGGTCTTGGCTTTTATCATGGGCTTTGCTGCTGTCGGATTTTTACACACACACACACACACACACACACACACACACACACACACACACACACACACACACACATACATACAAACAAACAAACAAACAAACAAAAATAAAGAAACAAACAAATAAACACATATTTGCGTCTGTGAAGAGAGAGAAAACAAAGAAAGGGAAAAAGAGAGACAGGGAATGGGAACGAAAGAGGAAGAAGGAGAAATGGATAGAAAGAAAGAACAAGAGGCAGAGAAAGAGAGAGCCAGCCAAGAGATACAGTCGATGTCGAGTAAAGTGACTTGCGTAACAAAGATATAAGGGAAATATTTATCATATTTATGTTTATATTTTGTACTATATTCTTGATTAGCATATTATGTATAGTTATATTTTATAGTATGTTTCTATTTATATATATTTGTATTTTAATTTTATGTTTAATTTATATTGTATAGTATATATATATATATATATATATATATATATATATATATATATATATATATATATATATATATATATATATATATATTTCTTTTATATTACATTCTTGATTTGCATTTTATTTTGTCTTATTTTTGAATTCTTATTTCATTTTGCTAATATTTATTATTTATTCAGTTGATTTTTTTTTATCAAGGATGGTGGTACATTTTCTTTCTCTTTCTGTATCTCTGTGTCTGCTGCGCCATTTTTCTTTTTTCATCCCGATTCTCTCTCTTACTTCGGTTCGTCTCTGCTTTACTTGTTTCCAGTTTCTTTTGATTCTCTTTATTATTGTTTTTTTTCACGTTTTTATTCTCAGTTTTTTTTCTTTCTCTTTTCGTTTCACTTTGTTTCATTTTCTTTCCATCTTTTCTCTTTTAATTTTCTCTTTTTTATTTTTTCCATATTTTTTCCCATCTTTTCACTTCTCATTTTTCTTTTCAATAGTTTTTGTCTATTTTCTTTTATAATATTTTTCCTCTATTTTTCTCTCCGGGTTTCATAAGCATCCTCATTCTATTTTCTTTTATAATATTTTTCCTCTATTTTTCTCTCCGGGTTTCATAAGCATCCTCATTCTATTTTCTTTCACTTCTCTCTCATTCCACTTTCTCGTTTACTCTCCCATTCTAATTTCAATCTTGCCCCCCTCTCTCAGTCCTTTTTTCTCTCTTTCTCCATTTCTCCCTAAACTCCAATTCCTCTATCTCCTTCTCCTTCATTCCATATTTACTCTCCTTCCTCTCCCCCCTTTCTATTCTTATCTTTTCTTATACCCCCCTCATTTCCCTTTATTTTATTTCCTAAAAAGCCTTTGGTATCGGAGATCGCAGCTGCTCGGTTCTCAGAGCATCTTCCTTGTCCTAACGGGGGGAAAAAAGGTAAATAAATAATATTATGGGGAGATATGGGCAAATAGATGTTTAGATAAATCGGTAGATAAAAACAACATTCGATTACCGAATTAATGCAGATAGATGGATGACCAGATAGGTGGATACATTAATAGATAGATAGATACGTGGATAAATAGATCCGTATATAAATAGATCAATGAATGTGTAAATAGATGAATAAAGGAATAGATAGATACAATAATAAATGAATAGCTAAGTAAATAGATAGATACCCTAATAGATTGATAAATAAATGAATAAATTATTGCGTATATAAATAAATAAATAGATACGTAAATTTAAAAAAAATGTGCGTATGTGTGTGTGTGTGTGTGTGTGTGTGTGTGTGTGTGTGTGTGTGTGTGTGTGTGTGTGTGTGTGTGTGTGTGTGTGTGTGTGTGTGTGTGTGTGTGTGCGTGTGCGTGCGTGCGTTTGTGTGAGTGTATGTATGTATGTATATATGTATGTATATATGTATGTTTGTATGTATGTATGTATGTATGTATGTATGTACGTACATATATAGATAGATAGATAGATAAAACTTACATAACCATCACGCTGTTTATGCTCACGCGTCTCGTCATCTTCGGTCACTCGCTTTGTCTCTGGTGGTTAGTGGAGTGCTTGCTCGGTTGAATATTTGTCAGTCAAAGGCAGCGCGAGGATTAAACGTGAGTGCCCCGTGTGTCGGAGGAGGAAGAGAAAAATGAAGAAGAAGAAGAAGAAGAATTATAATGATAGTGATGATAATAGTAATGAGGATAATAATGATAATAATAATAATAATAATGATGATAATAATGATAGTAATAATGATAGGAGGAGGAAGAGGAGTTGGCACGTGTTTGTCTGTCTCTAGTCAGTGACTGCCGTTGATGAAAGATTCCTGACTCA
>BOPN01000033.1:257447-262447 GCA_017312705.2 Penaeus japonicus
AATAACCGAATTTCTAACAGGTTTGATACAGTAAACTAAAAAAGATGATGATAATAGTAAAGGTAAGGATAATGATCATTATCATTATTATTGTTGTGTTAGTTTTACATGAAAGATAGTGATGATTGAAATAATAATAATAATAATAATTATTATTATTATTATTATCATCATCATTATTATCATTATCATTTTCAATTATATAATTTTCATTATCATCATACTATTAATCCTGTTATTATCATCTTTATTGTTATTATTATTATTATTATTATTGTTATCATTAACATTCATATTGTTAATATGATTACTATTATTAGAATTATAAGTGGTTTGATATTAATAATTGTTGTAGTTAAGGAGTGAAATTCACGCTCAATCCGCGTATCTGGAGTAATGCAAAAGTACATTTGATTTGAAAGCTAATAGGTATGTGATTTGTGTTTGATTTTGTAGATTTATTTGTTAGTATTTGTGTGAGAAATAGGGTTAGTAGTAGTGTCTTTCGGTATTATTTTGTGTTTTAATTATATCGTGACAATCGCAGTACAAAATGAATGAATATCTTAATTCGAAGGTTTTCCATTTTGAAAGAAATCTTTTCGATTTTTTTATTCCATTTTTTTTCTCTCTCACTCTCGTTTCCCTTTGCTTCGTGTTATTATTATGCTTTGCATTTCCCTTTCTCTTTTTCGCCTCTGCTCGAAGGTTGCACTGAAAGAGAGACCGAGAGACAGACCGGCAGAAGAAAATCATGCAAGCATGCAATGATGAATGTGAATGCAAATGGAAATCGTTGTAGCGGAAGAGACAGACAAACAGACAGACAGACAAAAAGAGAGCCAGTCCGACCGAGGTTGGGCCGTGTTGCTTATGGGGGCGATCCCCATAATAGGATGGGGCAAGTGAGCGTCTCCTTACGAAGCGTGCTCGTAGCTTTGAGGAGAGCAGGAGCGCGCAGTGCGGACTGAAGGGTTGCAGGCGCCCTTATCGCGCCGTCCCGCCCCCTGGGTGTTGATATCGGAGTGGCAAGGGGCGCCGCGGCAGGGCTATCGCGCGATAACGCCGCTGTGACGCGACGGGCCCGGCCGGCTCTCGGGGCCTTGTGGCTCGGGTGTCGCAGTGCCAAAGCGGGGATGCACGCACGCACGCCAGCACGCAGGCACGGCGCAATCTCGGTGCCATCCAGTGTCACACGCGGGCAAATCAGCGAAGTCGCAGCGGTGCGCGCTTACGACTTCTGCCCCTTACCTGCTTACCGCTGGTAGGTAAGGCCAGATAGAAGGGCGATTAGAGAGGGAGGGAGAGAGAGAGAGAGAGGGAGGGAGGGAGGAGGGAGAGAGAGAGAGAGAGAGAGAGAGAGGGAGGGAGAGAGAGGGAGGGAGGGAGAGAGGGAGGGAGGGAGGGAGGGAGGGAGGGAGGGAGGGAGGGAGGGAGGGAGAGAGGGAGAGGGGGAGGGGGGGAGAGAGAGAGAGAGAGAGAGAGAGAGAGAGAGAGAGAGAGAGAGAGAGAGAGAGAGAGAGAGAGAGAGAGAGAGAGAGAGAGAGAGAGAGAGAGAGAGAGAGAGAGAGAGAGAGAGAGAGAGAGAGAGAGAGAGAGAGAGAGGGAGAGAGAGAGGCAGACACAGAGGAAGAGAACAAGAAGGATGGAGAGTTATAAGCAGACAGTCAGAAACAGAGGAACAGAGAGAAACAAAGAAAAAGAAGATGGAGAGATGAGCTGATGGACAATCAGACATAGAGGGAGAGAGCAAGAAGGATGGAGAGTTACAAGCAGACAGTCAGGAACAGAGAGAGGGACAGAAAGAAAGACAGACACACACTCACCGAGAGAGCAAAGGGGAAGCCGAGAGGAGAAAGAGAGAGGAATTGCCCCCGATAGCAACCTGGAAACCGATCACCGAGTCGACAAGATCGGGGGGGTTGTAGACCTAACTCAAGTGTTCCAATAATACTAATTCTCCTGCGCTCTAATGGCGGTGTCAACGAGGGAAATTTCTCTTCACTTTTCGCCTCTCCTCTTTACTCCTAAATCCTTTACTCCCCCTCCTCCCCTTCCCCCTCTCCCCTCCCCGTCCCTCCTGTCCCATCCTTCTCCCCCAGCCTGTCTCTCTGTTCAGTCTACTGCTTCCTCCCTCTTCCTCTCGCTGGCTACTTTCTCCTTTTCTCCTCCTCCTCCCTCTTCTATTCCTCCTATCCACCTTTCCTTCTGTCCTCTTCCTTCTTCTGTCCATCTTTCCCTTCTTTCCTTACTTCCTTCCTCTGCCTCCTTCTATCCATCCTTTCTTCCTCTCCCTCATTCCACTATTACTTCACTCCATCCCCCTTTGCCTCCATCCTCTTCCCCCTCCATTCTCTCCCCCCTCCGCCCCCCCCTTCACCATATCCTCCCCGCACACATATAGTTAGTTTTGGGCTGTTCTCCCAGTTTTTTTTTTTTTTTTTTTTTTTTTTTTTTTTGTATCGTTTGTGCTTCGAGATAACTCCGTGAATTATTGTTTGAAATGGCGTTTCTCTTGTTTCCTAATCCGGCCCATCAGGAGACTATTTGTGTTCGCATTTAGAGAGGGAGAGAGAGAGAGAGAGAGAGAGAGAGAGAGAGAGAGAGAGAGAGAGAGAGAGAGAGAGAGAGAGAGAGAGAGAGAGAGAGAGAGAGAGAAAGAAAGAAAGAGAGAAAGAAAGAGAGAGAGAGAGAGAGAGAGGGAGAGAGAAAGAGAGAAATAAAAGTAGAAATAGAAAGAAGAGAGAGAGAGAAAGAATAAAAAGACAGAAACACAGACAGAGGAAAGAGAGAGAAAGAAAGAATACCGACCTTTGAAAGCTTGGCAAAAGGAAGTGAATTTAGAAGAGGAAGAGAAATGAGTTATAAAGGCGGAGGAAGTGTGGAGGAAAAGTGAACAAGTACCAAGTGATATTTATAAAAGATAGAAAGCTTTTGTTATTAGAGTATTTAAATAGCATATATTGGTTCTATGTAAGTGCATGTATATCCCTTGCCTCCACCACCTGTTACAAGACTGAGAAAGAGAGATAGACAGAGAAAGCAATTTGTAAAAAAGCAAGAGAAAGCACCTCAGTCAGCCGCCTTCCATCCCCCCTACCCCCACCTCCACTTCCACATCTACTTCCACCTCCACGCTAACCCCACCCGATCCATCTGTACCTACACCTCCACCCCATGATCAACCACCAGCCCACCTCCACCTTCATCTCCACCTCCACCGCCCCATATCCACCCCAGATCACCCCGTATACTCCACCCCTCTCCCCAGCACACACATGATCCTCCACCTGGACAAGATGGGAACAAAGTATATCAAGGGTGCGAGCTGGCAATGGAGAGGCCGTAAATCCATCAGCATTGCGGCGCAGGTGTTCCTCCTCTGCCGGGGCGCTCTTCCTCTTCCTCCACTTGTCATCACCACCACGCGCCAGCCAGCCATCCCCCCCCTCCCCCTCCTCCTCGTCCTCCTCCTCCTCCTCCTCCTCCTCCTCCTCCTCCTCCTCCTCCTCTTCCTCCTCCTCCTCCTCGCCCTCCTCTTCCTCCTCGTCCTCCTCCTCCTCCTCCTCCTCCTCCTCGTCGTCCTCCTCTTCCTCCTCTTCCTCCTCTTCCTCCTCTTCCTCCTCTTCATGACACAGCACATCTCATCACAATATGGCCACACACACACACACACCCTTTCGCCTCCCTTACGCAACATCCCCCCTCCCCCTCCCAACCCCACCCTGTTGCTTTTCTTTCCTTAGTTTTGTCTTTTTCGTTTTTTTATGTTTTTGCTTTCTTGTTTCTTTTTTTTTTTTTACTTTGTCGTAGATAGGAGGAGGAGGGAAAAGAGATAGAGACAGACAGACAGACAGACAGACAGACAAAGCGACGAAAAAAGGGAGAGGCAACGAAAAGAACAAAAGAGATCAGAGAACAAAAAAATAAAATAAAAAATAAAAGGAAAACTAACAACATAAAAAAGAGACAAGAAACAAATCAGAAGTTTACACAAACAAGAACTAATAATAATGAAAAAGATCAATAAAAAAAAAGAAAGAAAAAGAAAGAAAACAAAAAGGAAACTCATTCTCACTCACTTACTCTCTTATGCTCACACTCTCACATTCACTCTCACACACACACTCTCTCTCTCTCTCTCTCTCACTCTTTCTCTCTCACTCTCCTTCTCACGCTCTCTCATTCTCACACTCTCTCACTCTCCTTCTCACGCTCTCTCACTCTCTCTCACTCTCTCTCACTCTCTCACACTCTCTCACTCTCTCAGTCTCTCAGACCTTTTCCAGCATTGCCTTAGTTATTCCGCCGTCGACAGGCCGCCAAAGCGCAGAGTAAACGGCCAAGAGGTTTATCACCCGCGTCCCTCAGGGGTGTCCAACGGCGGCGCATACAGATGGAGGAGGAAGGAAACCCGGAGGAATCCTTCGTCGGGAGATTTCGATGGATGGGCGTCCCTTATTTTGTTTGATTGAGTTATTCTTATTTTGTTTATTTATTATTTTTATTTATTTATTTATATATATATGTATATATATATTTTTTTTTTTTTTTTTTTTTTTGGGGGGGGGTGATTTTTGTTGTTGATGTTGTTGTTATTATTGGCTTGACTGTTCCTGTTGTTATTATTTTTGTTATTTTTGTTGCGATTTTATTGTTATTCTTTTTTTCTAAGATGAAAAATGGCTCGAGATTTAGAGGTTTGCTCGGAATGTCTCCATTGCCAGATTTGTTGATTTGATTTATTCAGTTTGTTAATCATTATTATTTTGGTACTATTAGTAGTGGTATTATCATTATGATGATGATGATTATTGTTACAGTCGTTTTCATTTTATTATTATTAGTGTTAATATTATTATTGTTGTTAGTATTATTATTGTTGTTGTTAGTATTATTATTATGATTATTATTACTGTTTTATATTTTTTTCTCTGTATCATTATGGCATTATAGGTTTCGTTTTTTTTCTTTTCGGGTTATTGTTGATAGTATTATTA
>BOPN01000033.1:267447-272447 GCA_017312705.2 Penaeus japonicus
TCTCTCCCTCCCTCCCTTCCTCCTTCCTCCCTGCTCTCCCTTCCTCCCACTACACAAACCCTCGCCAACCGTTTTCCGGTCTGTGTTGGCTCACAGTGACTTTTTCATTTTCTTTATCAGTGGTGCTGAGGCACATCTCTCTCTTTCTCTATTGGGTGTTCCATCCAGTCAAATAAATTTGTCATTCAATTCTTTCAAATGATCTCTCTCTCTCTCTCTCTCTCTCTGTCAATTATGCATTATGTCATTCAGTTCTTTCAAGTTTTCTCTCCGTTTGTCATCTATTTATTCCATGCATTAAAATAATTTCTGTCTGAATTACATCCCATCCTTTTTTTCTTTTTCTTTGTCTGACTTTCATTTCCGGATGTTTTAATCTCTATCTATTTATCTGTCTCTATATGTTCCACTTTCGTTCTCCTGGTTTATTTATTATCTATCTATCTATCTATCTATCTATCTTTGTTTATCGGTCTGTTTAGCTTGCTATTTATCGGTGTTACTCCCTCTCTTTGTGTGTGTGTGTTTATCTCATATGACCACCTGTTTGTATCTACAATTTTCTTCGTTTTCTCGCCTGTTGCTTATCTATCCATTCATTTTTTGTGTTCGTTTTTTTCTGCATTTGTATTGATTTTTTTTCGTGCAAAATGCTTTCATTCAATTTTTTTTTTTGTGATGTCTGTTATCTGTTGATTTCACTTTCTTTCGTATATAGTATCTGTTTGTGTGTATGTCTGCTTGCTGATATTTGTCCGTCTTGGATTTTGATTAGATTGACATAGTATCTTAGTTGTTGCTTGCTCCATCTGCCTCCTCTCTTCCTCTTCCTCCCTCTCCCCCACTCCCCTCCTCCTCACTGACCCCAATCACTCAGGGGTTCTAGAATCCGACTGTTCCCCACCTCTCCCCCGCCTCTTTGTATGTTTATTATGGAAGCGAGCAAGAATGTCGCGTGTAATAGCAAGGAGAGAGGAGGTGAGAGAGAGAGAGAGAGAGAGGAGAGAGGAGAGAGGAGAGAGAGAGAGAGAGAGAGAGAGAGAGAGAGAGAGAGAGAGAGAGAGAGAGAGAGAGAGAGAGAGAGGACAGAAGACAGAGCGAGAGAGAGAGAAAGTTAAGAGAAAGAGCGAGAGAGAGAGAAAGTTGAGAGAAAGAGCGAGAGAGAGAGAAAGTTAAGAGAAAGAGCGAGAGAGAGAGAAAGTTGAGAGAAAGAGCGAGAGAAGGAGAAAGAGGAAGAGGATGAGGCTCCACGTGTTTCATCGATAGCATCCGATGCCAGTTTGTTTATCTGCGTTGATATGTGACTTTATGAGAATCTTTTGTTTGTGCGCGCGCTGGGTCGGTTGGTTCCCTTCGCCGTGCCAAGAATGTTGTCGCGTGGTGATATCTCATCTGAAGAGGGTGAGTGTTGGCGGTCGCTGGTTGCACGGCTGTGTTGCATTTGGTTTTTGGTTTGATTGGGTTGTCGTTTTTTATGGGGGGGTTGATTTTTTGGGGTTTGGTTTGTAAGTGGTTTGTCTTTTTTGGGGGATTTTTTTTAATGGTTTGTTTTTATTATTTTCTTTGTTTATTTTGTTTTTGTTTTGATTTGTTTATCTTTGTTTATTTATATTCTTTTGTTTATTTTGTTAATATTTAATTGTCTTTGTTTATTATTTTCTTTGTTTATTTTGTTTTTGTTAATTTTTATTTTTTTCATTATGTTATTGTTTATTATGTTTTTGTTTTAATTTGTTACTCTTTTATATTTTTCTCTTTGTTTATTTTATTTGTTTGATGGGAAATTTTGTTTGCGAGGTAGATTTTCGTTGTTGTTATTTATTGATTTAATGAAAAATTGTTTTTTGAAAGAAATTGCTTTTATCATTTTCATTTTCATTTTTTTCTTTTTCTTTATGTTTTGTTCTCAATGTTTTCCTCTTTTCCCTTTTTGCACATTGACATTGATATTCGTTAATTTTTATTTTTTTAGTTTTTTTCTCTTCTTTTCTTTCCTCTCCTTTTCCTCTTCTCCATTATTATGTATTTTGTTTCTCAATCAATAAGGATTTACCTCCAGTGTTAGTTTAGTGTTGTTGCTTTTTTTTCGTTTGTATGAGGATACACAATGATACATGATGAGGAATCTTTCCCTATTTGCATTTTGTTATGTATTTATTGTCTGTTGTATTTTTGTTCGCATGACGGCACATAAATATAAATCATGGAGGGATCTTTCTATCCTTCTTCTTTTTTTTCTCTCTCTCTCTTTTCTATCCCTTTTCTGTATTTTTTGTTCGTAAGCAGACAGAGCAAGATCCATAAAAAATAAATCTTTCTCTCGTCACGTGTGTTATTAGGATCATCGGTTCATCATTACGAGATTAAATGGCGGGGGCCGTCATGCATCGAGCTCGAAAGTCATGAACATAATTCATTCATTATGACAAATGTAGAAAAAAAAAGGTATATTTGAGACTGATCAATTTTCACAACTCAAGAGATGTTATTGAGGCTTTTGAAGTTATTTCTTCTGCAGAAGGACTTGTTATTCACTTTTTTATTGTTATTTTATGATGTTTGTTTTTGTGATGTTTGTAATTGTTTCTTTCCTTCTCCCTTCCTTCCTTCCTCTTTCTTTCTGTCTTTCTTTCCTCCATTCCTTCCTATTTCTTATTTTTCTTCTTTCTTTCTTTCTTTCTCTTTCTTTCTTTCTTTCTTCCTTTCTTCCTTCATTTTTCTTCTTGCTTTTTGTCCTTTCCTTTCTTTTCTTTTTTTCTTCTTATTGTTATCTCATTTTCGTCTTTTTCCTCCCTTCATCCGCTTGCAAAAGCACCTGTTGCCACATTCTGTGCAGTGCGAAGGGCGGAAGAGGGATAAGAGAAGAAGAAAAATACAAAATGAGATTGAAGAAGGAAAAGAGAGAGAAACGATGTTAGTATGAATGAGGAAACGGATAAGGATAATAATAAGGATATATACGATAAAAAAAGGATACATGGTATAGAGAAAGGATATAGGACATAACAATTAAAAGATAGAGCAAGAAAGGATAAAAGATAAAGATAATTATAAGGAAAAGGAGGAGATTGAAGACTGATAAAAGTAAGGATACAAAGAAGGTGATAAGGATTGATGAAAGAAAAGAACAACGCAAAAGAGAGTAGAAACAATTGCCAAAGAAAAGGAAGAGGAAGAGAAAAGTAATGAAGAAAAGATGGAAGAAAGTAGCGAGAGAAGTTTGAGAATATAAAACGTATTAAATGTATGTATATAGGTAGATAAATAGATAGATATAGATCGATATGTTTGTATGTATGTATATGTATATGTTTTAGTAGGTCGATATATATATATATATATATATATATATATATATATATATATATATATATACACACATACATATATATTATATATATGTTTTATTCATACATAAACCTCGTAGCTTCGTTGCATGTGCATCTTTGCATTTATTTGTGGCTTACAGAGCCGGAGAAATGGCGGCCGGAGATTAACCCGAACACAACTGCAAGGCTCAAGAAAGCGATATTGCAAAGGAGCTATTTGGGCTATCATTGAATCAAGCGGCCAGGCCAAAGGGCGGCTTGCGGCGACCGAAAACACGCATGCCGCACGCTCATGAATGCAAGCAAACAATAGATAGATGTAAGATTAAAAGGGGTTCACACACAAACATGTAGAGAACAAATGTAGTTGGCGAGCACACGTGCGTTTGTACACACACGCGGCTCTAATGCACACGTGTCCGCCCCCCCCAAAGTATATATATATATATATAAATAAATAAAAATAAATAGAAAAATAATAATGATAATAACAATGACAATGATAACAACAACAACTATATCAATAATGATAATATAAAAAAGGAAACTGATAATGATAATGGCAAATTAAAACAAATAAGTGAAAATTGTACTGGTAGATTAATATGAATATTTTTCAAGTATTTTTTTTCTGCTAAAGTCTTTGATATTTCGTGTGAAAGACAACAATCAATAATATTTATTTTTCTCTGTTTTCAGGTACGTGTGTTTTTGGTGATTCCTCGATGTCGGGTTGGTTGTTTCGAATCGACATGAGTTGCGATGTTGTGTTCTCAGTGTCACCTGCGTTGAATTTATTTAATTTATTTATTGATTTTTACGTTGTGTTTTGCTGCATTGATTTTCTTAAAATGTATTGTAGATCACACATACGCACTCACTCTCACAACACTCTCATACTTTCGTACTCTCATTCTCACTCTCAATCTCACTCTTAATCTCACTCTCTCTCTCTCTCTCTCTCACACACACACACACACACACACACACACACACACACACACACACACACACACACACACACACACACACACACACACACACACACCAATAAGAAAGAAGCAAATAAAAACGAGATACATTCTAGATCATTATATTTATCTATCTTATTGATCAAAGAAATAATATAACACGAACCAGAACATAACATTCATATAATATAACCCGAACATGTGATATAGATAGGCCTATATATATTTAGGAGTCGTTACAGGTGTATATTAGTTTATTATTCTCTCTTTCTTTTTTTGAAGATAAGGCTGTGGGATTTGTGTCATGGAATATTATTACATTAATAATGATGGCAATTAAGATCTAAGGAGAGGATAGTAGGGTTATCATTATTAACCTTATTCTAATTATCATTCCTCTTATTGTTATTTTTGTTGATTTTTTATGACTCTTAACATCACCATCACGACCATCATTCCAATATAATCACCACACCATCACCATCAACACCATAAATCTTGATATGAAGTCGTTTAACGATGTTCAAACCACAATAGCCACATAACAAGCCGGCCAAGTCAGCCAACAGGCGAGTTTGAGTTCTTGGATTCGAGCGAGACTCCCAGCTTGCTTCAGCTTGCTTCAGCTTACTTCAGCTTACTTTAGCTTGCCTCAGCTTGCTTTAGTTGCTTTAGCTTACTTTAGCTTACTTTAGCTTGC
>BOPN01000033.1:289947-292447 GCA_017312705.2 Penaeus japonicus
AAGGGTGAGAAAAGGTAAGAAAGGGGAAAGGAGTTAGGGAAGGGGGTGGTGGATCGGGAGGGGATATGGGAAGGGGATGGGTTGGGGAGAAGGAGTTTGGAGAAAATGAGGGAAAGAGGTGATGTGAGGTGGGGAAGAGGGTGAACAAGGAATGGGAGGAAGGAGTGGGGCAGAGTGAAGGGAGAGAGAGAGAGAGAGAGAGAGAGAGAGAGAGAGAGAGAGAGAGAGAGAGAAGGGAGGTGGTAGAGGAGAAAGAGAGAGATAGAGAGGGGAGGTAGAGAAGAAAGAGAGAGAGAGAGAGAGAGAGGGGGGGGGGTAGAGGAGAAAGAGAGAGAGGGGGAGAGAGAGAGAGAAGGGGGGGGGAGGGAGAAAGAGAAAGAAAGAAAGAAAATGATAAAATGAAAGTAAAAGAAAATGAAAGTGAGTGAAAAAAGGAGATAATCATAGGCTAAAAAACAAACAGACAGATGGACAGACAGAGAAAGGGAGAGTCCCTTAGGGCAAAATAATTGATGGTGTTATCTCTCCATTGTGAAAGGCGGAGATGAATGATGCGCTGTAATGATTTATTGCGAGAATATGATACCGAGTGCGTTAGACCCAGATATGAATTATTGATAATGATTTTGACGAATCACATCGAAATATTAAATCGGCGATGAGTGTAATGTCTGAATGATAGTGTGACAAACGCTGGAAAAAAATGTAAAGGCGTATATATATATATATATATATATATATATATATATATATATATATATATATATATATATATATATATATATATATATATATATATGTATATATATATATATGTGTGTGTGTGTGTGTGTGTGTGTGTGTGTATGTATATATAAACATATATATGTATGTATGTATGTATTTATACACGTACATCCATTCATTCATTCAGTCATCCCTGCATACTTACATACTCACATACTTACATATTTAGATACTTACGTAATTACATACATGCATACTTACATACATACTTATGTACATGTCTACATACATGCTTACATACATACATACATACATATATACATACATACATATATGCATACACACGTGCATACATACATACATACTGTGGTGTCTCTATATAGCTATAGAGATGATGGTCTGGCTAGTAGCCCCCGTGACAATACTTACATACATACATACATACATGCATACATACATACACCAACACACACACACACACACACACACACACACACACACACACACACACACACACACACACACACACACACACACACACACATTTATACATATATGTATAACAACTCATAAAAAACACAATACAATTATACACTCGTTATGCTGCATTGACATAATTCTGACTTCAAAGTATATCTTGATAAGTCAGCACTAAAGAGATTCTCACATAGGCATGCATTACAATGTTACATAATGATACATAATGATACTGGATACATAAGGCGAATACACATTTGCATTCATACATACTAAATGATAACCTCAGTTTTATTTGTGGTCGGGTGTTCTTGACTGCTAAAGTTAGCATGACAGTTATCTTAGAATAGTGATTTAATGTAATAAAGATATCTAATATTTTGGTGTTATTACTGTTAGTATTGTTGTTATTGCTATTACGTTTATTATTTTTGTTATTTCCATTATTAGTATTAGTATAAGGATCATTTTTATTATTATGATTTTATTGTTATTGCTGTTATTATATTCATCATATTATCATTATCATCATTATTGTTGATATTGTTATTATCATTATCATTATCATTATCATTATTGTTACTATTATCATTATTATTATCAATATTATTATTATTATTTTAGTAGTAGTAGTAGTAGTAGTAATGTTCTTAATGTTCTTTTTATCATCATCATCTTTTTGCATATAACGCCAGAAAGATAGTAACATAAATTCCCACGATTAGTTTCTGACCATCTTCGCGCCACCATTTTCATTCATTATTATTCATGATTATGCATTATCATTATCGTTATTATTCACAGGCATAGACAGATGATAAAAATAGTGATAAAATTCGTCGCGGAAATAAAGAATAATGCAGATAATAGCAACGATAATGATGACAAGGAACAGGCAGATGACAGTGTCAGATGGCAGGGCCTGGCCAGCGCCGGGGAATCTTCATATTTTGCTGTTATCTATGCTAATTATTTTTTGTTTGTGACTCACTGCAGGAGCTTTGGGATGTGGGGTCTTTTTGGTTCTCTTTCTCTCTTTCTCTTTCTTTGGTGGTAGTCTTTTTCTTACTCTCTCTCTCTCTCTCTCTCTCTCTCTCTCTCTCTCTCTCTCTCTCTCTCTCTCTCTCTCTCTCTCTCTCTCTCTTGCGCAGGCGCGCTTTTTCCTCCATCCCTCCCTCCCACCCTCCCTCGCATATGTCTCGGCTTTTACTTTCCCCTCTCCTCCATGTATACATGCATATATATATATATATATATATATATATATATATATATATATATATATAAGTATATATAC
>BOPN01000033.1:297447-304947 GCA_017312705.2 Penaeus japonicus
GGAGAAGTAAAGAAAAGGGGTGGGATGGAGGGGCTGATTACTCCCGTGTTCCCATTGCCCGTCTTCGCTCACAGACGATTACACGCCAATCCATCATTCCTGTCGACGATTCCATAAACGATAACTTCCTGCAATTCCAAGTGAACGGGAGAGAAAGAGAAAAAAAAAAGAATGGAAGAAGAGAGGAGTAGAGGAGGAGGAGGAGGAGAGAGAGGGCGGCTGTAGGAGTTGAGAAGGTGTGGGAGTGAAAGGGTGAGGGAAAGGGAGAGAGAGAGGAGAAGAGCTGGTGAAAAGATGGAGGAAGAATTATAGGTTAGAAAACGTGAAAAATCCTAAGCGAGAAAGGAAAATCTCGTCCCCCTCCTTTAGAAAAATCCTCTGAATTGGCCCCTCCTCCTCCATCCTCCCTCCTTCAATCCCCTCTCCTCCCACTTTCCCCATCCCTCCCTCGGTACCCTCTTCTCCCTCCCTCCCTTCCTCAATACCCTCTTCTCCCTCCCTCCATCCATCCTCCCCCTCCCTTCCTCCCCCCCATCCCCAGACGCGAAAGAATCTCGCTCGCCAAATAAAGGATAAGGAGAAAGAAACAGAAGAGAAGAAGCAGCAGAAGCAAGAAATCCCCCACGAAACACACACAAAACAAAGACAGAGAACAAACGACAAAAAAGAATGCGAATAGAAAGAGAAAGAGACCGAAAACGAAACAACAAATGCCAAGAGAAGCAAGAAAAACGAAGAAGAAAAAGAAGAAGAAGCCGAAGGAGAGAGAGAAAGATAGAGAGAGAGAGAGGGAGAGAGAGAGAAGGAGAGAGAGAGAGAGAGAGAGCACGAGAGAGCGAAGCGCGGTGCGTCGCGAAGTTTAGTGGCAGCGAATAGTTGCGCTGTGTGTTATCAGTATGATAGGAGGTGTGATAAGGTGTATGCCAGCCTTTTACCAAATGGGTTCCCCGTATCTGCTCTGGGAGATAGTAAGACGGAGCCGCGCCGGAGTCTGTGGTGCAAGAGAACCAGCCTCTCTTGTTATTATTATAATTGTTGTTGTTGTTTCTGGTCTTGTTGTTGTGGAGATTGTTGTTGTTGTTTCTGGTCTTGTTGTTGGTGTGGAGATTGTTGTTTTGTTTTGTTTTTTGTTTGCTTTTGTTGTTTTTCCTGCTCTTGTTCTTCTTGTTCTAGGTGGGTTGTTGTGTTTGTTCACATCGGTGCTGGAACTTTCTTTGTTCTAGTCTGGTGTTCTCCATCCCCCTTATCCGTGTACTTATTAGATGTGTTGTAGCTTTTGTGGTTGTTAATATTTGTCATGGTTGTAAAAATGGTTGTGGTTGTCCTCAGTTCCATGTGTGTTCGTTGAATCTTGTCAATATTTTAGTGTGTTATTATTGTTGTTGTTTCGTGATTATCTGTTCTTGCCGTTAGTGTTAGTTCTAGTTTGCTTTGATTTTATTTTTGTCTGTGTGGAGAGATAAAGATCTTCAGGGTGTTACTCAGCTAAAATACTTAAGCCTCGTTTGGCTTGAAGTGTGATAAGAGTGCGCAGTTAGATGTTCTTGCATATTTGTTTTAAGAGTCTTATGTTTTTGTTTTTGTTGTTTTGTTTTCTCTTCTCTTTCTTCTTAAGCTTCTAATTCTTCATCATAATCTTTTAAGTCTTCATCTTAATCTTCTAATTATTCTCATTCTTATTATTCTCCTTCGCCTATGTGTAGCAAAATAAGTAGCAGTGGTAATAGTAGTCGTAATAGTAGTAGTATCGTAGTAGTTGTTGTTGTTGTTGTCATTGTTGTCGATCTATTTCGTTTACATTCTCCTCTGTTATTTTCCCTCCTCTTTAATTAATGCGTGTTGGCAACCTTCTCTTTATCCCAGTGATTGGATCGCAACAGTTCGTCCCCATCGCCTTTTATCGAGGTGATGGATTCTCAGCGTACTCGAGTTATTTTAGAAATATATTGCCGATTGCATGATAGGCAGGGCGGCGGTATTGCTAGATTAAGAGAAAATAAAAAATATGGAGAGGGTTGGGGGAAGGAGGGAGGTGGGAGGGTGAGAGAGAGAGAGAGAGAGAGAGAGAGAGAGAGAGAGAGAGAGAGAGAGAGAGAGAGAGAGAGAGGAGAGGGACTGATTGGTGCAACCTAAACCCCTTGGAAGAGAATGAAGTTATAAATAAAACGAGAGATTGGCAACATTGATCCCTAAATAGCCCGTCCCGAAGGATCATTTTCGAGAAACAATACGAATTAAACATGGTGATCCGTTTTCGTTTGCGAGAAAAAAATTAGGGAGGTTGGGGGGGAGGGGGGCTCGCAAACGATCCCTTTTGGCCCGCGAGATAAAACAATAAACACGGCGTAAAAGAAAAGGGGAAAAAATAGAAAACGGGGGAAAAAATGGCGCGGTTGGAATAATTTCGAACGCGGCGGCAAAGGCTACCGAAAATTCCTCGTATCGCATATAAAACGATAGCGAGAATCTAAATAAAATTGTCTAGAGTTTAATGTTGTTGCTTACGCTATCAGCCACAAAAACTGTAAGTCGTGTCAAGAACTATTATCAGAGAAATTAGTCTTTCAAGTAGTGGACTTAACCGGCCTGAGATAAAGGCTCTCCTGGCCTGATATTTATCCACGGCGTCCGTAAGGGTCAACGCCGCACTGGCACAAGGCAGCGCTGTGACCCCTATGATGCGGATGGACTAAGAGCTTTCCTTGTTATCCTATCCCGGGCTTTGAGCGAGTCCAAAGCATGCATTATGCAATGTTTGAGAAACATATAGTCGTTATTCATTTGTTTGTGCGTGATATCCCATCTTGACGGAAAACATAACGGACCATCCATCAACCTGCGAGCTTCGAGACTATGATCCGTAAGTACACGTGTCTTAAAAGTTAAATTAGCTTGCATTGTTGAAGGGCAAAACGCAACCGTTGACCAGATGGGGGCGACCCCGATAAGCGCCCCCCTCAACCCCGTTTTAATGGTGACGCATATACAACCTGCAGTATCATCTATAATTCTGCATGTTGTAATAATCAAGTAATGTGAAAATGGAAGTGCACATTCGACGGAGATTAATTACAATTTGATGATGGGGTGGCGAGATAAAGGGAAGTGGGAGGAAGGTGGGGGAGGGGGGTGGAGGGAGGCGGAGGGAGAGGTTAGAGAGATGGGGGAGGGGAGGGGGAAGAAGGGGAGAGCGGGAGGGAGGGAGGGAGGGAGGGAGGGGGTGCAAGACTGATACTTCAGCGAGATAAACTAACCTGAAGCTGGCATTTGATTTTGAGCCCTGATACGAGGCCCTTGTGCTAGTTACACATACTTCCCCCGTTTTAATGCATTTAGAATGGTGTTTCCGCGGAGAACGGTCGTTCTGGTTGGCGGTGCCTGTGCGGACACCTGTATCGCGGAGGGAGAGGGAGAGGGAGAGGGAGAGGGAGAGGGAG
The DNA here is from genome assembly GCA_017312705.2 of Penaeus japonicus. Taxonomy (NCBI): domain Eukaryota; kingdom Metazoa; phylum Arthropoda; class Malacostraca; order Decapoda; family Penaeidae; genus Penaeus; species Penaeus japonicus. The sequence continues at coordinate 300,885 of BOPN01000033.1, forward strand.
AGGGAGAGGGAGAGGGAGAGGGAGAGAGAGAGAGAGAGAGAGAGAGGGAGAGAGAGAGGGAGAGAGAGGGAGAGAGAGAGAGAGAGAGAGAGAGAGAGAGAGAGAGAGGGAGAGGGAGAAAGAGAGAGAGAGAGAGAGAGAGAGAGAGAGAGAGAGAGAGAGAGAGAGTGAGAGTAAGAGTGAGGAAAAGAGAGGGGTGGGGGAGAGGGAAGAGAGAGAGACACATGGATAGATAAATTAGGCAGAAATGAAGATGGATTGATGTACAGAGAAAAGAGGAAGAAGCAGAAAGTCCGACTGAGACTTAGATTTACAGAGACTAACAATTAGAGAGAGAGAGAGAGAGAGAGAGAGAGAGAGAGAGAGAGAGAGAGAGAGAGAGAGAGAGAGAGAGAGAGAGGGGAAAGAGGAAAGAGAGGTTGAGAGAGAGAGAGGAGGGAAGAGGGAGTTAAGGAGTGGGGGAGAGAGAGAGAGAGAGAGAGAGAGAGAGAGAGAGAGAGAGAGAGAGAGAGAGAGAGAGGAGGAGGAGGGAAGAGGGAGGGTAGGAGAGAGAGAGAGAGAGAGAGAGAGAGAGAGAGAGAGAGAGAGAGAGAGAGAGAGAGAGAGAGAGAGAGAGAGAGGAAAGAGAGGCTGAAAGAGAGTGGAGGTAGGGAGTGGGAGAGAGAGAGAGAGAGAGAGAGAGATTAAAGAATAAGAGAAGACGAAGTGAACATGGGTGGGGGGGGGGGGGGGAGGAGACGAGGTCAGTCCCATCGGGAACTCTGATCGATGATGCCGATTGAAGAAGAAAAGCGATGCAAGATTTCTGCAACGTTCAGACGCTGATCGTAACGGCAACGGTGAAGGAGGGGGGGAGGGGGTGGGGGAGTGATCAATCCCAAACCACCCTTTAAACCCCCCTCTCTTTTCTTCACCCTTTCTTTTCCTCTCTCTCTCCACTTCCTCTTTCCCTCTTTCATTTCCCTCCCCCCCCTTTCTCCCTCCCCCCTCCCCTCTCTCCCCTCTCTCCCCTCTCTCCCTCCCTCCATCCTCTTCTCTTTGATTTGTTAAGCAAAATGAATCATAAGGAGGGGGGAAGGGGAGGACTATAGAGAGGGGGGTGAGGGAAAGGGGAGTGAGGGGGAAGGGGAGGACTAGAGAAAGGGGGGTTCGGAGAGGGGTATGTGCTTTCTTTGGAGGGGGGGCAGGGGGAGGGAGGGAAGGAAGAATAAAGAGACAGACAAGAAAAAAAGAGCAAGTGACCGAGAACGAGAAAGAGTAAAAGCGAGCAAGAGAGAATGACCGGGCGCCAGCGAGAGAACAATCCACATCGCGCGGATCTCATCTCATCTACCTTAAGCTGACTGACTATCTCCACCGCCTCCGTCCGCAGCTGTAGTGGCGGCGGCGGCGAATGTGGGTTTATGACCTCGACACGGAGCGAAAATCCGCCTTTACACCCCTTTTCTATCGGGAGATTTAATCGGTCATCTCCTGCCGCCATTACGTACATTCGCACAGCCACTCGCGGTTATTGATACCCTTTCGTTGTCTCTGTGATTAATTATTCTCCGTGTGGGGGAAGGATTCTCTCTCTCTCTTTCTCTCTCTCTCTTTCTTTCTCTCTCTCTCTCTCTCTCTCTCTCTCTCTCTCTCTCTCTCTCTCTCTCTCTCTCTCTCTCTCTCTCTCTCTCTCTCTCTCTCTCTCTCTCTCTCTCTCTCTCTCTCTCTCTCACTCAGATATATGTGCTTGTCGGATGTTTTCGTCATTGTTGCTGTTGTCGTTGTTATTGTCGTCGTTTTTGTTATTTTCATTGTTCCATTTTCAATCCCCAGACACGTTATGACACACGACGCTCCCGCTGTGTATTGTTAAATGCTTTTAAGGAATCGGAACAGGGAGCGATATCGGCGCCGCGTGTCGTGTCGTATAGCAGTGTGTGTGTCTCGAACCATTAAGCAGCGAGCAGTGAGGGAGTCGGTGTAAGGTCTCAAGTCGTTGATTAAGAAGGTGGCAAAAACTTATCTCGGGTTTCCAGACAAGTTCCAAATGTATATAAGCATCCTCGACGCTATAGTGTTTATGATGAGGGAGGAGAATGCATTATCTCTTTCTCTCTTTTTTTTTTCTTTTTGTCTCTTTTTATTTGTTATTTATTTATTTTGTCTTCTCCCCTCATTTTACTTTTCACTATCTCTCTCTCTCCCCCTCCCTCTTCCTCTCCCTCTCCTTCTTCTCCCTCCCTTCCTCCCTCCTTCTCAGCGCCATCTGTTGCCGGGAATTCTGCGCCGGTTTACGATGGATGTTATCGACAATTGCCTGATGCGATTTTTTTCTTCATCATCTTCATCTTCTTCCCCTTCTTCTCCTTTTTCATCTTCTTATTTTTCCCTTCTTCATCTTTTTCATCTTTTTTGTCTTCTCCTTCTTCATCTTTTTCTTCATCATTCTGTTCTTCTTTCTCTTTCTTTCTTTTTCTTCCTTTTTTCTTCTTCGCCCTTTGATTCGTCGTCGCCATCGTTGTCTTCATCTTCTGACTTGTTTTGTATTAGACATGAGGTCTTATTTTTTTTGTTGCCGTTGGAGAGGGAGAGGGAGAGGGAGAGGGAGAGGGAGAGGGAGAGGGAGAGGGAGAGGGAGAGAGAGAGAGAGAGGGAGAGGGAGAGGGAGAGGGAGAGGGAGAGAGAGAGAGAGAGAGAGAGAGAGAGAGAGAGAGAGAGAGAGAGAGAGAGGAGAGAGAGAGAGAGAGAGAGAGAGAGAGAGAGAGGGAGAGAGAGAGAGAGAGAGAGAGAGAAAGGCTTCTCTTGATTCTTAGTTGTAAATTTCATTGTTTTTTTCTGATCATTTTATTTGCTTCGTTTTTTTTCCTCTCTTTTCTTCTGCTTACTCCTCCTTTCTTATCATCCCCATCATCATCAATCCTCTTCCTCTTCTTCCTCATCGCTTTCTTCCTCTTTCTCCTCCTCCCTCTCCCCTTCACCACCTCTTTTTCCTTCTCCTCTGCCTCCCCTCTTCCTCCTCCTTCTCCCCATCCCCCCTCCCCTTCCTTTTCTCCCTCCTCCTTCTGTTGGCAGGTGAGAGACATCACCCGCGGAGGCTCAAAGTAGAGGGTTTTGTTTACATTTTGTCCGTCGCCTGAAAACGTTTATTCGCGAGAGGGGGAGGAGTAGGGTGGGGGGGGGGGACGTTTGTACACTTCTTTCGTTTAATTTTTTTTTGCTCTAATATTTTTCTTATCTTAAACGTATTGTAATTATATTATTTTTATTATTATGATTATTATTATTATTATGATTATGATTATTGCTGTTGTTAGTCGTGGTGTTAATGTTACTTTACTTTTTTTTAGGTCTTTTATTTATTCTGGTTGATTGGTTGTTTTGGTTAGATGGGTGTTTTGGTTGTTACGGTTGAGTGGTTGTTTTGGCTAGCGAGGCGAAGAGTTTTACCATTATTAATATTTTTATTATTATCGACGTCAGCATTTACAATATGATAACTGCCGTTGTCATATTCATTATTTTAATCATAATCATTACTCATCATTTCTCTTGCAACATTATTACTTTGTCAGTGTTTTTATGTGTTGAATCAACAAAATACATATATTACTGAAGACAAGGTTTACAATCTACTTGTATTTCTATTATATTTATTTATATTTCGTATATTGATATTGGATATATTTATATTTATATCTGAATTATATTTATTTTTATCAATGTATATTTATATTACATATAATTTATACTGTATTTATTTGCATTACATTTTTATTACGTATATCTATATCATATTGATATTACGTGTATTTTTAGTGTATTTATTATTGCATGTTTATATTATTTATTGACACTAACGCATTATTCTTTACACACAGGTGAGTACGAGGGTGGCAGCGAGAGTGACCAGGAAACCAGTCACTGTAAGTCATTTTAATTAAGTCACTGTAAGTCACTGAAGGTGTTTGTGTGTGATGTATTTATGTGTGTCTGTGTGTGGGTGTGACAGAGACAGAGAACGAAGAGACAAAATAATAATGATGTTAATGATAATAATAATAATAATAATAATAATAATAAT
>BOPN01000033.1:314947-322447 GCA_017312705.2 Penaeus japonicus
TCTCTCTCTCTCTCTCTCTCTCTCTCTCTCTCTCTCTCTCTTTCTCTCTCTCTCTCTTTCTCTCTTTCTCCTACTCTTTCTCTCTTCTCTCTCTTTCTCCTACTCTTTCTCTCTTCTCTCTCTTCCTATCCTCTTTATCTTCTCTCTCTTTCTCTTCTGTCTCCCTCTCTCTCTCTCTTCTCTCTCTCTTCTCTCTCTCTCTCTATCAATCTATCTCTTTCTTTATCCCTCTCTCTCTCTCTCCCTCTCCCCTCTCCCTCCCTCCCTCCCTCCCTTCCTCCTCCCCTTCCATTTCACCCCCCCCCATCCCCCCATCCCCTCCTCCGTTTCGAAAGGAAACCCGTCCGAGCGAAAAGGTGAAGCGAAACATGTATATTGCAATTAAATAAATCTCGATTCAAGCAGCAGATTGCAGCTGAAAGGCCGACCAATGATATTGCATGAATGTCGATGGAGCCGCTCGTTAAAATAGGAGAACGTAATCATGTGTGCCTTTGCTTTGATTTGCTTTACGTGTTTGCTTGGGAACTCCATTTTGATATTCTATTATTCTATCACCAACACAACACCACCATCATCACCGCCACTATCATTATCATCATCATCATCATCATCATCATCATCATCATCACCACCCCCACCACCGCCACTATCACCATCACCATCACCACTATCATCATCATTATTATCACTACCACTATCATCATCATCATCACCACCACCACCTGCAACATTAACACAATAACGATAATACAAAATAGAAAAAATATATATATATAATTAGAAATTCTTAATACTTTTTTTCATTTTGAGCGGCAAGAGATGCAGTTTATTTCCGCGTGTGTTCGTTTGTTCGTCTGTCGGTACAGATGTCATCAGCGGTGACGTCATGCGATTTATTGTTGTTCCTTTTAATCTGAGATCGAGATGCGCTTCCTGGTTTGGTTGCTTGGGATGGATGGCTGTGCTGCTGCGATTTGGTTTATTTAATTGATTATATTATTGTGTTGTTATTGTTTTTGTCATTGTTATTTTTATTTTTGTTGTTATTGTTATTATTGTTATTGTTATTGTTATTGATATGAATATTACTGTTATTGTTATTGTTATTGGTATGAATATTACTGTTATTGTTATTATTATTTATATAATGATAATAATGAAAATTATTATTGTTGCTGTTATTATTGTTATTGTTATGATGATGATAATAAGTATTATTATTATCATTATTATTATTATTATTATTATTATTATTACAAATCTTATTGTTAATACTACTACTAGTAGTAGTAGTAGTGTTAATGTTTGTATTAACACTATTGTTATTATGTTAATTGTTCTGATTATTATTATTATCATTATTATTATCATTATCATTATCATTATCATTACGGTCGCTCCCTCCCTCAGTCTCCCACTCTCCATCTCTCTCCTGCCATTTATTTGTGTCTTGGGAGTGATTTGCGGCTTCCGCTTGGCATCCTGCAGGTGCAAATCCCAAGGTGTTTTTGGCGTTGGTGATATCATTGTTGTTGTCGAAGGGATTGTCATCATTATCAGTATCACTGTTATTGTTGTTACTTTTTGTGTTCGTATGATCAGTATTATTGTTGTTGTATTTTTGATGATTGCTATTGGTGTTTTTACTGTTTTCTTTTCTTTTTATATATAGTTTTTATCGTTACTAGAATTGTTACGGTTGCTGTGATTACTATTACAACTGTTATTGTTACTACTAGTACTACTACTGCTACTATTACCAATATTAGTATAGTTTCTGCTGTAATTTTCAGATTATCACAATTATTCGTACTATGACTGTCATTGCTGTCAGTGGCGTTAATTATAGTAGGAGGAAAGGGAGAGGGGAAGAGGGAGAGGGGAGGGAGAAATAGAGACAAATATTACAGCTAAAATAACGGCAGATGACAAAAGAATGCGTCCTCTCCTCCATCCTCCATCTCTCCCTCCTCCATCCTTCCATCCCGCCATCCATCCATGCCCCCTTCATCCATCCATCCATCCATTCACCCTTCCCTTTCTCCATCCATCCATCCCTTTTTCCACCCTTCCCTCATCCATCCATCCCTCCCTCCATCCCACCCTCCAACCATCCCTCCCTCCATCAATCCATCCATCCCTCCATCAATCCATCCATCTCTCCCTCCTCCCCTCCATCCCTCCCTCCATACCTCCCTCCATCAATCCATCCCTCCCTCCCTCCTTCCCTCCTCCCCTCCACCCACCGGACTTCAGTCGAGGTTGATTGATGTTAAGAGGCCGAGCGGCGACACTGAAGGAAGAGTCATTCGAATTATTGCGAGATAAGATAAGGAGAGCCTTGAAGGGCAGGTGAGACGAGGAAATGGACTGAGGGACGAGGGGAGAGCAGGGAGATAATGAGCTGAGGGAAGAGGGGTGGATGCGGGCGGTGGAGGGAGGGAGGGAGGGAAGGAAGGGAGGGAAGGGAGGGAGGGTGGGTGGGTGTTTGGGTTTGGAGGAGAGGGGGGAGGGAGTGGGAGGTGGTGGAGGTGGAGGTGGAGGTGGAGGTGGAGGTGGAGGTGGAGGTGGAGGTGGTGGTGGTGGTGGTGGTGGTGGTGGTGGTGGTGGTGGTGGTGGTGGTGGTGGTGGTGGTGGTGGTGGTGGTGGTGGAGGTGGAGGTGGAGGTGGAGGTGGAGGAGGAGGAGGAGGAGGAGGAGGAGGAAGAAGAAGAAGAAGAAGAAGAAGAAGAAGAAGAAGAAGAAGAAGAAGAAGAAGAAGAAGAAGAAGAAGAAGAAGAAAGAGACTAAAGGGAAGGGAGAAAGTGGAGTGGGAGGGAATGAAAAAGGAGGACATGGATAGGGTATGTAGAAATAAGTCATAGATGAATCAGCGGAACAGGGAAGGGAAAAGAAAGATGGAAAAGGAGGAAGTGCGGAGGAAGAGGGAGTAGAGGGGTTAGAGGGTGGATGAGAAGGGAGGGGAGGAAGAGGAAGAGGAGAAGAAAAGGGACTGAATTGGAGAAAAGGAGGAAGGGGAATAAGCAAAAGAATGGTGAGGTAGAGGAGGAAGGGGAGAGAAGGAAAGGGTTATGGCGAAAAGGGGGATAGAAAAAGCCAATTAAGAGGGAAAGGTGGAAGTAAATGGGAAAAAAAACAAGGAAAGAAACTGGAGGAGATGGAAGAAGGAGACAAGAAGAAAGCAAAAAGAAATGGAAAAAGTTAAAGAAAAAATTAAATAAGTAGAATAAGGGAAGAACCAAATAGACCAACATATCAACAGACGAGAAGGAAAGAGAAGGAGACACAGACACAGAGAAAAGCGAAGATGAAGTGAAGAGGGTGAAGTGTCAAGTGATCTCTCCCCCCCACTTCTCTCTCTCCTCCCCTTCCTCCTCCTCCTCCCCCCATTCTCCCTCCCTCTTGAAGTTGCTACATGGAAGATAATACAAGTTTTAAGTCCGCGTTAAGTGTGACTCATGTAAGATGACTCCGTTGCTCCGGTGCGTGGGAGAGAGAGGGAGAGGGAGAGGAGGGCGAGGGGGAAGGGTAGGGAGAGGGAGGAGGAGAGGGGGAAGGGTAGGGAGAGGGAGGGGGAATGGTAGGGAGAGGGATGGGGGAAGGGAGAGGAGAGTGAGTGAGTGAAAGAGAGAGAGAGAGAGAGAGAGAGAGAGAAAGAAAGAAAGAAAGAATTAAAGTAAGAAAGAAAGAGAAAGAAAGAGAGAGAGGGGAGAAGGGAAGGGGAAGATGGAGAAGACAATTAAGGGGGATAGTAGAAAGGGGGAGAAGATCGAAATAGAAAATAGGAAGAAGGAAGAGAGAGATATTTAAAGAAAAATACGGGTTTTGCTTTTCTTCATTGCTTGCTTGTCTGCTTGTATGTTATCGTCAGGGACTCGGTTGATGAATGTATATTGTAGTTGGGACTTCGTGATGTGTTTATGTTGTGTCTGGGATGCGCCCTCGTGTGTGTGTGTGTGTGTGTGTGTGTGTGTGTGTGTGTGTGTGTGTGTGTGTGTGTGTGTGAGCGTGAGGTACTTTGTCGTTGCTTTTAGTGTTTTTATTTTTTTATTTTTATTTTTTTATTTTTATTTTTTTTGGTGATGTTATGCATTTATATCCTGTTTTTTCTGTTATTTTTTAAACATTCATTTATTTATTTATTTTTTTTCCCTCTAAGAATCGTGATGATTTGAAAGTCGGTGTTTGGTGGAAAGGTCGTGTTTGTGATTTTTACTGATAAGCTCTTTAGGGTGAACGAGGGTGTGAATCCCCCCCCCCCCCACACACACACCCACCGTTCTTAACCCCACTCACTCACCTCCCCTCCTTTGCTTTTTCTTTCCCCTCCCTCCCTTCCCTCCTTTGTTTTTTGTTTTCCCTTTCCCCTACCTACTTCCCCTTCTCTTTCTCCTCCCCCGTCCCCTCCCCCTCTTCCTTTCATTCCTTTTCCATCTCTCTCCCTCCCTCTCCCTAACCTGCTGATCGAATCCTCAAGAAAGAAAAAAGAAAGAAAGAAACATCAAGCCATCAAGCAAGCAACCCGAAGCCTCCTCCCGCAGAAGCTTCGAGAAGGACTGAGCTCGGGACAGTGGTCGGAGGGCCTTTTAAAGAGCCGCTTTTACGAGCCGCCGGAAGTGACGACAGCGTTGCGACACTTTTTTTTTTGAGGGGGGCGTTTTTTTAGGGGGGCGGGGGGCAATCTCTCACTTACATAGATACGGATATTATGTCGCGCTTTGGGAGGGAGGAAGGGGGGAAGGGGGAGTTGGGAGATGTGGAAAGGGTTGGAGGGGAATGAGATTAAAGAGGAGGGGGTTGGGGGGTCAGATTGAAGATAGGGGGAGGGGAAAAGGAAGGGGGTGAGGGTTTAGAATGGGGGGAAGGAGAGGGGGAGAGGGAGTGGGAAAGGGTAGGATGAGGTGGGTGGGAAGAGGTAGGGGGTAAGGATAAGGGAAGGGGAGAGGTTGAGGGGGGAAGGCGAGGAGAGGATAGGGGGGTAAGAGGGGAGCGAGGGAGTTCGGGAGAAGGAGAATGGGTAAAGGAGGGGGGTGTAGGGAGAGGAAGTGGAAAATTAAGGGAGAAGAGACTTTCAGTTGTCTACTGGCTCTCCCCCTCAAGGTGTGTCCTCCCTACCCCTCCCTTGCTCTCTTCACCTTTCTTTGCCCATAAACCTTATGGTACATCTCCCCCTTCGTCTTTTTCTCTCTTTCTCTTTTCATTTTGTTGTTCTTATTCTCACTATCCATATGTTTATCTTAAATTTCTTGTCTCTGTGCCGCTTGATCATTCCTCTATCCCCCTCCATCCATACGCCTGCCTCCACCCTATCCCCAACCCTATCATTCGAAATATTTTTTTCCTCCTGCTTCCCTTCACCTTTCTCTTCACCCATCCACTTCCTTGCACTCATCCTTCCCTCCACCCACTTTCCCTCCACCCATCCACTTCCTTGCACTCATCCTTCCCTCCACCCCTCCCTCCACCCATCCACCTTTCACTTCACCCATCCCCCTTTCCCTCTACACATTCACCTTTCCTTCCACCCATCCCTTTTTCCCTCCACATATCCCTTTTTCCCTCCACATATCCCCCCATCCATCCGCCTCCTTCCACTCTTCCTTCCCCCCACCTTTCCCTTCACCCATCCCCTTATCCCTCCTCCCATCCCCCAATCCCTCCACCTATCCCCCCACCCATCCATGTCTTTCCACCCTTCCTTCCTTCAACCCATCCCCTTATCCCTCCTTCCACCCCCCTATCCCTCCTCCCATCCCCCTATCCCTCCTCCCATCCCTCTATCCCTCCATCCCTCCACCCATCCACCTCCTTCCACCCTTCCTTCCCACTACCGTATCACGACCCCAACCCGACCCCAACCCGACCCGACCCGACCCGGCTAGGCTTATTACCTCGGGCCCGCCGCTTGACGGACGGACTTGACAGCTTGACATGACAGTTGGGGGTTTTACGCGTCGTCGTGGTGCGTGTGACTTGATGCTCTTTTGGTTGCGTTATTAACCCGCGAGTCATTTTCTCGTGCGGGAGAGAGAGGGTTTGGTTGCGAGCCGATTGCTGGGGGTGCAGGGTGGGGGCTGGGTGGGGGTTGGTCATTTGAGGGGAGTTATGGTGGGGAGAGGGGGGGAAGGGGGTGGGGGGAAGAGTTTGGTTGCGAGCCGATTGCTGGGGGTGAAGAGGGGAAGGAGGGGGTTGGGAAGGGGAAGAGGGGGGAGGTCGGTTGCGGGTCAGTTGCAGGGAGTGAAGGGGTGGGAGGGGGTAGGGAAGGAAGGATGGTTGGAGTGAATGGGAGAGGAGAAGTGTGCATAAGAAGAGGGGGGGATGGGGTGGGTAGGGGAAGAGGGGGGAGGTCGGTTGCGGGTCAGTTGCAGGGAGTGAAGGGGTGGGAGGGGGTAGGGAAGGAAGGATGGTTGGAGTGAATGGGAGAGGAGAAGTGTGCATAAGAAGAGGGGGGGATGGGGTGGGTAGGAGGAGGAATTAGAATTGAGGTTGAAAGAGGAAGGTGTGAGGTGGAATGGAGGAAATTTTGGAGAGGGGAAGGGAAAGAAAGGAAAGAAAGAAGATGCGGAAAATGGGAGAGAGACAAGCAGACAGACAGACACAGGCCGAAAAATGGAAGGAAAAGATAACTAAGGTATCTGTGTACATCAAGCTCCACTTTTTGCAACCTCGAAATAGCGTTGCAGGAGTACAAACGATGCAACAGCAACAAAACACACCATCCCTCACCATTAAGGAAAACAGCAAAGCGCCATCAGTCCGCAATGCACACCACAGCTCTCGGCACGACAGTTTAAACGCTTCATTCAGCTTCAGCTTTTGTAATATTACTCCCTTTTTCTTTCCTCTTCTCATCCCTTCTCTCTTCTCCTTCCTCCTCTTCCACTTTCTTTTTTTTATCTCTCTGCCTCTCCTACTCTCTCCTCTCTTCCTCCTTTTCCTTTCTCTCTTTCTCTCCGTCTTCCTTTCTTACTCTTCCACTTCCACTTCCTCTTCCCCCTCTCTTTTCCTCTCCCCTTCCTTCCGTCTCCCTCTCTTCTCCTCCCCCCCCTTACCCCCTCCTCTTCTTCTCTCCGCTCCTTTCCCCCTGCTTTGACCTTCTGCTGCTCCTCCCCTCCTCCATCTCCTTCCCCTCTTCCCTTCCTTCCACTCCCTCTCCTCCTCCCCTCCTCCTCTTCTTCTTTTCCTCCCCTTTGCTCCTTCTTCCTTCCTCCCTGCCCCTGCCCTCCTCCCTCCCTCTCCTCCTCCTTTCCTCCCCCTACCCCTTCCCCTCCCCCTTCCCCTCCCCCTCCACTGCAGTCAAGACAGTCAGTAAGTAAGTGGGCTTGTTCGGGCTGCCTCCTCCAGAACGGGCGGTCATTACACTTCATAAATGCTACAAGACCTCTACGTCTCTCTTAATGGGCGCTCACTAAACCTTTCTTGACGCGCGCCCTGTCAGAGGTAGTAGGGGAAGGGGGGAGGAGGGAGGGGAGGGAGGTGTTGGTAGGAGGGAGGGAGG
>BOPN01000033.1:349947-369947 GCA_017312705.2 Penaeus japonicus
CTTTGCTTTCTTTTCCCGTTATCCTTCTGTCTCTTCTTTCTGACTTCTTCCTTTTCTCCTTTCTTCCAAACACCATCTTCATCATTATTATTCTTCCTTTCCCCTTTCCCCTTACCTCTTCCCTCCTCCCCCTTCCCCCTTCCCCCAAACGCTACCCCTTACTTCTTTCACAGCTTTATCCCCTACCTTCTTACCTCTTCCCTTCACCTCCTTCCTCCTAGCGCCCCTACCTTCACCCTCACCTCTCTCCTCCCTCATCACTCCCTTCCTCTTCCCCTTCCTTTCCCCCTTCCTTCAAATCCCCCTCCTCTATCACCTCTCCTTTACTTCCTTCCTCTCCCCCATCACCCCTTTATCTCCCCTCCTATCACCCTCTTCCTCCTCCTCCTCCTTCCATCACCCTTCCTCTCCCTCCTTCCCATCACCCTTTCCCTCCTCCTCCATCACCCCCTCCCCCTCCCATCACCCCCTTCCTCCGTGTTTAGTGTCGCCAGATAGCGCGGATGCCACTTCCTGATGCCGCCAATCACCTTCGCCCACGTTATCGTCACGTCACCGACTGTTTCCACCTATCAACGCCGACATTATCAACACGTCACGAGCTATTCCACCAATCAAACGGCGGAGTTATCTGCCTGTCAACCCCCTCCCCCCTCCCCCCTCCCTTCCCCCTCCGGCTGGGCCAATCAAAGGGAGGAGATGTCTTGAGCCGCCGTCGTTACTTCCTCCTTGCGCGCGAGGCGGTTACTCAAAGGGAGGGGGATGATGGAGGGAGATGACGGGGATGATGGAGGGAGATGACAGAGGGATGACAGTGGAGATGAAGGGGGAGATGAAGGGGGATGACGGGGATGATGGAGGGAGATGACAGAGGGATGACGGTGGAGATGAAGGGGGATATGAAGGGGGATGACGGGGATGATGGAGGGAGATGACGGTGATGATGGAGGGAGATGACGGAGGGATGACGGTGGAGATGAAGGGGGATGACGGGGATAATGGAGGGAGATGACGGGAATGATGGAGGGAGATGACGGGGATGATGGAGGGAGATGACGGTGGAGATGAAGGGGGATGACGGGGATGATGGAGGGGGATGACGGTGATGATGAAGGGAGATGACGGGGATGATGGAGGGAGATGACGGGGATGATGGAGGGAGATGACGGGGATGATGGAGGGAGATGACGGTGGAGATGAAGGGGGATGACGGGGATGATGGAGGGAGATGACGGGGAGGATGGAGGGATGACGGGGATGATGGAGGGAGATGACGGGGATGATGGAGGGAGATGACGGGGATGATGGAGGGAGATGACGGGGATGATGGAGGGGGATGACGGTGGAGATGAAGGGGGATGAAGGGGATGATGGAGGGAGATGACGGGAATGATGAAGGGAGATGACGGGGATGATGGAGGGAGATGACGGGGATGATGGAGGGAGATGACGGGGATGATGGAGGGAGATGACGGGGATGATGGAGGGAGATGACGGGGATGATGGAGGGAGATGACGGGAATGATGAAGGGAGATGACGGGGATGATGGAGGGAGATGACGGGGATGATGGAGGGGGATGACGGGGATGATGGAGGGAGATGACGGGGATGATGGAGGGGGATGACGGGGATGATGGAGGGAGATGACGGGGATGATGGAGGGAGATGACGGGGATGATGGAGGGAGATGACGGGGATGATGGAGGGAGATGACGGGGATGATGGAGGGAGATGACGGGGATGATGAAGGGAGATGACGGGGATGATGGAGGGAGATGACGGGGATGATGGAGGGAGATGACGGGGATGATGGAGGGAGATGACGGGAATGATGAAGGGAGATGACGGGGATGATGGAGGGAGATGACGGTGATGATGAAGGGAGATGACGGGGATGATGGAGGGAGATGACGGGGATGATGGAGGGAGATGACGGGGATGATGGAGGGAGATGACGGGGATGATGGAGGGAGATGACGGGGATGATGGAGGGAGATGACGGGAATGATGAAGGGAGATGACGGGGATGATGGAGGGAGATGACGGGGATGATGGAGGGAGATGACGGGGATGATGGAGGGAGATGACGGGGATGATGGAGGGAGATGACGGGGATGATGGAGGGAGATGACGGGGATGATGGAGGGAGATGACGGGGATGGAGGGTGATGACGGGAATGATGAAGGGAGATGACGGGGATGATGGAGGGAGATGACGGTGATGATGGAGGGAGATGACGGTGATGATGAAGGGAGATGACGGGGATGATGGAGGGAGATGACGGGGATGATGGAGGGAGATGACGGGGATGATGGAGGGAGATGACGGGAATGATGAAGGGAGATGACGGGGATGATGGAGGGAGATGACGGGGATGATGGAGGGGGATGACGGTGATGATGGAGGGAGATGACGGGGATGATGGAGGGAGATGACGGTGATGATGGAGGGAGATGACGGTGATGATGAAGGGAGATGACGGGGATGATGGAGGGAGATGACGGGGATGATGGAGGGAGATGACGGGGATGATGGAGGGAGATGACGGGGATGATGGAGGGAGATGACGGTGATGATGAAGGGAGATGACGGGGATGATGGAGGGAGATGACGGGGATGATGGAGGGAGATGACGGGGATGATGGAGGGAGATGACGGGGATGATGGAGGGAGATGACGGGGATGATGGAGGGAGATGACGGGGATGATGGAGGGAGATGACGGTGATGATGGAGGGAGATGACGGTGATGGTGGAGGGAGATGACGGTGATGATGAAGGGAGATGACGGGGATGATGGAGGGAGATGACGGTGATGGTGGTGATGATGGAAGGGGATGACGGGGATGATGGAGGGAGATGACGGTGATGATGAAGGGAGATGACGGGGATGATGGAGGGAGATGACGGGGATGATGGAGGGAGATGACGGTGATGATGAAGGGAGATGACGGGGATGATGGAGGGAGATGACGGTGATGATGGAGGGAGATGACGGTGATGATGAAGGGAGATGACGGGGATGATGGAGGGAGATGACGGGGATGATGGAGGGAGATGACGGGGATGATGGAGGGGGATGACGGGGATGATGGAGGGAGATGACGGGGATGATGGAGGGAGATGACGGGGATGATGGAGGGAGATGACGGTGATGATGAAGGGAGATGACGGGGATGATGGAGGGAGATGACGGGGATGATGGAGGGAGATGACGGGGATGATGGAGGGAGATGACGGGGATGATGGAGGGAGATGACGGGGATGATGGAGGGAGATGACGGTGATGATGGAGGGAGATGACGGTGATGGTGGAGGGAGATGACGGTGATGATGGAGGGAGATGACGGGGATGATGGAGGGAGATGACGGTGATGGTGGTGATGATGGAAGGGGATGACGGGAATGATGAAGGGAGATGACGGGGATGATGGAGGGAGATGACGGTGATGATGGAGGGAGATGACGGTGATGGTGGAGGGAGATGACGGTGATGATGAAGGGAGATGACGGGGATGATGGAGGGAGATGACGGGGATGATGGAGGGAGATGACGGGGATGATGGAGGGAGATGACGGTGATGGTGGTGATGATGGAAGGGGATGACGGGGATGATGGAGGGAGATGACGGTGATGATGGAGGGAGATGACGGGGATGATGGAGGGAGATGACGGTGATGATGGAGGGAGATGACGGTGATGATGGAGGGAGATGACGGGGATGATGGAGGGAGATGACGGTGATGGTGGTGATGATGGAAGGGGATGACGGGGATGATGGAGGGAGATGACGGGGATGATGAAGGGAGATGACGGGGATGATGGAGGGAGATGACGGGGATGATGGAGGGAGATGACGGTGATGATGGAGGGAGATGACGGGGATGATGTAAGTGGAGATGACGGGGATGGAGGGAGATGACGACGATGGAGGGAGATGACGGGAATGATGAAGGGAGATGACGGGGATGATGGAGGGAGATGACGGGGATGATGGAGGGAGATGACGGGGATGATGGAGGGAGATGACGGTGATGATGGAGGGAGATGACGGGGATGATGGAGGGAGATGACGGGGATGATGGAGGGAGATGACGGTGATGATGAAGGGAGATGACGGGGATGATGGAGGGAGATGACGGTGATGATGAAGGGAGATGATTGGGGATGATGGAGGGAGATGACGGGGATGATGGAGGGAGATGACGGGGATGATGGAGGGAGATGACGGGGATGATGGAGGGAGATGACGGGGACGATGAGGGAGATGACGGGGATGATGGAGGAGACACGGGGATGATGGAGGGAGATGACGGGGATGATGAAGGGAGATGACGGGGATGATGGAGGGAGATGACGGTGATGATGAAGGGAGATGACGGGGAGGATGGAGGAGATGACGGTGATGGTGGTGATGATGGAAGGGGATGACGGGGATGATGGAGGGAGATGACGGTGATGGTGGTGATGATGGAAGGGGATGACGGGGATGATGGAGGGAGATGACGGGGATGATGGAGGGAGATGACGGGGATGATGGAGGGGAGATTAATGGGATGGAGGAGATGACGGGAAATGATGAAGGGAGATGACGGGGATGATGAAGGGAGATGACGGGGATGATGGAGGGAGATGACGGGGATGATGGAGGGAGATGATTGGGGATGATGGAGGGAGATGACGGGGATGATGAAGGGAGATGACGGGGATGATGGAGGGAGATGACGGTGATGATGGAGGGAGATGACGGGGATGATGGAGGGAGATGACGGTGATGATGGAGGGAGATGACGGGGATGATGGAGGGAGATGACGGGGATGATGGAGGGAGATGACGGGGATGATGAAGGGAGATGACGGGGATGATGGAGGGAGATGACGGGGATGATGGAGGGGGATGACGGTGCGGGGATGGAGGGAGATGACGACGATGGAGGGAGATGACGGGAATGATGAAGGGAGATGACGGGGATGATGGAGGGAGATGACGGGGATGATGGAGGGAGATGACGGGGATGATGGAGGGAGATGACGGTGATGATGAAGGGAGATGACGGGGATGATGGAGGGAGATGACGGGGATGATGGAGGGAGATGACGGTGATGATGAAGGGAGATGACGGGGATGATGGAGGGAGATGACGGTGATGATGAAGGGAGATGATTGGGGATGATGGAGGGAGATGACGGGGATGATGGAGGGAGATGACGGGGATGATGGAGGGAGATGACGGGGATGATGGAGGGAGATGACGGGGACGATGAGGGAGATGACGGGGATGATGGAGGAGACACGGGGATGATGGAGGGAGATGACGGGGATGATGAAGGGAGATGACGGGGATGATGGAGGGAGATGACGGTGATGATGAAGGGAGATGACGGGGAGGATGGAGGAGATGACGGTGATGGTGGTGATGATGGAAGGGGATGACGGGGATGATGGAGGGAGATGACGGTGATGGTGGTGATGATGGAAGGGGATGACGGGGATGATGGAGGGAGATGACGGGGATGATGGAGGGAGATGACGGGGATGATGGAGGGGAGATTAATGGGATGGAGGAGATGACGGGAAATGATGAAGGGAGATGACGGGGATGATGAAGGGAGATGACGGGGATGATGGAGGGAGATGACGGGGATGATGGAGGGAGATGATTGGGGATGATGGAGGGAGATGACGGGAATGATGAAGGGAGATGACGGGGATGATGGAGGGAGATGACGGTGATGATGGAGGGAGATGACGGGGATGATGGAGGGAGATGACGGGGATGATGGAGGGAGATGACGGGGATGATGGAGGGAGATGACGGGGATGATGAAGGGAGATGACGGGGATGATGAAGGGAGATGACGGTGATGATGAAGGGAGATGACGGGGATGATGGAGGGGGATGACGGTGATGATGGAGGGAGATGACGGGGATGATGGAGGGAGATGACGGGGATGATGGAGGGAGATGACGGGGATGATGGAGGGAGATGACGGGGATGATGAAGGGAGATGACGGGGATGATGGAGGGAGATGACGGGAATGATGAAGGGAGATGACGGGGGGATGATGGCGGGTGATGACGGGAATGATGAAGGGAGATGACGGGGATGATGGAGGGAGATGACGGGAATGATGAAGGGAGATGACGGGGATGATGGAGGGAGATGACGGGGATGATGGAGGGAGATGACGGGGATGATGAAGGGAGATGACGGGGATGATGGAGGGAGATGACGGGAATGATGAAGGGAGATGACGGGGATGATGGAGGGAGATGACGGGGATGATGAAGGGAGATGACGGGAGATGGAGGGAGATGACGGTGATGATGAAGGGAGATGACGGGGATGATGGAGGGAGATGACGGGGATGATGGAGGGAGATGACGGGGGATGATGGAGGAGATGATGGTGATGGTGGTGATGATGGAAGGGGATGACGGGGATGATGGAGGAAGCACTGGGATGATGGAGGGAGATGACGGGGATGATGGAGGGAGATGACGGTGATGATGGAGGGAGATGACGGGGATGATGGAGGGAGATGACGGGGATGATGAAGGGAGATGACGGGGATGATGGAGGGAGATGACGGTGATGATGAAGGGAGATGACGGGGATGATGGAGGGAGATGACGGGGATGATGGAGGGAGATGACGGGGATGATGGAGGGAGATGACGGTGATGGTGGTGATGATGGAAGGGGATGACGGGGATGATGGAGGGGGATGACGGTGATGATGGAGGGAGATGACGGGGATGATGGAGGGAGATGACGGGGATGATGGAGGGAGATGACGGGGATGATGGAGGGAGATGACGGGGATGATGGAGGGAGATGACGGGGATGATGGAGGGAGATGACGGGGATGATGGAGGGAGATGACGGGGATGATGGAGGGAGATGACGGTGATGGTGGTGATGATGGAAGGGGATGACGGGGATGATGGAGGGAGATGACGGGGATGATGGAGGGAGATGACGGGGATGATGGAGGGAGATGACGGTGATGGTGGTGATGATGGAAGGGGATGACGGGGATGATGGAGGGAGATGACGGGGATGATGGAGGGAGATGACGGGGATGATGGAGGGAGATGACGGGGATGATGGAGGGAGATGACGGGAATGATGAAGGGAGATGACGGGGATGATGGAGGGAGATGACGGGGATGATGGAGGGAGATGACGGGGATGATGGAGGGGGATGACGGGAATGAGATGAAGGAGATGACGGGGATGATGGAGGGAGATGACGGGGATGATGGAGGGAGATGACGGGGATGATGGAGGGAGATGACGGTGATGATGAAGGGAGATGACGGTGATGATGGAAGGGGATGACGGGAATGATGAAGGGAGATGACGGGGATGATGGAGGGAGATGACGGGGATGATGGAGGGAGATGACGGTGATGATGGAGGGAGATGACGGTGATGATGAAGGGAGATGACGGGGATGATGGAGGGAGATGACGGTGATGGTGGTGATGATGGAAGGGGATGACGGGAATGATGAAGGGAGATGACGGGGATGATGGAGGGAGATGACGGTGATGATGGAGGGAGATGACGGTGATGGTGGAGGGAGATGACGGTGATGATGGAGGGAGATGACGGGGATGATGGAGGGAGATGACGGGGATGATGGAGGGAGATGACGGGGATGATGGAGGGAGATGACGGTGATGATGGAGGGAGATGACGGGGATGATGGAGGGAGATGACGGTGATGATGGAGGGAGATGACGGGGATGATGGAGGGAGATGACGGGGATGATGGAGGGAGATGACGGGGATGATGGAGGGATGGGTGATGAGGAGGGAGATGACGGGGATGATGGAGGGAGATGACGGGGATGATGGAGGGAGATGACGGGGATGATGGAGGGAGATGACGGGGATGATGGAGGGAGATGACGGGGATGATGAAGGGAGATGACGGGGATGATGGAGGGAGATGACGGGGATGATGGAGGGAGATGACGGTGATGATGAAGGGAGATGACGGGGATGATGGAGGGAGATGACGGGGATGATGGAGGGAGATGACGGGGATGATGGAGGGAGATGACGGGGATGATGGAGGGAGATGACGGGGATGATGGAGGGAGATGACGGGGATGATGAAGGGAGATGACGGGGATGATGGAGGGAGATGACGGTGATGATGAAGGGAGATGACGGGGATGATGGAGGGAGATGACGGGGATGATGGAGGGAGATGACGGGGATGATGGAGGGAGATGACGGTGATGGTGGTGATGATGGAAGGGGATGACGGGGATGATGGAGGGGGATGACGGTGATGATGGAGGGAGATGACGGGGATGATGGAGGGAGATGACGGGGATGATGGAGGGAGATGACGGGGATGATGGAGGGAGATGACGGGGATGATGGAGGGAGATGACGGGGATGATGGAGGGAGATGACGGGGATGATGGAGGGAGATGACGGGGATGATGGAGGGAGATGACGGGGATGATGGAGGGAGATGACGGGGATGATGAAGGGAGATGACGGGGATGATGGAGGGAGATGACGGGGATGATGGAGGGAGATGACGGGGATGATGGAGGGAGATGACGGGGATGATGGAGGGAGATGACGGGGATGATGGAGGGAGATGACGGGGATGATGGAGGGAGATGACGGGAATGATGAAGGGAGATGACGGGGATGATGGAGGGAGATGACGGTGATGATGGAGGGAGATGACAGTGATGATGGAGGGAGATGACGGTGATGATGAAGGGAGATGACGGGGATGATGGAGGGAGATGACGGGGATGATGGAGGGAGATGACGGGGATGATGGAGGGAGATGACGGGGATGATGGAGGGAGATGACGGGAATGATGAAGGGAGATGACGGGGATGATGGAGGGAGATGACAGTGATGATTGAGGGAGATGACGGTGATGGTGGTGATGATGGAGGGTGATGACGGTGATGGTGGTGATGATGGAGGGAGATGACGGTGATGATGGAGGGACGACGGTGGAGTTAACGATGGAATTGGAGGTAGATGACGGTGATGATGGAGGGACTGTGCTTGAACGACTGTGACTAGGACGACCAGTAAACGAGACGACAATGATAATGCCTAATGAAGACGAAGACTAATGAGCAGTGCACGACGAAGGCGATAATAGGAAGACGATGACTACGAAGACGACTCTAACACTCGCGATACCGGGACGAAGGAAACGGAGGAGGCGCGAAGCCCATCGGGGGTATTGGTTCCTGTTTCGCTCACTCTCTCTCTCTCTCTCTCTCTCTCTCTCTCTCTCTCTCTCTCTCTCTCTCTCTCTCAGTTTAGAGCCAGCGATCTCACAGAGCAGACGTGTTTTTGTCCTCTCTCGTGACCTAGTGACCTGACCTTAGGTGACCTGATAATCCTGACAATTAGATCTTACGAATCTATCAGATAAATTGTGAGCCAGTGAGTGACGCTTTGTCTACATAAGTGCCATGGTGATTACAATTTCTATAGTGATAAAGTGATAGAAAGCGAGTGAAATTCGCACCGGAGTTGATCACAGCTTTAGCGTGCGAGTTGTTTTTGACCGGAGCGTCTGCTTGATAACGCCCCCTTGTCAACAAAGGGAGGTCGGGGAGTGACCGTTAGGGTCAATCCCAATCAAATAGAGGGACAGGCAATACAGTCCAAAACAGCATACCCTGAGCGTTCACCTGTGTTGACCTTGTCGGACCCCAGGCATGCCCTGAGGCAATTCGGGGAATACCCTCCCCGGGTTAAATCTGACGTCATGGCTAGTGCTGCCATACCGGCGTCTGAGGCCCCGACCGACCCAGGATCGGAAATGGAAACGAACCCTTGACAAGTAAAAGGCCAGCAACACTCAGCAACGAAGACATCACCATGGATTGCGGCAACAACGGCGATCCTGACGGGAAATGCGAAAACCCGCAAAAGAAATTGAAGAAATCCACAAACGACACTGAGGCAGAACCGAAAGAAAGGGAGAATGATATTCCCCCACAAGACGAAACTGACGACGACGGATTCACACTTGTGCAAAACAAGAAGAAGAAGAACCCAAAGAAATCGAACGCTGAAGCCGGACCACTGGAAAACGGACAAACTCGCAACAACAACCGACGGCCCTTACGACCTGCAAAATGTGAGGAAGGCTACATACCTCAAGATCAGAGGGTAAGGCTAGACTTTCCGAAAGACACAGATGTTGCCTCGAAATACAGATGGCTGTTGCATGCCACGAAACAGCATCATGGCACCAAAATCATATTCAGGAGAGATGAACACACCTACATAATGGTTGAAAGGAAAGAAGATGTAATTAAAGATCTTCTGAACACGGAATACGGTGGAATCAAGCTCCACGAACCAACAGCACCCAAGGCCAAATCGCCAAGGGTCGACATAATCATTTTTGGGCTTAGTGTTCATCAAGAGGTGAGCATAATAGAAGCCCATGAACACCTGGCGAGGCCCGAGCGCCTGAAGGAAAAAGAGGCAGTGGTGGCCGAATGGACAGGACTCCGAGCCTCCCCGGAAAAAATCTGGGTTCTTGGGGCCTACCGCCCACTGCGGATTGCTTACTACAATCCGCCTGCACGGCGTTGCTACAAATGTCAACGTTGGGGGCACGGCTGAAAAGCAGGTCTAAAACCTACTGCGCGGCATCTGCGCAGGAAAGCACCCCACAGAAGAGTGCAACAACAAAATTGAAAAGGGTGAAAAAATCCACGAGCAGTGCATAAACTGCTACAAAAAAGATGTGCGAGCATGGCATCAAGACTGCCCAAATAAACCGTCTATCGAGAGCAAGGGACCACAACGATTACCATTGGTAAGGCACACAACAATGCAACGCATCAGGCTGCCGCGCCAAGTGAGGTACTCCGCGTTAATGCGTGGCACCAGGTGCGTCGGAGCGATGCATCTCATCCCGAGGGGCATCGGATCGACAAATGGCCGAAATTAAACCACAACCAGACTGCTCGGCCAGTTGAAAACAGTGATAACGCCGAAGGACCAGCAGTCACAATCCAGCATTGCAAAACAGGCCGGAGAAACTAATAGTATTCCTGCAGTTATGTGTAGTGAAATAAGTGAAATGATTGATAAAACGGTCAAGGACATGCGTCAGAAAATTTAGAAGTTGCTCTCGAAAAAAGCACGAGTGAATTTACAAAAACCGTTGAGCAACTAAAAGAAATAATTGAAATACAAAGATCCGAGATCAACGAACTGAAAAAAAATTATAGGTATAAATGATAAAAGGAACGCACAAAAAAATGAGCAGGGGATGACGAAGGACGAAGCTGAAAGCTTACTGAAAAAAGCTGTCCCTAGATCATTCAGTGGGAAATCAGTAAAAGAACTAATAGGAAATAAGAACTTATCAGAGAAAAATAAACAGGAAGTTCTATTCAGCTTTAAAATAGTACACGAACACATAGAAAAAATAAAAACGTATCCCCAGTTTAAGAATGGATAACGCTGAGGTGACGAATTATAAAGGGATCACCCTCCTGAGTTGGAACATTGCCTCACTTAGGAAGCGATTACCCGATCTGCGCGAGAAAGTGTCCAACGATAACATTGATGTAATTTGTCTACAGGAATGCAGATTATCTAAGGGTGAGCATGTACCTAAAATATTGTCCTATATATCGTACAAGCTTCAAACGCATAACTCCTGTGTTATGTATGTCAAAAAGACTTTGCCGCATACAGTTTTGCCTCATAAAGGTCAAAGTAAGGGTACACAGTTCCATGGAATTAAGATCTATATTGGAACCTCGACGCTTAATGTGATTAATCTGTATGCACAAGCAAATCTATCGGATATAGATGCGTTGCCCGACTGCATTTACTCAGAACCTACCGTTATGGTTGGAGACTTTAACGCGCGCCACACTCAGCTCGGTGATCCCGTTCGCACCAATAGAAATGGATCGAGACTTTCGAGATTGTTAAGCAGTCATGACTTTGTACAGCTGATAGGTAATGATGAGCCCACCCATAAATGTGGAGGAATTCTCGACCGATGTATTGGTTTTCATTTGTATGACACCGGGCATACATCCAGGATTACTGACGACCTAATGTCCGATCATTTTGCTCTATTGTCGGAGATAAAAGTTCCCTGTAATGCTCAGCTCACAAGTGATTTTAAGAGGAGGAGGATAAAAATCCCAGTTGACAAGATATCTGATTTTGTTCAGTATATTGACGACTGGTACGCGAGTTATTATCCAGTCTGCCCATGTAGCTTCAATAATAATCTGGTCTCTAAGATACACGAGTATCAAGACATTGCAATCAAGAATGTAAAGAAATCTCGCGTCCCTCCCTCGAACTTATATAGCAATAACAAAGATTCTCTATTATCAACCTTAAAACACACTGCTCGAAAGATTGGTAAGGCATACAGAAGAAACAGAACAGCTCCCTTACTGGAACTGTTTCAGGAGGCTCTTCAAGAAGTTCGAGACAGAGTCGAATTATTGCAACAAGAAAAATGGGAGAAATTTGTCAATTCACTAAATAACTCAACACCAATAGGAAAAGCATGGGAGGATATTAATAGGATAAAAGGGAAAAAGACATCTCAAATCGCACATCCAAATCCTCGAGAAAAAGCAAATGAGCTCATCAACAGATATGCTAGGATATCCAGCCCTGACTCACTGAATAGTGAGTCAGCTGCTCTCTTACGCGAATCTTATGCAGGCATGAGGGAATTGATTGACTCGATGATTGAGCAGTATGATGATTGCGATGTTTCGTTTACTGAGACCGAGCTTGATGCTGCCCTCACCAGAGGCAATTCAACAGCTCCTGGGACATTAAGTATCACGTATGACGTCATTAGACTACTCAGAAATGTCCCTGGTGATCCTGTTCTACGATTGTTCCGACTCATTTATGAAAAGGGTGTGCTACCAATATCCTGGACGCAGAGTATTATAACACCAATACCAAAGACAAATAATCCAGGGGAATACAGACCGATTTCCTTAACTAGTTGCCTTTGTAAAACTTTTGAAAGAGTCATACTAAATCGGCTATTATTTGTGAATCAAAGATAAAATGTCGCCAGCTCTTATGGATTTATGCCAGACAAGAGTGTTCAAAATTGTATAACAACATTTCTACACTTGGAGGCAATGGGTTCACTATTTTCCTGGATTTGAAGTCTGCATTTGATACAGCAAATAGGCAAATAATCCTACACGAACTAGCCCTGATGGGAATCGGGGGACGTATATTACAGTGGATCAATGGATACTTCCAGAATAGGCAGTCAGCCGTAGTGTTTCAAGGCTATAAGAGCGAACAGAAGGTCATGTCGCTCGGCACCCCCCAAGGGGGGAGTCCGCCCTGTTATTTAACGTATTGGTAAACTCCCTATCAAGGACGTTTTAAACAACAAGCCAATGCCACGATCATAAGCTATGCTGATGATATACTGATTCATGCTAGAAATTATCAAGACTGTTTATGTGCACTGCAGACAATATCGACGGTCTGCAATGAACTAGGATTGATTATTTCAATAGATAAGACCAAGGTATATAGTCACAATGTAAAAGATCGAGATAAACAGTTCACTATAGATAGTGATAGTATGCCAGGTTGAATCATTTCGATATCTCGGAGTAAATATTCCACATACGGCCGAAGATGTTGAGGTGATCAATCAAAAATGTAAGAGTAGACTAGCTGCCCTACGAGCAGTTGCTGGCAATAATGTAACTTCGGGGGCAAACATACGAATTGTAAGAATGATGTATACAGCTTACATAAGACCCCTCATTGATTATGCTGCACCTGCTCTAATAACACAGCCATCCCGAACAATTAGAAGGCTAGAAGTAATGCAAAATGTGGCAATGAGGATAATCCTGGGATGTCCAAATACTACTAAGGTCTTGAACATGAGGAAAGAACTCGGATTGCCAAGCATTACTGATAGGATCACAGAAATCAACACAATGACAGCAATAAAATTATTAAGATCGTCAGATGATAGTATAGCCAAGGAATCTTTGTTAAATTGCTCGCCTCCACGGGGCGCCACAGATCTGCTTAAGTCAAGAAACATGCTCAGAGCTTCGAAACCATGATATGATAGAGTTCTGCAAAGGCATCCCTCAAAAACATTCTGTTCCGCCATGGGAGATAAAGCACTTCGACATCATCAAAGCAAGTGTCCCTCCAAAAAAAACAAATTGAAAACAACGCTCACCTGAAAGCTAAATTAAGAAAGGACATTCTGAAGCAAATTCACGAGATTAAGCAAGAGTATGAGATAAAACAGCTTATCTTCACTGATGGGTCGGTAATTCCAGACACAGGTTCAGCCGCATGCGCTGCAATCGTATGCGATGCCACTGGAAGGATTAGCGATGTTGGTTTCAGACTCAACAACTGGGCGTCCATCCTGCAGGCAGAACTGTTTGCTTTACTTGTTGCTCTTAACCCATTCACGCCGGGGCAGTTCCGGCTTTGCGCGGTCGCAATACCGGGGTTCTCGAACGCATAAGCCTAACGCCTCGAGATTCTCGGGCGCACAAGCCGCAAGCCTCGGTTGCCCGCTCGCTCTACCCGAGCGCGCGGCTTCCCCTCATAGCGCGTCCAGGGCGTCTGACGCGAAAACCACAATACGTGCTATCACGTCAACCGGCGTGAATGGGTTAAGATAGCCGATCGCACGGGGGATAGTACTCTCATCATTACAGACTCCCTCTCCTCACTTCATGCTCTAAACTCATACAGAAATGATAACACAGGACTCGTGTCAACAGCGAGGCATAGGTTGAACAGATTGTTTCTGAAGGATGTAACCACTAAAATATTGTGGGTACCATCACACATAAATCTAGAGTTACACGATATGGCTGATGCTCTATCTAGATCATACAGTCATATGGATACTATTGAGTATGACATTGGTGTAACAACTGAGCATGTACGTAAGATCATAAAGAAAAAGCTCTCCACTCAGGCTGAAACTGAGAGAAATGCTGAGCAAGACACAAGCAGATCAATCATTCACCATAATGCTATGTCCAAGACAAAGCATATCTACGGCAGTACAGAGTTACGAAGCAGCTTGTTGTAGTGACTGTAAGGTTACGGTCTGGCTGCAAATATTACTGGGAGTATAGTGTCTTAAATAATTCTGAGGGAACTGAATGCAAAGTTTTGCAGTCAGCCTTATTCACATACCTTTGACCACTATGTAGTGATATTTCCTCTGATTTAAGAGTTTCGTGAAAGGATTGAACGTAAAACATTGTACAGTATTGCAACATCCTTTATAGAGGACGGCATTTTATCAGATATATTACGTAAACACAAAGACTTTGCCTGTAATAGATAAAATTGCAAGGCCTCTCTAGAGTGATATACATGCACTACTATGTCTTATGTATAGCTTTGCCCTAGCTTATTGATTGACAGGGTCACAGTAATATCTGTTTTACCAACAATGTATGTCTCAGAAACTAATATGAACTGTACAAATCATTTAGGCATAGTTCCTATGCCTATTCATGTGTATACAATGTATATAGTATGAATAAACATATCAAAATCAAAATCAAATCTCTCTCTCTCTCTCTCTCTCTTTCTCTCTCTTTCTCTCTCTGTCGCTCTCTCTGTGTCTCTCTCTCACTCTCTCTCTTCTCTCTCTCTCTCTCTTTCTCTCTCTCTCTCTCTCTCTCTCTCTCTCTCTCTCTCTCTCTCTCTCTCTCTCTCTCTCTCTCTCTCTCTCTCTCTCTCTCTCTCTCTCTCTCTCTCTCTCTCTCTCTCTCTCTCTCTTGCTCTTTTTCTCTCTTGTTCTCTTTCTTGCTGGCATTGTTGCTTATGTCATAAGCATTTATTTATTTCATTTTCTTTGCTTTGACCTGAATTATCTTGTATTATTATTATTATTTTTTAGCATATTTTTACTATTCTCATCATCATTGTTTTTTTTAGTTGGCTCTGTTATTATCATTGTTGTTATAATTATCATTATGATGATTATTATTATTATGGTTATCTGTGTCTGTTGCTGATTTTTTTTGGTAATCAAATACAATGAAAATGTCCCGCAGACTTTTTGTTGTAGATATTAATTTCCATTTTCACAATATTGTTGGTATTGTTATTTTTATAAACATATTGTTACTAATTAATGTTATTCGATTTATATTATTGAAAATAAAATTATGATGTTTATCATTATTATTACTATCATCACTATTATTTCTATCGTTATTATTTTGTTTTCAAGGCTATTATTGTAGTGATTATTATTATTATAATTACTACTGATATCACCATTACTTTTATTATCATTTCAACATATTATTAACTACCGCTCTTAGCATCATTCATCACTTACTCTCTGCATACGCGTACACATATATTATTTCCCAGAAGCTCGAAATGTAAGCCATGACTCAGCAAACTACACTTTCACTTGACCGGCGGTGGCGAACGAGGAGGAATCGAGATGAAAAAAAAAAATCGAACCAAAAAAGAGAGAGAAAAAAAAAGAAAGAAAGAGCGAGGGAGGAAGAAGAAAAAAAGAAGAAAAAAAAAAGCGAGAACCAACACGATTACGAATTAGCATCTCTGTAAAGAGGAGACGGAACCCCCGAAAGAAACCTCGTCCAATTAGTCTCCTCCGACTGCCGTTTAGGATGCGGGAGTCAGGTAGCGAGCGGCAGCAGCATCAGCAGAAGCAGCAGCTCAGCTCAGCTCAGCGCGTCGCCCTGCTCAACAATCCCTCTTGTCGCCGTGCTCAGCGATCCATTAAATTATTGATCGCCTATCGCTTCATTTTTAAGGTTATCACACCTGTTTCTCAAAGGTTAAACGACACTGCTTCTGACAGACAGGTAGACTGGGGGCACCTGTGCACGCCGCGTTGACAGGAGGAGGGGGAGGGGAGGGAGGGAGGAGGAGGGGGGGAGGAGATGGAAAAGGAAGGGAGGAGGAGGAGGAGGAGGGGGGGAGGAGATGGAAGAGGAAGGGAGGAGGAGGAGGAGGAGGAGGAGGAGGAGGAGGAGGAGGAGGAGGAGGAGGAGGAGGAGGGGGAGGGGAAGGGGAAGGGGAAGGAGGAGGAGATGGAGGAGGAGGAGGAGGAGGAGGAGGAGATGGAGATGATGGAGGAGGAGGAGGGGAAGAAGAAAATGATGGAGAAGAGGGGGCGGGGGTAGAGAAGCATGTGTTGTTGCACATCGTTGCAAATCGTTGCAGAGCCGACGCGGACGCCATTAATGCATCGGACGTAAAGGTACGTAATATTTTGATGGTGATGGTTGTCCGGCCGCGCCTCGATAGTCCGAAGATAGCGTTAAGTGCCTGAGCGCGCCCCTTCGCCGGACCTTGATCGAAAGCCTCGCAGGACGGAATTATCCACATTACCCACTGGATGGCCTTTATCACTGTCACACACGGACGAACGCAAGCACGCACACACACACACACACACACACACACACACACACACACACACACACACACACACACACACACACACACACACACACACACACACACACACACACACACACACACACATTCAAAAGCACTTTTTCCGGGGTGAGAATTTTAGCCTCGTCACAGGCACGCACGCGCACTCTTATGCACACCTACACGCTCACATTCTCACTCTCACGCGCACGTACACGCCGAGCTGTCAACGGAATGGAGTAATTTGCGGCGTTGCTCCCGCCCGTAAAAACGTGCCAGCTATCGACAGGATAAGATCGTACAACCCGGCCTTCGCCTCCGCCGCCTCCTTTTCCACCTCCTCCTCCTCTTCCTCCTCCTCCTGCTGCTGCTGCTCATCCTCCTGCTCCTCATCCTCCTGCTTCGTCGTCGCCGCCGCCGCCGCCGCCGCTTGAGTACATACAAACAAAACCAGTTCGGACTAATGGGTTCTGACTCCGTTCAAAAGGGTTCGAAGCCCCGTGTCGGTCTGTGTTTCACTCAACCAATCGCGTCGGCTGGCAACATCAAAATGTCCATAAAATACGCCTATCGCTGAATGTTATCACGTCTTGCGCAACTCTCGGGGCTTATCGACAAGTCAGCATTTTATGTCGCTCATATCCTCCTCCATTTATATTGCAAAATTTATCTGAAAACTTGCAAAAACCCTGGCGAGATCCCTATCGGACGGCGCGGCGCTGATCATCGCCTTTCGTCCGCTTTCCGCGCGCTTCCGTACGCCCCCGGCCCGCCTGCCCTGCCGGGACCCCGAGCGAAAACTTGAGGGAATCTCCCCCGGCTTCGCTCAGAATGAATTTGAAATAAGGGTCGAAGACATAACTCAAAATTATCTCTTGTTGATGCTGACGAGAAGAAAATTGATGGAATATTTGAGCATGTATCAGGTTCTATTTAAGCGTATCGCAAGTAATTAAAATTTCCATCAAGACTGTAATAATGTTTCTCGGGAGACGGGTTGGAGAGAATAAGTGAGAAAGATTGAGTGAAGAGAGAGAGAGAGAGAGAGAGAGAGAGAGAGAGAGAGAGAGAGAGAGAGAGAGAGAGAGAGAGAGAGAGAGAGAGAGAGAGAGAGAGAGAAAAAAAATCAGCTCGCGACGGAGTGTTTATCGCTCTGTTTACGTGTTGATTAACGCTCTCCTCTGCTTGTGTGATGATTAACAGTCGGTTGTTGCTTTACACATTGCTTGAAGGAAGCATGCTGTAAGAATTATATGAGAATAAATAGTTTATGAAATGCTGTTGGGTTAAATATGGGTCTGCACACACGCACACAGCAAGCATGCACACGCTCACTCACTCACACTCACTTACTCACTTGCTCACTCACTCACTCACTCAATCACTCACCCTCACTCACTCACCCACTCACTCACCCACTCACTCACTCACTCACTCACTCACTCACTCACTCACTCACTCACTCACTCACGCACGCACCTATACATGAAACCCTTAAACGACTGTAGGTTACCCTCCCCCGTTGCACCCTGTGGATTAATGAGACGCTTGAATGACGCACAGTCGTCTATGGAAGACGTCACGGCTACCAGGGAGAGGTTTTTTCTTTTCTTTTTTCTTTGGTTCCAACTCTTCCTTTCCCCCTCTCCCCTCTCCCCTCTCCCACCTCAAGGTTTCTTCTCCTCTTTCCTTCCCCTCCCTCCCTTCCTCCCTTCCTCCATCCCTTCCTCCCTTCCTCCATCCTCCTCCTCGCTCCTCCTCCCTCCCTCCCCTCCCCTCCTGCTCCCACCTCCCTCTATCCTCCTCCCTTCCTCCCTCCCTCCCTCCCTCCTCCCTCCCTCCTCCCTCCCTCCTCCTTCCCTCCTCCCTCCATCCTATCCTCCCGCCCTCCCTCCTCTCCTCCTCCCTTCCTCCCTTCCTCCCTCACATCCCCACCTCACCCCCTCCGCGGCGAGAGATAACGTAGGGACAATAGGAAGGGAATTTTGTGAGAAGACAAGAAGAAAATCGCGTTTGATTCTGAAACGTCATTGTCCTCCCAGCCATTCCGGATGCGTGGAAGAGGGAGGGAGAAGGAGAGGGAGGGAGGGAGGGAGGGAGTGATGGAGCGAGCGATGATGGGAAGGAAGGGGAGGAGAAATGAGAAAATAAGAGAAGAGAAAAGGGGGAGAGAGAGGATAGGAGGGAAGGGGAGGGAGGGGAGGAAAGGTAGTAAGGAAGGGAGGGAGGAAAGAAAGAAAGAAAAAAGAAGAGATAATAAGAATAACCCAGGCGAACAAATACACAGGCGAAAAAAGAATCGCGAGCAGACAGACACATGCGCTTAGACAGACAAACAGACAAGCAGAGATAGAAACAACAAACGGCCTTTTAAACAGCCGTCGGCACATCACCAGCCCCGATTAAGTCTTTGTCGAATCTATCTTCATTCACGTGATCATTCCAGATAGATGGGCGGATCCGCTGTCGATCTCATTATCTTATTTCCTGCAATGGAATCTGGAAACATGTCTGAGACTTGTTTC
>BOPN01000033.1:387447-399947 GCA_017312705.2 Penaeus japonicus
TCATCGTTATTTTTATGATTTTTTTTTTTTTTTTAATATCATTCTTGTTACTGTTGTTGGTGTTAGCAGAAGTGGTATCGCTGTTATTTTCATTACTGCCATCATCTTCATCTTTATTATTATTGTTATTATTATTATGGTATTAATTTTCATTATTACCAACATTATCATCATCACTATTACTATTATTATCATTATTAGTATCATTATCATCACCAATATCATTAGCAGCAGCAGCATCACCATCACCCTTACCACCATCTCATCACCATTGGCTTCCCTGTTGCAGTCCACAAATCCCACGACCCCGGAATCACTCAGAAAGGCCAACTTTCCCATTAGGATTAGCGCAATGGAACAGAGGGAGAGAGGCCCATTGTAGGTAGTCACCGAGCGAGGGCAGAGGGCGGCGCTGACAAGTCGAGGGGAGGGAGGTGAGGTTTATATGGAAGGGGTGGGGGGAAGGGTAGGGATAGAGGGTAGGAGAGGTGGGAAAAAGGGGTAGAACAGAGGAGGGGAGTGTAGGAGAGGTATGATAGGAGGTGGGACTGAGGAGGAGTAGGGGAGGGAGGGAGGGAGGGCGGGTAGGGGAGGAGGATAGGGAAAGGCAATTCGAGGGGAACCATCGCGCGGCCACTCGAGACCCCCCCTCCCCCTCCCTACCTCCCCTCTTCCCCAATCAAGGGCTTAGTATGTGCGAGCGAGTGCGTGTGAGTGCGTGAGGTGGAGTCAGGTCAGACAGTCCAAGCTCGTGTAGCGCAGGGGAGACTGCTGTAGTTACGTCCTCCTCCTCCTCCTCCTCCTCCTCTCCTGCCTCTACCTCCTCCTCCTTCCTCCTGCTCTCGGTGCCCGGCGCTCGGACCTCGCCAGCTAAACCGACCGACCGACCGACCTACCTCCCTCGCTCGCTCGCTCACTCTCTTTCGCTCGCGCCCTCACTGTACCGCGCTCCGTCGCTCGCTCGCGTTGTGCCGTCGGGAGTTCCGGGGTTCGACGTCGAGTGGATTTTGTGAACGAGTTTGGGAATTCTTAGTGCTTTTGGAATACTTACGAAAGTGGAAAAAGTGGTCTTGTTTGAAAATAAACGTGGTGTGTTCTATTTCAATAAGTGGACTGGTGGACTTTTTTTTAAATATATCTGTTCGTATCTCTTATTTTAGCCTGGGAGATTATTATGGTCTTGAGGGTAAGTAGTCTGCGATCGTTTGTGTTCTTGCTCTGTCCTTTCTAATTCGTGTTTTTGTTTTGTTTTGTTTTGCTTTTCTCTCCTCTCTCTCTGCCTTTCCTTCCTCACCTTCCTCGTATCCTTCCTCTTTTATCCTCCCTACTCCCCTTTTTTTAATCCTCTCCTCCTCCCTTCCCTTCCTTTCCACTCAACGGTAGCGGAGTGCAGAGCGATCCCCGCTGCTTCTTGGCGTTTCGTGTGTCGCTCATTTCGATAGCGATCTGTATCATTATTGCGCGGTGTCATTTCGGAGCGCTGGCGATTTCTATCGGATGGGCGATTACTGTACTTCGCCCGACCGACTCCTCTTGCACTGATACGGGCTACGCGATGCTCGACTCTCTTGGAATTCCGCCCTCTGTGATAACGCGGGAGGGTTCTTGATTAGGCGTGTGTGTGTCTCTCTGTGTGTGTTTTTCTTTATCTTCTTTTTCTTCTTCTATCTGTCTTTTTTTTTCTTATCATTTTCTTTCTTGGATTTTTTTTATTTTTTTATTTATTTTGCCACGCTCGGTCTTTAAATGCGACGTGGTTATTTGGAATTAGAAACGGGACTTCTGTGTTACTCTTTCGCGTTGTTCGGTTAGTGGTTATCGGGATCGAAGCTGGTGTGTGTGTGTGTGTGTGTATGTGTGTGTGTGTGTGTGTGTGTGTGTGTGTGTGTGTGTGTGTGTGTGTGTGTCCTCTCTCTCTCTCTTTCTCTCTCTCTCTCTCTCTCTCTCTCTCTCTCTCTCTCTCTCTCTCTCTCTCTCTCTCTCTCTCTCTCTCTCTCTCTCTCTCTCTCTCTCTCTTTCTCTCTCTTTCTCTCTCATTCTCTCACGCTCTCGCTCTTTTGGGTGTTTATTCGTACATGTGTTTATTTTCTGTGTGCATGTTTCTGAATGACAAATATGAAATGTGACTTTTCCTTGACTTCTTGTATTTAAACTCTGGTTGCATAACCGCTCTATGAATGGTGTTTGTGCGTGTATGTATGTATGTATGTATATGTATATATTTGTGTGTGTGTTTAAGAGTATGATGCGATTTACTCGTATATCTCTGTAAAAAATTGCACATGATATTTTTATTTCACACGTCTGTATTGCTAAAAAATCAGCCATAAATCAGCAATGTCAGAACAATAGTGTCATGGAAAATTCACTTATAGAAAACGGTGAAAGAGCTCAACAGGTGTCGCTGGTCTCCTCCGCATTTGTCTTTGTATACAATAGAGAGACCGAGACACCTGTTCTGTGTTCAGCAGGTGTAATGGCTATGATGAAATGTGTGTTTCTTTCCCATCTCGTTAAGGGAGACACGCAGGGCTTATATCAATCTAAATAGGGTGAGAGATGTTCATCAGCAGTGGAAATTACATTTGACGTATGTATGATGTCTATTCAAATAGGAACTCAAACTTGGGTCTAGATATTCATGTATGTATATTTAGCGGATCTATCAAAACAATTGTTTTTTTTTTCTCCTCAATTCATCATTTTTATTAATCGCGATGTCGTCAGCCTCTACCGTACCATCTGCAATAGCATTTCCAGCAGCAACATCAATTGCAGATACGGCTCTAACAGAAGCACCAACTTCAGTAAAAATAGATCAAACGGGGCATGATGCAACAGCAAGTTGCACTACAGCTTCAGTATCAATAAGGGATGTTTACACTCCAACTTCTGCAACCTTTAGGCATATTCATTATACTCTTAATGATATACAGAAATATCGACTTTGTTTTGTGATCAGTACTATTTTTGTTCGACTAGATAAGTGATCAGTGTTACACTTAAGTGCAGCCCTTTACGCATTTATAAGTTACGGTTTGACTGTTGCCCTCTTAAATCAGTGTAAGTTCAGCCAGTCTGGGTAGATGTAATCTCTCCCTGGCTTTTGGCAGAGCATGTACATTGCTCTGTAAGTCAACTTTTCAGTTAATCAGTCAATCATCACTCCTTATCGCGCCGAAACACACTTCACCAACGATTACATCGCACCAAGAACACATGTGAGATCTCTCTCTCTCTCTCTCTCTCTCTCTCTCTCTCTCTCTCTCTCTCTCTCTCTCTCTCTCTCTTGTTTCTTATCATTTGTCCATCTCTCATTCCCCCTCTCTATCAATCTATATGTCTGTTTTCTCCACTCCCTCCCTTCCTCCCTCCACCTTTCCTCCTTTCTTCCCTCCCTCCATCTCTCTTCTCTCCTTCCTCACCTCTCTCCCCTTCCTTCCCTCCCCTCCCTCCTCCCCTCCCCTCCCCTCCCCTCCCTTCCCTCCCCTCCCTTCCCTCCCACCCCTCCTCACCTCCTCGGCAGGAAGGCGCAGTAAATCTAATAACGATAAGAGGCACGCAAAGTGAGAGGGAAATCGGGCGACGTTTAATTCCAGTCATTATGACAGAAAAGTAGGTTGTGTGCGCGGTGGCTTTGGGAGGGAGTGGGAGGGAGGGAAGAAGGGAAGAAGGGAGGAAGTAGGGAAGATGGGAGGAGGTAGGGAAGATGGGAGGGAGGGAGGGAAGTAGGAAAGATGGGAGGAAGTAGGAGGGAGGGAAGTAGGGAAGAAGGGAGGAAGTAGGGAAGATGGGAGGAGGTAGGGAAGATGGGAGGGAGGGAGGGAAGTAGGGAAGAAGAGAGGAAGTGGAAGGGAAGGAAGTAGGGAAGAATGGAGGAAGTGGGAGGGAGGGAAGTAAGGATGGAGGGAGAGGTGGTCAAGAGAGGGGCGGAGGGAAGTGGGAATGGAAGGAGACATGGCTAAGGGAGGAAGTAGGAGGGAGGGAAAGAAGTAGGGATGGAGGGAGAGGTGGACGTGGGAGGGAGGGAAGTAGGGGACGGGGGAGAGTTGGTTGATTGGGATTGGGAGGGAAGGAGAGGTGGAAGAAGGAGGAAATTGAAGGGAGGATGGAGGGAGAGGTGGTTAAGGGAGGGATTGGAAGGTAGGGAATGAGAGGGAGGGGTGATTGAGGGGGGGGAGGTAGTGAGGGAGAGGGGGAGAGACGGGTGATAGGGAGGGATAGAAGGACCCGAAGAATGTCTCCATTCCCGATTCCCCCTTCCAAGTAGCCGAAAGCTATTGCGACATCCTTTCATTTTGATAATTGTCTCTCTCCCTCCCTTCCTCCTTCTCTCCCTCCCTCCTTCTCTCCCTCCCTCCCTCCCTCCCTCCCTCCCTCCCTCCCTCCCTCCTCTCCTTTCCTTCCTCCCACCTTCCCTCCCTCCCCCTCTCTCGCTCTCACCCTCCTACCCTCCTTCTTCTTCTCACTCCTTTAACTCCCTGTGTTCCTTGTTATTATTTACGACTTCTATTGAGGGTTGTGTGGTGTGTGTGTGTGTGGTTGCCGGGCTAATAGTCTTACTAATGACGGGGTGAGACACTTTTTAGGGAAAGGCACTTTTCGTTATGTCCTTGTAAACACATGTGAGGGAATTATTTTGTTGTTGGTGATGTTGTTTATTAATGGGGAGCAATTTTTGTTTTTTTGTTTTCTTTTTTGTTTTTGTTTTGTGATCTGAAGCTTTTTTTTTTTGGGGGGGAGGGTCGTAGATGTTATGTAACACTTTTTTCGGTTTGGATTTTGGTAGGATGTTTAGGTGTTTCGACGAAATGCGGATGGTATTAAGCTATTATTTTGAACTGTTGAATTATTCTTTGTGAAAGCTATTTTTTTCGGCAAAAATCTAGATCACTAGACAGGGTGTCTTCACGACCGAATGTTGATGAGTATCTCAGCATTTCAAAGACAGACGTAACAACACAGAGTCAGAGGATTTTTCTCAGAAGTATCTTGATATACATCTTGGCGGTTCACGGTTTATTGCAAGGTAAATAAGGTATCATGTTGAATGTTGAGAAACGTACATGCATTGGTGTGAATGAAAATGAAGGAATCCACTTACTATACACACGCACACGCATACGTACACGCATACACACATACACACGCATGTATGTATGTATGTATGTATGTATGTATGTATATTTATGTGTATGTGTATATTTATGTATATGTATATGTATATATATATATATATATATATATATATATATATATATATATATATATATATATATATATATATATACATACATATACATATATATATATATATATATATATATATATATATATATATATATATATATATATATATACATACGTATACATACATATATACATACATACAAACATACATATACATACATGTACATACATACATACATACATACATACATGTACGTGTCTTTATCACTCTACATATCAATCTATATTCACATATGGTGTTTTATCTCTCTCGTGAAAATTGAATGATTGCATGTCAAACGCGTTACTTATATAGTAAAGTGTTAAATGTCCCATGAAGCTGGCGGTCTGACCCAGGTGCTTTTCCTTTGGCAAAGTACACAAAGAAATGGTCTTTAGTTGTCAAGTAGATTGCTTTGACTTTGTTAAGCCGTTGATGCGGAAAGTGGTGATATTGATCGTAATAGTGATGATGCTTTTACTAATGATGGTGATGATGGATTGGGATAAAGTATAGGAGCATGTTAAGTAAATTAGAACAATATATAGAGTGTGATGAATAGATGTATAATAAATGCATGAACAGTGATTAAATTTGTGAAGTATTACATTGAAAAATTATAGCGATAAAAACAATGATATTTGTCATGATAGCTTTAATGAAGCTGATGATTTATGTGATGATAACTAAATAACAATCAGTGGTCGTGACGATAGCATTAACAACAGCAATAACAATTATTGCAAAGAAAATTAAAATAACAATAACCGCAATTGCAATAACAGTGACGGTTACAAAGAAAACAACAGCAAAAAACAATAATAATTAATATCAAAGAATTGAAGGTAACAGCAGTAACAAAGAACATGTGTGTGTGTGTGTGTATATATATATATATATATATATATATATATATATATACACATACGTATACATACATATATACATACATACAAACATACATATACATACATGTACATACATACATACATACATACATGTACGTGTCTTTATCACTCTACATATCAATCTATATTCACATATGGTGTTTTATCTCTCGTGAAAATTGAAGGATTGCATGTCAAACGCGTTACTTATATAGTAAAGTGTTAAATGTCCCATGAAGCTGGCGGTCTGACCCAGGTGCTTTTCCTTTGGCAAAGTACACAAAGAAATGGTCTTTAGTTGTCAAGTAGATTGCTTTGTCTTTGTTAAGCCGTTGATGCGGAAAGTGGTGATATTGATCGTAATAGTGATGATGCTTTTACTAATGATGGTGATGATGGATTGGGATAAAGTATAGGAGCATGTTAAGTAAATTAGAACAATATATAGAGTGTGATGAATAAATGTATAATAAATGCATGAACAGTGATTAAATGTGTGAAGTATTACATTGAAAAATTATAGCGGTAAAAACAATGATATTTGTCATGATAGCTTTAATGAAGCTGATGATTTATGTGATGATGACTAAATAGCAATCAGTGATCGTGACGATAGCATTAACAACAGCAATAACAATTATTGCAAAGAAAATTAAGATAACAACCGCAATTGCAATAACAGTGACGGTTACAAAGAAAACAACAGCAAAAAAAATAAATAATTAATATCAAAGAATTGAAGGTAACAGCAGTAACAAAGAACATGTGTGTGTGTGTGTGTATATATATATATATATATATATATATATATATATATATATATATATATGTATGTATGTATATACACACACACACACACACACACACACACACACACACACACACACACTCATAAACGTGTGTGTGTGTGTGTGTGTGTACACCACACACACACACACACACACACACCACACCACACACACACACACACACACACACACACACCACACCACACACACACACACACACACACACACACACACACACACACACACACACACACACACACACACACACACACACACACACACACACACACACACACACACACACACATATATATATATACACACATTTTTTTTATACTAAAGACTTTTAGTTTTGTTTTTCCCCCCATTTATCTCTTTTATAAGCGACCTGCGATAACGATCCTCATTCGCTCACTCTTTCGCTCCTTTTCGCCAGCGAAGCGATAGCACACACAAGCCGCCGCGAGCGTATCAGGGCGATGATCGTGTAGGTGTGAACGTGTGTTTGGTGGGTGGTCGTCGTGGCGGGAATGGGTGTTGGGTTAACCGCTCGCTCGTTACGCCCAGGGTCGGAACGGAACGGAACGGAACGGGAGGGTAAGGTAGGGAATGGAATGGAAAGGGAAGGGAAGGCAAGGAAGGGTAGGGTAGGGTAGGGTAGGGTAGGGTAGGGTAGGGTAGGGTAGGGTAGAGTAGGGTAGGGTAGGGTAATGTAGGTAGGGAATAAGATTGAAGGGTGAGGTAAGGTAGGGCATGGAATGGAATGGAAAGGTTAGGTAACGTGGGGAATGGAAAGGAAAGGAAAGGTAAAGTAGGGAATGGAATACAACGGTGAGGTAGGGAATGAGGTGAAACTATATACGTTTGTTTGCTTTCTTTTTTTTCTGTGTATCTATTGACTCTTTTTTGTATTTGTTTGTAACGCTTCATGTAATGTATTTTTTAGATTAAAAATGATTTATTCTTTATAAATATAGCTTATAATGTTTTTTTTTTATTATTATTTTTAATGTTGGGGTGTTGTATAAGGTTTTGTTATTATACTTTTTATTTTATTTGTGTGTGTGTAATCATATTCCTTTTTGTATTTTTGTTTACTTTTTTTATTGCGATGGGAAACGAGTTGCAAATGAGATTGCAAATGTGTCGAATTCTTATCACCTTTTTTTCAAACTGTTACGTTGTAATAACAGAATGCTTTATAATTTGTATTATTTTTCAAAATTTAATGATGGAAGTTCATACAAAAAAAGAAAAACGAAAAATAAAGATAGGTTGATTAGCGCAGAGATAAAGGGCGCCACTTTTCTGAGCCGCTAACGAGTATGATATTAACAAGTGGTTATCAGTTAAGCCACAGGGAGGAGGGGTGGGGGGGAGGGAGAGGAGAGGAGAGGAGAGGGGAAGGGGAGGGGAGAGGGAGAGGGAGAGGGAGAGGGAGAGGAGAGGGGAAGGGGAGGTAAAGGAGGGAGGGAGGGAGGGGAGAGGGAGAGGGAGAGGGAGGGAGGGAGGCAGGGAGAGGGAGAGGAGAGGGGAAGGGGAGGGAGGGAGGGAAGCAGGGAGAGAGGTAGGGGAGGTAAAGGAGGGAGGGAGAAGGGAAGGGGAGGTAAAGGAGGGAGGGAGAGGGGAAGGGGAGCGAGGGAGGGAGGACAGGGAAGGGAGGGGTGGATGGAATAGCTGGTAAAGGTGGATGGGAGTAGAGTGTGGAAGGGGGTGAGGGGGGAATGGAGTGTAAGGGCAAGGGAAAACGGGGGGGGGGGATACTACAAGGGCTAAGGAAGGCTTGGTGTCACAGTATAGAGGGAAATGGGTAAAGGGGGTGAGTAAGGGATAGAGGTTAAAGAAGGGGAGGGGGAAGGGAGGGGAGGGGGAGGGATAGAGGACAATGGGAACGAATTAATTGAGGTGGGGTAGGGAGGGGGGGGTCATCAACACGTCTGGATAAGGGCGTCTTTATCGGTCCCTAATCCACGTCAATCGGTCATGGCATCCGATTGTTATCTTCTGTTGCATGACGCGAGGGTGGACTCTTTAACCGAGGCACGCCAGTGGGTTGTATATGTGTTTGTGCATGATTCGTGTTCAGTATTTAGACTTCTTGTTTTTTTGGGTAGGGGTGGGGTGGGGGGTGATGGGGATGTTTTGAATTTGATTGGGATTTTGATCTATTGTTTGTGCATTTGTGTTTGTATTTGTTTATTGATTCTGCACAGTCATGCACAGCCATGTAGGAATTGTGCTGGTCATTGTCTTCAGGGTGAATCTTGATTGCATGACATCTACGCTGATTTTCTTTTTCTTTCTTTCTTTTTAAAGTAACAAAGAACAAATAATGCACTTGTCTCTCAGTCTTTCTCTCTCTCTCTCTCCTCTCTCTCTCCCTCTCTCCCTCTCTCTCTCTCTCTCTCTCTCTCTCTCTCTCTCTCTCTCTCTCTCTCTCTCTGTCAAGTACACGACACTATATGCCAGCCCCCCAGTGAGTGAGTGAGTGAGTCCAAGAGACAAAGTCCTCCGTCCGGAGGGAACGAAGGCCAGGAAGCGCGGGATCCCGCCGCCGCCCCGCCGCCTGCTTGCGTGTCTCCCCTTCGGCGTGGAGCGCTCGGGGTCCGAGGCAGGAGGGCCTTGTAAGGGCTTAATCGCCGGTTCCGCGCCGCCTAAACCAACAGTGCGAGCGGCCCGTCACTCAAGATTGGCCGCTGTGAATACGCTAACCACCAATCATCGGCCGGGCGGATTGTCGTGCCGATCGCCGCCGCGGCATCATCGGGGTGATTGCCGGGCCGATGTGAAGCGACGACGGCCACGGCGATGGCGGCGGCGGCGGCGGCGAAGGAGGAGGAGGAGGAGGAGGCAATCAATCACAGCTGTGGTCTTCACTTCACTTCACTTCATTCCATTTTCCTTTTAGAACTTGTTATTTGTCTATTTTATGTATATTTGCATGGTTTTTGCGCGTATCCCCCTTTTTGTACGTATTTTTTACGTTTTTTAAAGCATATATGTATATATTTATTTATTCCACTTCTTTTGATATATATTTTTTTATATATCCCACGCTCTTTGAATTGATCATACATGTCTTTTAAACCTTTTTTTTCTCTCTTTTTCTCTCCACACTAGAGGACCTCATTCCCTCCCCCCTTCACTCTTCCTCCTCCTCCCCCTCCCCCCCCTCTTCTTCTTCTTCATCTTCTTGTCTCTCTCAGTTAACGTATGAATTATGGGGTCGTCACTGGGTGGGTTTTGTCGATTATACGGATTAGCGGCCTGTGTTATTCCTGCCAGGTTGGGGAACGGCGAGAATTATCGATATTTTGTCATGCAGGTTTCGTTTTGTTTTTTTCGTTTTTTTTTCGGTTTTAGGATCTTGTCTTGTATATCTTTATCTTTGTCTTTTTTCGTCGGTTATCTTTTGGTTTGTTTCTTTTTGATCTGTCTCTTGTTTTGTTTTGTTTTTTCTTATGTACTCAATTTCTTTCTCTTTAGCTTTCTCTTTCTCTTTCTCTATTTCGTTCTCTCTCTCTCTCTTTCTTTCTTTCTCTCTTTATCTCTCTCCCTCCTTCCTTTCCTCCCTCCCTCCCTTCCTCCCTCTCTCCTTCCCTCTCCTTCTCTCTCCTTCTCCCTTTTCTTTTCCCTTTCCCGTTCTGCCCTCCTCACCCCTTTCCGTCCCTCTCTCCCATCCCATCTCCCTCCCCCTTTCTACCTCTCTCTCTCACCCTCTCTCACCTTCTTTCCCGTCCCACCCCTATCCCATCTCCCTCTCACCCCCCACCCCCACTCCTCCCAGTTCGTCCTCATCAGATTTCTCTCTGACGGAACCACATGTTCTCATCCGCGAGGCTCGAAAACCGTGGCAGTCGTTGAGTGAAATTGGCAGTCGTTTCTTCCCCTGAATGCTTCAGCTGACGGTCGGATTACAGGGTGGTTGGCGGAGGGCCGTAACGAGCCCTGCAGCCTGCACCTGTGTCAAGGGGACGGGGCTGTGTGTGCGAGTGTGTGTTCTGTTTGGGTGTTTTGTTTTAGATTGTGTTTGGGTGTGTTTGTTTTGTGTGTGTTTATGTTTGATTACCTATGTGTATGTGAGTGTATGTATGTTTGTGGAGACAGACAAACAGACATCTTGGCTGATTGCTTGGTGTCTGTCTGTTTGTCTTTGTGTCTGTGTGCCTCTCCGTCTTGTTGGAGGGAGCGAGCGCACTAAACACAGGCGTTTTACTCAAGGTTTCGAGATGATATCGGCCGGCGTCAGGATTGGGGGCTGATACCGCACCGCCGTCGCCCGCGCATGCAACCTATCGCTGCGGGCGCTCGGGGAGGGGTGGGGGGTGGGGGGGTGGGGGTTGTGGTGGTGAGAGAGGGGGGTGGGGCCTGGAGTGATGGTGGTGGTGACAGTGGTGGTTGTGATGGTTATTAAGATGATGGAAGAGGAGATATGGTGGTGGTAGAGATAGTGTGGGGATTGTGAAAAGGGTGATGGTAAGAGTGGTGCTGGAAATGGTGGAAATGGTAGGGTCAATAGTGGAAAGGTGGTAATGGAGATAATGGGTAGGAGGTAAAAATGATGGTAGGAGGGGTGATAGAGATGGTGGAAGTAGTGAAAATGGTGATAAAAAAGGAAGTGTGGTGGAAGATGATGGAATCATAGTGTTGGCAATGGAGGTGGTGATGGATGTGAAGGTGGTGGCAGATTTAGTGTCAGATGGTAGTGATCGCGCCAGATGGTCTGTCCTTTGGTGTAGGTTTTTGTAAGCGAGTGTTACAGGTGGATTTGCGGAGGGAAAACACACACATTACGATCGCATATTCCCGAAGAAGAAGAAGAAGAAAAAGAAGAAAAGACTTGTCGAGGAATCGTTATCTTTTTGGTCCCTTCTTCTTGCATCCCCCTTCCATCCCCCATCCCCAACCCCCACACACATATTCCACCCACCACCCTTAACCCTCCCTTGCCACCACCCCCCTTATTCCTATCCTTTGTCTTTTCTCCACCCACCATTTTACTCTCCCTTCCCCCCTTCTACATACCTTCCGCCCATCACCCTTGTACCCTTGTTCCCACTTTCCACCCACTTTCTCCCTCGGCTTCCCCCCTCCTATTCATTCCCCACCCCATCTCTCCCCCTCTCCCTTCTCTCTCCACCCCATCTCTTCCCCTTTCCCTTCTCTCTCCATCCTTCCCCCTAACTTTCCCTCGCCATTCCCTCTTTCCCTTCCCCCTCTTCCCCCACGCTCTCCCCCGTCCCCCTTTCTCCCCTTTCCCCCACACTCTCCCTTCCCCTTCCCCCCTCTCTCCCCTTCATCCTCTCCTCTTTCTCCCCTTCCCCCTCTCCCATCTTTCCCCTTCCCCTCTCTCCCTCCCCCCCCATCCCCTCCCCCCTCCCGACGGCCCATGGAGGAAGGAGTGTCGAAGGGCGTGCGGCCTCGAAACGCCAGTGTGACCTCCTCTCTCACCTGCTCTCAGATCAGGACGTGGCCAAGGTTAACGCAGAGATTACCAGATTATCGTCTTTCGCTCTTTCTCTCTGTTTATCTTTCTTGCTCTCTTTCTCTCTCTTTCTCTTTCTTTTTCTTTTTGCTCCCTCTCCCTCCTTCCCT
>BOPN01000033.1:404947-409947 GCA_017312705.2 Penaeus japonicus
ACCCAACCGAAACCCCTCCCCCCCATTTTTTTTTACCCCACCATCTCAGCATCCTCAATTATTACGGATCAGATGGACTTTGTTTGAAGATGCTGTGCTCGATAAGGGACCTAAACCCCAAGCCCTTTTGCTGCCGAGGGAAAGGGTGTGTGTGTGTGTGTGTGTGTGTGTGTGTGTGTGTGTGTGTGTGTGTGTGTGTTCCCAAAGGTGTTTTTCGAGCAGGGTCTCTTGTGTTCTTTTTTATGCTTTTTAATTTTTTATGCTTATTTGCTTTTTGTTCGTTTGATTTTTTTATTGGTATTGTTGTTTCTGAATATTTCGTACTTTTCTCTACTCTTT
Source organism: Penaeus japonicus (assembly GCA_017312705.2). NCBI lineage: Eukaryota > Metazoa > Arthropoda > Malacostraca > Decapoda > Penaeidae > Penaeus > Penaeus japonicus. The sequence continues at coordinate 405,287 of BOPN01000033.1, forward strand.
TATCTATGTTCATTGATTTTTCTTTATTGTTTTCGGTTTAATGTTATTATCAGTTCTGGATGTTATGCTTTTTTCCTTTCATTTTTCTCCCCGTTTTATTACTTTTTCTTTCTGTTTCCTTCCTTTCATCCTTTCTTTCTTTCTGTCTCAAGTGTATGGTTTATTCTTTTTTGTTTCGTTATTTCACTTTCCTTCCTTTGTTTTTATGTATATGGTTTTATTTCTGTTTATGTTCACGCTCTCCTTATTGCAAAGGACGAAGCTGATTTTGATGATATTCACTTTTATTGTGATAATGGGAAGAGATTATGGTGATGATTGGTGATGATGAATGATGAAGGTGATGGCGATGATTTTGATGATGATGATGATGATGATGATGGTGACGATGATGATGATTATAAACAGCAATGATAGCAGTATTGATGATGAAGAACAAGAAAGGAGAGAAAAATCCAAAAGATTGATTTAAAAAAGAAGGAATATAGCGTGAGGCAAAAGAGCGAGAGAAAAGAAAATGAAAATTGACCCCCTCGCCTCTTGCGTTTGCATAACACATCGGCAATTGCAGCGTTGAACTCCCTCCGGGCGTTCTCTGTCAGCGAGGAAGACTCCGAAGCGATAGTGGTTTGCTAACGAGGGGGCGCTCGGTCGCATCACGCCCCTTCAACGCCCTCTCTCTCTCTCTCTCTCTCTCTCTCTCTCTCTCTCTCTCTCTCTCTCTCTCTCTCTCTCTCTCTCTCTCTCTCTCTCTCTCTCTCTCTCTCTCTCTCTCTCTCTCTCTCTCTCTCTCTCTCTCTCTCTCTCTCTCTCTCTCTCTCTCTCTCTCTCTCTCGCTCTCTGTCTCCCTCTCTCTCTCTCTCTCTACTTCTCTCTCTTTATTTCTCTCTCTTTCTCTCTCTATTTCTCACTCTATCTTTCTCTCTTTCTCTCTTACTCTTTCTCTCTTCTCTCTCTCTCTTTCTCTCTTTCTCTCGCTCGCTCTCGCTCTTTTTCCTTTTGTATTTTCTTTCGCTCGCTCTCTTTCTCTTTTTGTCTTTTCTCTCTTCTCTCGCTTTCTTTCTTTTTTCCTTCTCTTTTCTCTCTCTCTCTCTTTTTCTCTTTGTCTTTGTATTTCTCTTTCTCTCCCTCAAGGAAGGAGAAAGAAGGTAAGGAGCAGGGAAGGGGAAAGGGAGGAGGGAAGTACGGAAAGAAGGAAGATGGAAGGATAAGCCAAGAAGGAGAGAAGGAGAAACGGGAAGAGGGAGGATGGATGGAGAAGGCAAAGAAGGAGGGAAGGAGGGAGGGAGGAGGGAAGTAAGGAGGGAGGGGCGTGATGGAGGCCAACTGGCCGTGTGATAGGTTCCTCCTACGCAACACTCGAGTTCTCCTTGGTAATCTTTGTTATCTCTTCTTGTTTATTCTTCTTGTTTCTCTCTTCCTTTTTTGTTCTTGATTTCTATCCAGGTGGTTTTGTTCAGTGTTTTTGCTTAGGCTTTTGTCTTTGTTGTCTTTCTCTCTCTCTCTCTCTCTCTCTCTCTCTCTCTCTCTCTCTCTCTCTCTCTCTCTCTCTCTCTCTCTCTCTCTCCCTCCCTCCCTCCCTCCCTCCCTCCCTCCCTCCCTCCCTCCCTCTCCTTCCTTTCGACCTTTCCGCCATCTCTCGCCGTTCTTCCTTCGTCGCCCTACATCTTCCCCTTTTTTTTCTTCATCTTCCTCCTTTTCCTCCTACTCCTCCTCCTCATTTCTTCCTCTACCACTCCCATTCTCACTCCCTCTCCCTGCCTCCTCCTCCTCTTCCTCCCTCTCCATCCCCTCCTCCCACTCCCTCTCCTTTCCCTCTCTCCCTCTCCCCCACCCCTTCCTCTTCCTCCCACACCACTCCCTTCTTCCTCGCCCTTCCCCTTTCAGTCCCCCCCTTCCCTCTCTTCCTCTCCCTCTCCTCCCCCCTCTCGCTACCGCTCCCCTCCTCCTCCCTCCCTCACCCCCTTCCCTCTCCCTTTCCCTTCCCCCTTCTAAACTAGTGCTTCATGGACACTGCCCAGACAGCCCGCGCTTCAAAACCCACGAAGCAATTAGGGAGTGTCATAGACCAATTACGAAGCTAATGACTAGTGACTACTGGGTATCAACTGGGCAGCGGCTGGTGTGTGTGTGTGTGTGTGTGTGTGTGTGTGTGTGTGTGTGTGTGTGTGTGTGTGTGTGTGTGTGTGTGTGTGTGTGTGTGTGTGTGTGTGTGTGTGTGTGTGTGATTATCCGTGCGGTTTTGCGTCGATTGCCGGGTACTCTATGGCAACTTGCTGGCTATTAGGAGCGGTCTGTTATTGGGGCTGAAGTTATTTTGATTTTTTTTTCTTTTTTCCTCCGATGATTGGCTGTTTGGAACCTTTCCTTCTTCTTTTTCTCTTGGGTCTTTTTGTAGATATTTTTTTATTGTTTTCATTACGTGTTAGATATTTTTCAACGATGAATTTTTATTTTTCGTTTCCGTAAAAAAAGAAAAATGAATTAATGAATAGATAAATAGGATAGTTAGCTTAGACTTTGTATTTTGATGTATTTCTCTTCCTTCCCTCCCTCTTCCTACCTTTTCCTTCCTCTCTCCCTCCCTCCTTCCTTCCCTCCCTTTTCCTCCCTCCCTCCCTCCCTCCCTCTTCCTCTACCCATCTCTCACTTCCTCCTTCTCTCCCTCCCTCCCTTTTCCTCCATCCCTCTCTCCCTCTTTCTCCATCCTTCTCTCACATCCCCTCCCTCCTTCCCTCCCCCTCCTTCCTCTCCCTTCTTCCGTTCCTCTCCTTCCTCCCTCCCTCCCTCCATCGCTCCCCCCTCCTTCCCTTTCTGAAGAGAAAAATGAAAGGGCCAAAAACGCGGTAGATAGGATCGAAATACTGTACGTTGAAATCTCTTGACGTTTCTATATGATAAAAAAGTACTTTATCAATAAAATAAACTAGACGAGAAGGAAGAAAGTTTTTGATATAATTCGCCAGTTGAAGTTAGAAAATTTAAAGCATACAAAGATAAATAACAAATAAATGAATGAATAATAAAGTAAATATCAAGCGCGGATATTCGCTTTATAATCTGACCGATAATGCGAACACACGCACACGAAACGGCATCTTGACATATTCTCAAAAATTCACTTGCCCAAGATAAGACGAAACAGAAATGTCCACCCCTTATCCCTCCCCCTTCCTCTTGCTATTCCCCTTCCTCTTCCTCTTTCACTTCCTCTTCCCCTTCCCCTTCCTCTTTCTGTTCCTCTTCCTCTTTCACTTCCTCTTCCCTTCCATCTTTATCTTCTCCTCTCGCTCCTCCTTCCCTTTCCTCTTCCAATTCCCCTACCCTTTCACTTCCCCTTCTTCTCCTCTTAATTTTCCCCTCTCCCTCCCCTCCCCTCCCCCTACCTTCTTCTCTTCCTCCTTCTCTTCCTCCTCCCCAGTCTTTTCACCTTTCCTTGTCTTTACCCCTTCCTCTCCTCCTCTCCCTTCCCCCTTCCCTCTCCCCCCATTTTGCGAAAGAATCCCCCCTCACCCCCATACCTTTTCCCCTAAAGAGACCGCCAATGTCAGAATATTTTATTTAATCTTTCCTAGTTCTTCGGCAAATAGAGATAAGAGAGAGAGAGAGAGAGAGAGAGAGAGAGAGAGAGAGAGAGAGAGAGAGAGAGAGAGAGAGAGAGAGAGAGAGAGAGAGAGAAGGGTGGAGGTGAGAGAAAGATCATTACCAACCGTTGTTGAAAACACCTGAATTTATTTTCTCGTTAATGTAGTTTGATGGGTATTTATTGACCCGTCAATCAAGTGAAGATTAGTCGCCCACCCCTTTCGAGTGGGGGAGGGACGTCGCTGTCATAGGGGGGGGGGGGGGAGATGGGAACGGGGGAGGGAAGTGGGAAGGGCATGACTGTCACGGTATGGTAGGGGTTGTGGAGGGGAGGGGAGAGAGGAAAGGAAGGGGTGAGGAGAGGAGAGGGGAATAGAAGGGAGAAGAGGGGGAGGAAATGGAGGGGAGGGAGAAGGGATGAAGAGAAGGGGGTGGGGGAGGATGGTGCGAGAAATGGGGAGGGAAAGAGATAGAGAATGGGGGGGGGGGAGATGAGGAGAGGAAGGGATGAATGCGAGGAAGGAAGGGAGGGGGGAGACCTTGCTTCAAGGATATGCTCAAAGTGAGAGATAAGAGAGAGAGAGAGAGAGAGAGAGAGAGAGAGAGAGAGAGAGAGAGAGAGAGAGAGAGAGAGAGAGAGAGACCAATTTTCACAATTACTATTAGCATCAGTGTAATCCTTAATGCTGTTACTATTTATTGGTTGATTGTGCCGCTCACAAATTACTATGGTTGTCACTAAATCATTTACCTCTATCACTCTCTCTGTCACCATCACCATCCTGTAGGCCATCACAACCGCACTATAACTAAGGCGGATATAAAGTGATTGTTTTATGATTGGAATCCCTCGGTTGATTGATTGTGTCTAATCATTTTTTTTTCTTTTTTATTCCAGGTAAGTGATCCGTTCGTTGGCCAGCTGTTCGGGGGTAAGTTTGGCTCGGGAAGGAATATGTATTTTTTTTATTTTTTTATTTTTCTTTTCTCTTCGTGATCTTTTGAACTTTGCAGATTGGTGTGGTGGGAAAGTTTGTGCCTTTATGTTTGTTTGTGTGTGTGTGTGTGTGTGTGTG
>BOPN01000033.1:419947-422447 GCA_017312705.2 Penaeus japonicus
TGTAATTGTGATTGGACCAGTGTAATTGTTAATGGAACATGCAAATTCAGGCGTGCTCAGAGGGGGGTGAAGTAGGAGGGGGGCACTGGTTAGACAGGGTAGGGGGAGATGGGGGCCCAGGCTGGACGGGGAGAGGGGATGGGGGGTCTAGACGGCTGGACTGGGAGGGAGGCTGGGAGGGGGAACAGCCGATGATCCACGCAGGGTAGATCCCCCGTAGAGTTTTGTTTTATCGCGGGATTTATTAGCGGTGAAAAGATTGTGGGGTTTCTGTCGGCGGCTAGGTCAGGGAAGGCACGTAATCACGCAAGCAAGCAAGCAAGGGAGCGAGAAAGCATGCACGCGAACGAACGGGTAATGTAAAATGGTAGGAGAGCGAGAGAATGGAAGCTCATTCGGTTAATAGTGCTTGTGGAAGGGTATTTTGCTTGCGTGGAAGGGTTACTGGGGTTTAGGATTGTATGGGCATATGTGATTGCGTTCTTGTATGATTTTTTTTTTTTTTTTTTTTTTTTGACTGGAAAATCAGTTTTTTCTCATCTTCATTTTCTTTCTGATTTAGTCCCTCAGTTCCCTTTTGTTTTCCCTCATTCTCATTCCTATCCTCTTATCATTCCCACCCACCCCCCTTTTTCTCCTACCCCTCCGTTGAGGAACTCTCCCCATTTTCACTCTTTTCCTTTCCCTTCCCCTATCTTTTCCTCCTCCCTTACTCTATCTTTCTCTCTTTCTCTTTCTGTCTCTTTCTCCCTCATTCCCTCCATCCCCCCTCCCCCCTCTTTTCTCCCTCTCTCTCTCTCCTTCTCCCTCCCTACCTTCCTCCCTTTAAGAATAACCATCGTAATTAATGGAATAAAGGTTTTTGAATTTGAATTTGAATTCTCTCCCGTATCCTCAATCTTTCACTCCCTCCGTCTCTCTCTCTCTCCCTCCCTCGCCCCCCTCCCCCCTCTTCTCTCTCCCCCTCTCTTCCCCTCTTTCCCCCGTGTCATCTGCTATCCCGCTTTGGCATCAGATAAAGAATAATAAGATCGTTAGTGTCCCCAATGCCCGATTTTGTTTCAGATTTCATCAATTTGTATTTTAAAAATCCTACTTTTTGATGCTGATAAGGGACTCGTCATCTCGCTTGTTGTTGCTTGTGATTTTTTTTTCTTTTAATGATTTTCTATTGATTGTGCTGACACTGTTATTATTGATGGTGGTAATTACAATAGTTTTTTCTTCATAATTAGAATTACGATGATGATATGAATGATTACAGTATTGGTGATTACATTAACAAGGAGACTAATCGAAATAAGGATGATGATAATAATGAATAAAAGTAATATCGTCCCATTGAACACGATAACAACAACAACAGTAATACAACAACAACAACAACCATAAATAAAGAAGTGACAGTAGATGTGAAGTAAAAGTGATAATGGCAGACGGCAGAAGTCCATAAACATCCCATCATTGGCCATTATTATGTCTCCTCTGATATATGCCAGTGTCAACAAGTGTCAGCTGACCATGCTGAGAGACCGAACTTTGGCCCGTCGCGTGGAAACAGGCGGGGGAAGGGGAAGGGGAAGGGGTGAGGGGGAGTAGGGGAGTGGAAGTGGTTGGAGGTGGAAGAAGAGGAGGGGGGGGGTAGAAGAGGGTGGAAATAGGAAGAGGATTGGGGGTAGAAGAGGGGAGAGGGTTGGAAGTGGAATACCCTCCCTCTTTCTCTGTTTTCCTCCCTCCCTCCCTCCCTCCTTCTTTCCTAATTTATTCATCTTTATGACTTTCCTTGTTTTGATCAGACCTTCGTAAACCATTTCTACATCATACTCTCCTCTACGGAACCCTCTGACTTAGTTCACCTCCCCCTCCCCCCACTCCCCTTACTCCCGCTCGGATGCTGTCTGGGTTCTTCGCCCCCCACCCCCTCCGTCTCGTATTCCCTCTCTTTATCCTCTCACTACCCCCTCCCCTTATTCCCTCGCTACCCTCGTTATACCCCCCTTCCCCCTCTCTCCCCGGTTCTTCGTCTCTTACTCTCCTCTTTCCCCTTATCCCTTCTTCCCTCTTCCCCCTTTTCCCCTCTCCCTCGTTCCCCCTTTTCCCTCTCCCTCGTTCCCCCTTTCCCTTTCTCCCCCATTTCCCTTTCTCCCCCTCTCCCTCTTCCCCCTTCCCCCTTCCTCGGCTCTCCCATTGGCCGTGGCTTTCGCTTATCTCGTGGGTTTGAATGCGGAGATCGGAAGGCGATGCGGTTCTTCTCTATCGGGCTTTGGGTGGGGAGGGATGGGGATAGGGATGGGAGGGGGATGGGATGGGGAGGGGGGAAGGGAAAGGAGGGGTAGGGGAGGGGGATGGGGGGGAAGGGAGGGGAGGGGAGGGGAGGGGACGGGATGGGGGAGAGAGAGGGGGATGGGGGAGGGGAGGAGAGAGAGAGGGAGGCTGAGAGGAGGGGGGAGGCAGCCAGTCAAACAAAAATAGAGACAGAAAGTTATACAGAAAGGAGTGA
>BOPN01000033.1:427447-429947 GCA_017312705.2 Penaeus japonicus
CGCTTCTCCCATCTGATGATAAGTTAGATAATCGATCGAAGGAGGAGAGGGTGGAGGAGGAAGGGAGGGAGGAAGAAAGGGGGAGGGGGAGGTGGATGGGGGAGGGAGCGGGAGAGAGAGATAGAGAGAGAGAAAGGGGGTAGGGGATGTAGAGAGAATGTGGGATGCAGAGATAAACAGGAAGTGAGAGAGAAAGGGATAAGAGGAAGAAAGAAAGAAAGAAAGAGCTTGATGTGCAGGGGTTACCGGGCACTGGGAATGACCGCACAGAATGTAGTTTATCGGTACGTCTTCGGGTTACCGGGTACAGGGGTACCGGGGAGAACGCAGAGCTAATACCACAACTCAGGTATACGCGAAAGATGTGGTCATGTGTTTTCTAAGAGTAACAGTCGTGTATGTATTTTTTTTTTCCTTTTTTTATGAAAACTGAAAAATAGAAGAAAACTTGCAACATTTTTTTCTTCTTTTTTTCTTTAGAAATGAAAATTGAGAAGTAGAAGAAAAGTTGCAACATAGTAGACGAATAGAGAGCCACGTGTTTTTTTTGCTTTTGTTGTTATGTTGGGATTAAAAAGGGAAAAAATCGATTTAATATTTACCTGGTGTGAGCTGTCTGTTTTTGATTCCCAGGAATTGGCAATTGACTTTTTATTCATTCATTTATTTATTTGTTTTGTTCATAAACAATCTAATCTTGCATTGGTACATAAGGCCGAACCCCCAGTGATTGACTTCTTATCAGTCAGTAACCAATAACACGATGATAAAGACGAAACTAATAATAACAATAATGATAACGATAATAATAACGACCATACTAATAATGATGATAATATTATTAGAAATGAAAACTGAGAAGTATAAGAAAAGTTGCATCATAGAAGACGAATAGAGAGCCACGTATTTGTTGCTATTGTTATTATGGGATTAAAAAGAAAAGTAATGGCTTTGATATTTACCTGGTGTGAGCTGTATGTTTTTTATTCCCAGTAATTGGCAGTTGACTTTTTATTTTTATTTATTTATTTATTTATTTATTTATTTTTATTTTTTTATGAAAAATCTAATCTTGCATTGGTACATAAGGTCGCACCCCCCAGCGATTGACTCCTTATCAGTCAATAACCAATAAACGCGACGATTAAAGACGAAACTAATAATAACAATAATGACAACGATAATAATAACGACCGTACTAATAACCATGACAATAGTAATGACATTAACCATTCCCCCAGAGGCACCGAAACACACTATCTCTCTCTCTCTCTCTCTCTCTCTCTCTCTCTCTCTCTCTCTCTCTCTCTCTCTCTCTCTCTCTCTCTCTCTCTCTCTCTCTCTCTCTCTGTCGATTCGTACAAGAAAAAGAGACACGAGATTTTTCCCTCAGGAAAGTGTATGGAAGGAGCGACGTCTCAGAGTCCTTATGGATGTGTGTGTGTATGTCTTGATCAAGGAGATAAGCTCATAGTTTAATATCCTTTGTCGTAGTTCTTTGCGAAGGTTGTTGTAGGCGGCGTAAATGATTGGCTATTTGAACAGAGAGACACGACGGGCTGGATAGGATGAAAGAATAGAGGATTTATGTGTAGGAAGTCGCGGGAAGAGCACGAATAGCAGTTATGATAATGATGATGATGATGATAAAGTGATAATTGCAATAGTGATAATGGTGATGAGGATGAGGATGATGGCAATAATGAAAATGATAATGATGATAATGTTAACAACAACAACAGCAAGAATGTTGATAGTAGTAATGGTAATAATAATGATAATTTTGATCATAATGGTGATAATTATGATGATAATAGTAACGATAATGATAATAGTAATAATGATAATAATAATAACAACAACAACAAAAAGAAAACGGGCAAGAAAGGATATTAAAAAGCAAAAGCAAATGAAAGTCAGAAGACATGAATCAGAATAAGGAGAAATATTCAAGTGAAAGCGTCGAATCGAGATGCTGGCTGGATGCTGCATTGCTGAGATGAGAGAGAGAGAGGGGGGGAGGGAGGAAGGGAGAGAGAGAGAGAGAGAGAGAGAGAGAGAGAGAGAGAGAGAGAGAGAGAGAGAGAGAGAGAGAGAGAGAGAGGGAGGGAGGGAAAGGGAGAGCAATCGAGAAACCAATCAAGAGAGAGAGAGAGAGAGAGAGAGAGAGAGAGAGAGAGAGAGAGAGAGAGAGAGAGAGAGAGAGAGAGAGAGAGAGAGAGAGAGAGAGAGAGAGAGAGAGAGAGAGAGAGAGAGAGAGAGAGAGAGAGAGAGAGAGAGAGAGAGAGAGAGAGAGAGAGAGAGAGAGAGAGAGAGAGAGAGAGAGAGAGAGAGAGAGAGCAATCGAGAAACCAATCAAGAGACCGAGAGCGAGAGAGAGAGAAAGAGAGAGCTCGAAGGGGGGCAGCAGCATCCACCCATCGCACCCACCCCCTCATCACCCACCCCCTCACCCCTACCCCAGCTTCTTATTCGGCCCAGCCAGCACGGGACGCCCGGT
>BOPN01000033.1:434947-442447 GCA_017312705.2 Penaeus japonicus
GCGAGCTCGGTAAGGGGTGGGGGGTGGGGGGGGGAGTGGAAGGGAGGGGAAGGGGGTGGAGGTGGGGGGGGGAGGGAGAGGTTCGTGTGTGAATGGAGGGGGGTGGGGGGTTGTGTGTATGTGTGTGTGTGTCGGTGTGTGTGTGTGTGTGTGTGTGTGTGTGTGTGTGTGTGTGTGTGTGTGTGTGTGTGTGTGTGTGTGTGTGTGTGTGTGTGTGTGTGTGTGTGTGTGTGTGTGTGTGTGTGTGTGTGTGTGTGTGTGTGTGTGTCGGTGTGTCGGTGTGTGTGCACTTGTAGACAGAAATATTTCCAAGACGCTCAGAGCACACACATGTAGTCTGGACAGTTACACGCGTGTGTGCCTTATGCTGTGAAGTTCGTGCATGTCATTGTGCACATACACACATGCATGAACAAGTGCACAGAGTCACGGACACACATAAAAAGACGACATATATATTCCTTTTTATTATTCCCGTTTCATCCCTACCGCACAGCTTGTTCCTTCCTCTCTTATCTCTTTCTCTCTCTCTCTCTCTCTCTCTCTCTCTCTCTCTCTCTCTCTCTCTCTCTCTCTCTGTCTCTCTCTCTCTCTCTCTCTCTCTCTCTCTCTCTCTCTCTCTCTCTCTCTCTCTCTCTCTCTCTCTATATATATATATATATATATATATATATATATATATATATATATATATATATATATATATATATATATATATACAGTATATATATATACACATTTTTTTCTTCTTCTTTCCTCCTATGGCTCTCATCTTATTCCCTTGTCAGTATATATAATATATATACATTTTTTTTTCTTCCTCCTCCTCCTCCTCACCCTCGTCCTCCACCTTCTCCTCCTCTTCTTCTTTTTCCTTCCCCTCCTCATCCTCCTCCTCCGCCTTCCCCTCCTCCTCCTCCTCCTTCCCTTTCTTCTCCTCCACCTTCCTCTTCTTCTTCCTCCTCCTGCTCTCCCCCCCCCCCCTCCCCCTCCCCCTCCGACCGCATCCGAAGAATCATCGTCGAGTAATCGAAACTGAATCTGTAATGACTCCTCATACGTAAGAACAAATATGGTTTGCGCCCCGCTCTCTCTCTCTCTCTCTCTCTCGTTCGTTCTCTCTTTCTTTCTCAATCTCCCTCTCTCTCTCTTTTCCTTTTTCGTTCGTTCTCTCTTTCTCTTTCTTTCGTCCGTTCTCAAAATGATGAAGGACAAGATATGTGGATATGTACGTCTATTAATTTTGTTCAGATTAATGTGCGTGTGTTTTACACGATGAAGAATGTTAACTCTCTCTTTCTCTCTCTCTCTCTCCTCTCCTTTTATCATTATTCTTATTCTTATTCTCCATTGCCTTTTCCTACTCCTCCTTCTTCTTCTTCTGTTCTCTTTATCACTGCCCAGTTTTGCTCATTTTACTTTACGAGCCTCGGGATCAAATCAAAGATAAGACTGAATTATAGTGTAGTGCATTTTTCGTGTACGAGTGTGTGTGCTTATGTGTATTTATGTTTGTGTGTGTATGTGTTTTTGCGTTTGTGTTTGTATTTGTGTATGCACTTATGCCAGCTTGCGTATTTACGACAGCAGGTTTTCCTGAAAGACGAACAGACAGAAAGAAGGGAAAGAGATGGAAGACACGAGACAGAGAGAGAGAGAGAAACACACACACACGCGCGCGCGCATAAGGCGAGCGAAAGACACCCATTCAATGTGACAGGCGGTCAAAGCAAGGGCCGAGGAAGGTCAGAGGTCAATCAAAGCAGCGATACAAGCACAGCCCGTCGCGCCACCCAAGACGGTCGGCGGAGGTGCAAGCAGACCATTGACTCTGCTATAAATTTGCGCGCCGTCCAATCTCCTATCTGCTAACACCCTGCTACCTAGCCTGCTATTACTATTCCGCCGAGTGGCTACCTGTTATTCTGTCTCATTACCAGCTAGTAATTATGGAAATTACGTATCAGGAGTAATTAACGAAGTGCCACATAAATGCTTACCGGTTGAGTTAGAGGGGGAGGGGTGGGGGGGAGGGAGGAAGGGAGGGAGGGAGGGGAGGGGAGGGGGTTAGGGGGTTGGGGAGTTGGGGGAGAGGGAAAGGAAGAGACGGAGGGAAAGAGAAAGAGAACTGGAGGGATGAAGGAAGAGGAGGAGAAGAAGAAGAAGAAGAAGAAGAAGAAGAAGAAGAAGAAGAAGAAGAAGAAGAAGAAGAAGAAGAAGAAGAAGAAGAAGAAGAAGAAGAAGAAGAAGAAGAAGAAAAAGGAGAAGGAAGAGAAGGAGGAGGAGAAGAAGAAGAAGAAGAAGAAGAAGAAGAAGAAGAAGAAGAAGAAGAAGAAGACAAAAGAAAAAGAAAAAGAAAAAAAAGAAGGAAGAGAAGGAGGAGGATTAGAAAAATGGGAAGGGAAACGGAGTTCATCTTGGTAATTATATACTTTCTCTTTCTCGTGTTTGTGAGGGACATTTTTTCTCTCATTTGTATATCCCATATATCCCTCTCTCCCTCTCCTTTTATTCTTTATCGCTTTCTCCCATTTTTTTTTCTCTCTTCTCCCTACATTTCTCTTCCTGCCTCCCCTTCTTCCCCTCCTCCTTTCCCCCCCCCCTTTTCCTCCCTCACCTCCCCACCACAAAAAGCTATCCCCTCACCCTCGCCCCCATCCTCCCCCCACCCCCAACCCCACCCTCATCCCCAACCCCACCCTCATCCCAACCCCATCCTCCTTCCCCCTCACCCAACCCCCACCCCACCCCAACCCCATCCTCCTCCTCCCTCCCCCTCACCCAAGAGCTTGCGATCTCCGTCGTCCGCATTCGCTACATTCCCTCCACCTTGGCCCGAGTATCTAGGATCAGTGTATGAGTGTGCATAGTATTCAAACCTTGTTCTTTCTCGGACTGCATTGTAAGAACTTGACTGGCCACTCAAAGGCCGAGATATTTATCAGAAGCCCATTGTGATCATCGGTTACAATGGCCTACTCACTCTCAATTTACAGTAAATCTTGCTTGGACTAAACATGGCACAAACTTGCTGTCGCCGCGACGAAACACTGTTTTCTGTTTTGTTTTGTTTTGTTATTTTGTTTTTTTGGTGTCTTCGTTGTTTTTTGTTTTTTGTTTTTTTGTTTGGTTTGGTTGTTTTGCGGGGTGGGTTTGGAGGTTTGGATAAGGGGGAAGGGAAAGGGGGGAGGGGTTTGTTTTGAAGGGACGAGAGAGGGAGGAGTGAAGGGGAGAAGGAAGGGAGATGGGAAAGGGGAGGTGCTGGTTCCGCCATTTTGTTTTGGCTCTCAGGCGTTATCTTAGGATTACACCTGTCAGGGCGAATAAAGCTAATTTTAAGATATTGATAGCAACAATTTCGCGATAGCCATACCTACAAAATAACAATAACAATAGCAACAGTAATAAACATGACAATAAGAAACGAATATTATAACCAAATATCAAATACAACCAAGAAAGAAAACGAGACATTTCTCCTCATCGAACGAACCACGTCCCGGCGGTGTCTCGGATCACAAGCTTCAAAAGGCTCGTCAATCAGCGGCGAAGTGACGGACAAGTCTCGGCTTCGGGATCGGATCGGAGGTTCGACACCGAGAAGACTCACACTTCGGACCGATCGAAGCTCGTCGGGGAATAGGTCTTCGGCTATTCCGAGGTGGCGAGAACGAGGGCGAACACCTGGCTAAGAGCAATAGGAATTTCTTGGGAGAGGGAGGTTTGTGTTGGATAGAACAGAGGGACGTTGGAGGCGAGGAGGAGGGGGAGGGAGAGGGAGAGGGAGAGGGGGAGGGAGGGAGAGAGGGCGGTAGGAGAAGAGGTATAAGAAAAAGGAGAGAGAAAGAGGAAGAGAGAGATAGAGCGAGAGCGTGTGTTAAAACAAGAGAAGTGTCTTTGGTTGTTCTGTGTTAGCTAGAACTAGGCGGATGAGGACATCTGGCGAGGTGATCTGTGGGCGTTCTGCATTGGCTAGAACAAGGGAAAATCTTGCGAGAAGGGTATGTGGGTGTTCTTCAATGACTAGCATGAGAGAGACATGCGGCGAAGGGGGAAATATGGACATTTTACGGTGGTTAAGAGCGAAAAAAATTTCTGTGATTTTCTGTGGGTAGAGCATAAACGGGACTTCGGACGATGCGCGAATGGGTGTTCTTCGCCGTTAGAACAAAGGGAAATGTTATTTTGATATTTTCTTCCGGGTAAGCAGACCATGGAGGGCGAGTTCTACGGTAGCAAAGAGCGAGGCGAGGGCTTTTATGATGTTCCTTGCTGTAAGGGTATGGTTTCTGTTTGTTTTTTTCATCTCCCGTCTGTCGCTTTACACCCCCCCCCCCCCCACGCTCACTCTGTCTCTCTCTCTCTCTCTCACTCACTCACTCACTCACTCACTCACTCCTACTCTCACTCTGTGTCTAAGGTCATGTGTCTGTGTCTATAACCGTGTGTCTGTGTGTCTGTGTTCGTGAATGAGAGTGTAAATGTATATGAGTGCGGCCGCCTATGCTCTAGCACTCGGACAGATGTCAGATATGCCACTAAGTTACAGCTTTCCTATCGCTAAGGAGCGAGCAGATGGCCCCGGCGTTGCGGCAGCCCCTTCTTGAATAAATCGCGCAGGCTTTGTACACAAGAATTTAATTTCTGGTCCGGAGTACGAAGCAATTAATCCGAGAGATTACACATTTTGATAATGAGGCTTAAGGGAGCCCGGACAACAATGCGCATCCAATTCGAGTGATATAGAGAGGGGGGGGGGTGAGCGATTCACACACTCGCTTGGATTTACACGCTTGCGATACGCGTTTTTTTTCTTCTTCTTCTTCTTACCTAGGATGGGATAGATGTATGTATATATGTACAGGCGAACGCGCGCGCACACACACGCGCTCATTTACGTAAGCGCATGTACACATATAGACACATCCCTATACATATAGAGACAGCCCGATACATGTATGCCCACACATATACATTTCTCTTACATTTTCCCTACACTCCCTATGCTCACACATCCCCACACACCCATACATTCACACACCCACATTTCTCCCACACTCACACACTTTTTTTCCTCTCATATGTCACATTCTCTCCCACATTCCTCCCACACTCCAACAACCCCCACATTCCCACATCCCTCCCTCCCCAACACTCCCATCTCCATCTCCCACACATCCCCCCACCTCCTCCCCCCCTTTCCCACATCCCTCCTCCATCTCCCACATCCTACCATACATAGCATGGACCCCCCCACCCCCCTCAAAAAAAAGAAAAAGAAAGAAAAAAAAAAAAAAAAACGACGACGACGGACGACCTGCCGTAGAGTCGAGCGCCCTGGCCTCGCGACACGACCTCCTTCCTTCCGTGTCGTCCGAGAGGCCTCGTTCGCCCGCCGCTTGTCGTCGTCGGCCGTAACGGATGAGGTCGTCGTATCGAAAAGCCAGAATGAACGGCGGCAGAGTAATGGAGTCGGTAACGAACGGCGTTGGTGAAGGGGTGGGGGGAGGGGGAGGGAGAGAGAGAGAGAGAGGGAGAGGGAGGGGGAGGGGTGGAGGGAAAGAAACGCGTAATGTATTCTCGGCGTCGCTCTGCTTCCTCGGAGGCTTGCTTGCTTTGCTTTGTTTTGTTTTCCTTCCCTTCCCTTTCCTTCACTTCCCTTCCCTTCCCTTCACTTCCCTTTGCTTTGCCTATGATCGCCTATCCTCTCTCGTCTTTTTTATTGTTTCAATTTTTCTCCATTTTCTTTTTTCTTTTCTTTTTCTTTCCTTTCGTTTTTTTGAGGATGAGGGATTTTTCTTTTTGCTCAATCTCCTCGTCTCTCTTCTTTTCTGCTCTTTCTCTCTCTCTCTCTCTCTCTCTCTCTCTCTCTCTCTCTCTCTCTCTCTCTCTCTCTCTCTCTCTCTCTCTCTCTCTCTCTCTCTCTCTCTCTCTTCTCAGTTGTCTTCCCCCCTCACCCTCCACTTCTCTATTCCCCCTTCTCCCCCCTCCCCCCACGGAACATAAACAGGTCTTGCGCAGCACAACAATAATTATCATAATAACTTGTGTATAAAAGTAAGAGATTTATTGGATAAAATGGCGGAAGGGAAGGAGGGGACGGGGGGGGGGAGATGCAGAAGGAGAGGGGAGGGGAGGAGAGGACGTAAGAAAAAAGAAGAAGAACGTACAGGGGAAGAGGGAAGGAGAGGAAGAAAAAGTAGAAGAAGAAAGAGAAGGAGAAGGAGACGAACAAGAAGATGAAGAAGAAGAAGAAGGAGGAGGAGGAGGAGGAGGAGAAGAACAAGAAGAAGGAGAAGAGAAGAGGAGGAGAAGAAGAAGAAGGAGAAGGAGAACAGAAAAGATCGATCATCATTAGGGGAAGTGGGAGTGTTGTCACTTCAACGGGAATTGCAAGACGTTGCAAAACCATTATAGACGCGTCCGTCTTACTTCAGGTGTTTGTGAAATTGCAAAGGGCGGAAGGTCATTGCATTTTTTTTTAAAGAATGACGTCATTTATGACGGAGATAACGGATCTGTTTTCGTTCGTTTTGTTTTGTTTTCTTTTTACGGCTTGTGTATTTATCTTTCGAATCAGTAAAGTGTGTAGTTTTTGTCTTTTGGCCGCCTGGAAAATGCATAGGCTTACCGTTTAGGCTATAAGCCTAAGCTTTACAGTATAATAATAGATCAATTTATGTTTTTCTATCATTTTTATTTTTTCAGTCATTGATGTTTTGCAAATAGGAATCCACAACCATTGCATATAGCCCATTCAAACATATCTATTATTCTTTATTTTAAATGTTGTTGATATTGCACAGTATTGCATCTGTTTCGTAGTGCCGTTGTTTTATTGCAACAGAAGATACGGGTCTGTTTGCATCGGTTGCCTACTATACATCGTTTTTGTCAGTAAAGTATAGTGTGTCGACGAAAAGAAAAAAATCATTAGTTCGCTTTTACGAGAGAAAAAGAAATATATTTGAAATACCTTCTATTGGGGTTCTATTAGGTGAAGGGTTAACATTGTTGTTGTTGTTGTTACACGCGCACACACACACACACACACACACACACACACACACACACACACACACACACACACACACACACACACACACACACACACACACACACACACACACACACACACACACACACACACACATACTCACACTCACACACTCAAATAACCCCCTAACCCATCCCACCCCATACCCCCCGACTCTCCCCCACCCCCCCACTCTCCCCCCCTCCCACCCCACCCCACCCCTCGAGCATAGTATCCAGAGTCCGGAGAGATTTTTTTTCCAAGAGAAGATAAGAGAGATAAGGGGAACTAAGAAGCGCTAAGAGGTTTGGGTACATGTGTGAGAAACGTTTGTCCATCAGGAGGCTAGGGGGAGGAGGTGGGGGAGGGGGAGGGGGAAGGGGGTGGAGGGGAGAGTGGGTGGGTGAGAGGGTGGTATGGAAGGGGAGAGGAGAGTGGGATGGGAGAGAAAGAGAGAGAGAGAG
>BOPN01000033.1:452447-462447 GCA_017312705.2 Penaeus japonicus
CATGCGTGCTGGCGGCGGTAGCGGCGGTGCGCGGTAGTTGGCGGGTTGTTGGCAATGTTTGAGCAGCGATTCGCTACGCCCGTCCCGCTGAGCGTGTGTAAATAAGCGATCTGCGCTCTTGGCTCTTCATCTTTTTTTTTCGTTTCGCGTTTTCGTCGGGGTTACTATTTGGGGTGTCTTGCCTGGTTTCTTCGGCTCCTTTTGTATTTGATTATTTCCAGCAAGACCTGGAGAGGTTTCTCGGTATGATTATGTGTATTTTTAGCCACCGCGAGGAATCTTGATTATGGTCGATTGTTCCCCTACCTGCCTTGTTTTATAAGGTGAGAAAAGTGGAAAACAAACGGAGGAAGGGGTTCGAGGGTAGCCATTGCGCAGCAGATGGAACGCGGAGGGTGACAGACAGACAGACAGACAGACATAAAACAAAGAGAAGAGTAGCAGATATACAGACAGACAGACCGAGTATGAGAGAGAGAGAGAGAGAGAGAGAGAGAGAGAGAGAGAGAGAGAGAGAGAGAGAGAGAGAGAGAGAGAGAGAGAGAGAGAGAGAGAACAGATCAGCTGCGAAGAGAGGGCGCCTCTCGCCAGATCACGAAACCAGTTCTTGTGATAACATATTCCCGCGAAATAGCGTCTGGAAAACTTACCTCTTTGTTTTAACACTCCTCCCTCTCCTCCTCCTCTTCCTCCTGCCTGCCTACCTCCCCACCTCCCCTTCCCTCTTTGACACATACTATAGATTCGATAGCCGATAGAAGGAGAGAGGAAAATGGGTAATTTTTCAATGGATTTTGATCAGCTGAAGAGGGAAGAGGGGAGGGGTAGGGGGGGGGCATGATGATGAGGAGGAGCAAAGGGGCTTCGGGAGAGATAACAATAAATCATGTAGAGACACCCTAGTGAGTGTACCTCGATAACCCCTGCCAACCGCGCGCTGCCACGTCTGTGTGTGTGTGTGAGTGTGTGATTGCTAACCTGATGGGAGGGACCTGTTTATGGTCGGAGGCCGGGAACTATGCAAATTAAATTAATATAGTCTCTTGTTGTCTTTCGCGGATTAAATCTCAACTTATGATTGAGTTTCCAGCTGCAATCGCAACGACCATAATGTACCTTCTTCCTACTCCTCCCTCACCTTCCCCTTCTCTCCTTCCCTGCCTCCCTTCCCCCCCTCTTCCACCACGAGTTAATTTATGCATTTTAACAATACCTGGGCCAGTCCGAGACTCACACCCCATAATTTTACTTTACACCCATTGGTTCGTATCTGGAATTCCATCATGAGCTTTTTAGTCTCTCTCTCTCTCACTCTTGGTTTCTGTTTCTCTTTCTCTGCGGGATATTTTCATTTAACCGTAAAGAATTGGGTGTCGTGTTCTCGCATACCGCCTCTAGTTTTCTTTATTATTATTATTTGGTCGATAAGTTAGCCTTTGAAATTTCTCTCTCAAAGTTGAACAGTGCGCTATCGGTTTTAATGCTGGATAAGAATAAGAAACCTCGCCGCCATTTGTATCGGAGTAGCACATGTGCAGTGTCGAGTTCACAAGCCATCGCGTAACATTTCGAGGTTGTCAAAGCTTGCGCACCAGGCCGCCATAACCTGCCAAGATGACGCCTCTGATTGGTCCGTTTCCCTGGAGATGAAGCCGGTTGATTGGTCCGTTTCCTTGAGATGACGCTGCTGATTGGTTCGTTTTCCCGCCGCGCGAATTCAAACTTCCCGCCCAATTCATCATGCTTGGGGATTGCATCTTCGATCTTTCAAGAGATTTTTCTTCTCCTCTTCTGTACAAGGAGATCCTTTTGCAAGGTAAAAAAGTCGGAATCTACGTGCTTTCATCCCTAAGTACACGAGTCAGAAGGTTAAGTAATTATATCTGACGTTTATCAGTGCTTACAACACGGATATATCATATAAACAAACAGTGACAAGGTATGGTAAAACATTTTGTCTTTTCTTTCTCCTTCATCTTCTTGCATCGAAAGGCATGAATATGACAAGGAAAATCACCAAACCGAGACTTTTTTATCATCATTCTCAGTGTGCATATAATTAGCGGGTGTGCGATAAAACGAGAGAAAAAATGGCGTCCTGCACATTTTGAGAGATCAAGGCGCGCGCACACACGCGTTTGGCAACTGCTCACGAAACTGGGGGCCTAACCTGTAATTTTCGACGAGTTTCGATCACACGTTAGGAGAGTGTGTGTTTCTTTTTTTTAATTAGCAGGTGATTAAGCACTTTGTAATTGAGTCTTATAATAACGCCCGGCCTTGGTCGGTGGTCGTGATCTCAAAAATCCAGGAATAGACAGATACTTACGCAATCATGCATGCACATGTGTGAGCACGCGTACCCATGCACGCGCACGCGCGTACACACACAGAGACACACACACACATACTCACACACACACACACACACACACACACACACACACACACACACACACACACACACACACACACACACACACACACAAACACACGCGCGCGCGCGTGGGGGGGAAGGGTGAGGGGAGAAAGGGGAAGGGGGAGAGGTTGAGAGATTCTTCCTTTGTCTCTGCCGATTGCATATATCATTGCTCGTGTGTTGCAATTACAGACATTTGTGGAAGGAGGAAAGAGCGAGAGGAGGAGAGAGAAGGGAGAGCAATATTGCAGATGAGATATGAGGATGGGTTTTGCACCGTATCCGATGTACCTTGTTGCAATGCCACCTTTTTGTGGTGTTGAGCGATGTGGATTATTAAGTTTTGCAATGGCTAAGTATTGATAAATGGTCCCTCGCGCATCTACCGTCTGTGGCGAAGATGACGCTAGCGATTAACCGTGTTGGTTGCCGTTGTTTGCGTTGGTTCTGTCAGACTGTGAGTTTGTCTCTCTCTCTCTCTCTCTCTCTCTCTCTCTCTCTCTCTCTCTCTCTCTCTCTCTCTCTCTCTCTCTCTCTCTCTCTCTCTCTCTCTCTCTCTCTCTGTGTGTGTGTGTCTCTCTGTCTCTCCCTCCCTCCGTAGAGAGACAAACAGACAGAGAGACAGAGAATGGATAGGAGAGAGAGAGAGGAAAGAAGAAAAGAAGAGAGAAGACCAAGAAAAAGAAGAAGAGTGAGAGTAACTAGAGACAAGCAATGAGAGAAGAGGTCGTGGAAGAGGAGAGATGACGAGATACAAGAAGGTGATGTAATTGGATACAGCAGTCGGGAGGGATATGATGAAGATGATGTCCAGTGACAGTGATGGAGAGAGTGATAGTGCGGGCGGCCTTGTAAGTAGGTGGGCAGGGTATGCGGGCGTAGTGGGCGGGGTGTAGAGAGGTGTGGGCGGAGTGTACGTGTATGTAGGTTAGTCTGTGGGTGAAGGGGTGGTGGGCGCTTATAGGGGGAATAGGGTAGGTATGCGTAATGTACTTTATGTATGTATCTCTATTTCTGGATATGTGAATATATAGATATATAGATGTATAAATGTATGAAAATAAATACACATATACTTACACACACACACACACACACACACACACACACACACACACACACACACACACACACACACACACTCACACTCACACTCACACACACACTCACACTCACACTCACACACACACACACACACACACACACACACACACACACACACACACACACACACACACACACACACACACTCACACTCACACTCACACACACACACACACACACACACACACACACACACACACACACACACTCACACACACACACACACGCATAATTATGTGTTTGTATCCATACACATAATTAATGAACTCTTGAGATGGGCGTGAGAGGAAAAGAAAAACCGAGCGGAATATATAGAACAAGTGGGCGCAGGTGGGCTGGATATCCTTCCCTTTTTTGAGGCAGAATAGAAAAAAATGGGCGTAAACTTGTATATGTGGGTGGGATAGTTACTGGAGTGGATGGATTGTTGTAGGAAGAATAGAAATATGTTGTGGGTATGTGGCATGCGGACTTATGATTGAATGTAGAAAATGGTGTAAATGAGACACAATGCAAGCGATGCAATTAACGCGTTTCATAATTACCTGGTCTATAGAATTACATTGAATTATTCAATACCATTAATGTTTGAATATATTTTTAAAATATTTACCTACAAGCAAATAACAAACACCATGTAAATGCGAAGGTGTAGAGAATATGCATGGATAGAATGTATACAGATAAAGCGATCCAGAATGGTGGGCGAGGCTGCATATTTATGGGCGGGGCTTAGATAGATGTAGGAGCGAGCCTTAGGTATTTGTAGGAGGTGCAAGAAAATGTTAAGCTCATGAATTAAGCCTCTACTTCAGGTTAACTCAGTCTGATTAATTAATTTATCATTTCGAATTATAATTCCGGATTTCCTATCCTCGTAATCGAATCAATAACCGTGATGAATTTGATTTTAAATGATTAAAAAGGAAAAGGTCATGGTTATAAAGAGAAAAAAAACACAGCGATTTAATCAAAACACACACACGCTTGCGCACAGAACGGCTAATTAAGGCAGAAATCTCCTTCGACATAATTGTTCGATCGTTAACATAATTCGGTAAGCGATTAGTGTTTAATTCCGTGTATCGGTGTTCGTATCAGCGCCGTGGATTTGCATTATCATTGTATATCGTTCGGGCATTGCTTGTGTTGGCTGGGCTGAGACCGCTGGGTTAAAGTATTTGTTATTGTTCGTGCTTTTGTTTTGTTTTTGTTTGTGTTTTTGTGGTATTGTTGATTGTGTTCGGGTCGTTGGGTTCGGTGATTGTATTTGTTATTGTTTATTTGTTAATGGTTTTGGTTTTGTTTTGCGTTACGTTTATGTAGTAATGGCTATGTAGAGATCGCGTGGTTAATTAGATGTATTTATTTTTGTTTTTTTGGTTTGAGCTTCAATATTTCCTTGGTGTTTAGATGTTATTCTTTATTTGCTTGTGATTATTTAATGTTTAGTTGCGATGTTGGTTTATTGTCTTGGCTGTAGAGGTCGCTGGTTTAAATGTTTATATTTGTACATTGATTGATTTACGAAGTTAACCATAAGATTAACTAATGTAGATTGATTGATAAATAATTGACGTATGCATTATGACTTAATATATATTCATATATAAATGAGGCACACAAACCAAACTTTTCGTCATAACAGATAGGCCTGTGAAAACTTCTGTCTAGGGAAGGTTCATATTCATAGGTTATAAACAATAATCAGGACCAAAAAAAGTGTGAAAGGCATGTAGGTGAGATGTTTTTTAAAACTTATTAAACGAGGATAGAGCTATAGAATGCAATATACGTCAGTAGAAGTGAAAAACAAAGATGCTTAAGAAGTACAAGAACGAGTGACTGACAGACAAAATTCCTTGGAATGTGATGTAATGAACTTGATGAATAGAAAAAAAAACAATGTGAATAAAGCAGGATACTGAATTAACCCCAAGGAAATGAAACCGACGAATACGAAAAAATAATACAGAAAAAAAACAAGCAAAAAAGGAAAGAAATATAGCACAAATTCAAGAAAAAGAAATAAAAATCTAATTGTGAATTTTACCAAATTCATAACGATGAGCACAAGAGCTACCAGAAGCGTGGGATACAGACTTCAGACATGCAAACAATACAGTCGAATTACAGAGTCCGAAGCGCTTCGGAACAGGACTGACGTAAATGCGGTAACAGGTTCTGGGGATGATATTCGGGGCGCTTGAGAGGGACCTGTATTTTGACTGCACGGACGGACCCAGAGATAAGGGAGATAAGAGAAACAGAAAGACGGCCAAGACAGACAGATAGACAAGAGACAGACGACCAGTTAGACTGACAGACTGACTGATTGAATATGGGGACAGACTGGTGGATAGTCAGACGGATGGACTAGGAGGGGGAGAGAGAGAGTGATAGTGATAGTAAGAGAGAGAGAACGGAGAGGGAGAGGGGGGGGAAGAGAGAGAGAGAGAGAGAGAGAGAGAGAGAGAGAGAGAGAGAGAGAGGGAGAGAGAGAGAGAGAGAGAGAGAGGAGAGAGGGAGAGGGAGAGGGAGAGAGAGAGAGGGAGAGAGAGAGAGAGAGAGAGAGAGAGAGAGAGAGGGAGGGAGAGGGAGAGAGAGAGGGAGAGGGAGAGGGAGAGGGAGAGGGAGAGGGAGAGGGAGAGAGAGAGAGAGAGAGAGAGAGAGAGAGAGAGAGAGAGAGAGAGGGAGGGAGAGAGAGAGAGAGAGAGAGAGAGAGAGAGAGAGAGAAGTTGAAGGAGGGAGGGATCAGTGGGCAGATCAGTCGGTGTGCAGTGTTGCAGAGATATCGACTCAATTGATCAGCCATATCGCCTTGGCCATTGTTACGGCCCTCGCTGCCATCGGCCATGACGGGAGGGGCGGGGGCGGGGTGGGGGGGTGCACATACAAACACTGCTGGAGATCAGTAGGATGGGAGGAGGGGGATGAGGAGGAGGAGGAGAGGAGGGAAGGAGGGAAGGAGGGAAGGAGGGATAGACGGGGGCGAGGAGAAACATGATAATGATAAGGATAAGGATAGTAGTAGTAATGATAATAATGGTTGTAGTTATGAATAGTGTTAATTTTTATTGGTATTATTTTTATTCTAAAATGATAAAGATTAACACAATATTGATGGTGATGAAGGTAAATATTTTATAATGATAACGGAGGAGGAAAAAAGAGAGTGAGAGAAGCGACGAAGAAGGGGGAAATATAGGGAGGAGGAGGAGTAGGAGAAGGAGAAAAAGAAGAGGAAGAGGAAGAGGAAGAAAGATGAGGAATATGTGGGAGGGAAGAGGGAGAAATGAGTATGAACAGAGTGACGACAAGAATACATACACATTAAAACAGATGTAATATTTGTTGATGCAGAATCGTTTCTTCTCCGACATTTACCATAATTTAATGAAGAACATTTTGTCTCTTGTTCATAATACAAAATAATTAACATAAGCCAGATTAATTGATTCATGTTTTGAGTGATTATAAGATTAGGTGTTTCTATTAATTAAATAAACATTTATTATCTCTTTTTTCAGTGAATATTGCTGAAGATTAGGAAAATTGTATATTGTGCTTTTTCTTTAATCCTAATTTTTATTTATTTACAGGTAAGTGACACATGAGCTGATATTTCACGGGTTTGAAGGTAAGGAAATGTTAGTGTTTTGCGTGTGTGTGTGTGCGTGCGTGTGTACTTGGGTACGCCTGTGTACGCGTGTGTATGCATGATTGCTAATGTTTCTCTCTCTCTCTCTCTCTCTCTCTCTCTCTCTCTCTCTCTCTCTCTCTCTCTCTCTCTCTCTCTCTCTCTCTCTCTCTCTCTCTCTCTCTCTCTCTCTCTCTCTCTCTCTCCCTCTCTCCCTCTCTTTCCCTGTGTATGTATGTCTGTGGGTGTTTAGTTCTTTTTGTATTTATTTATGTATCCATTTCCACGAGCGCGGCGCCGTGGCCAGTCCTCAGCCCTCTTCATTAATCATTTCCAGCGTCGGGAGATCCGGCGGCGCTGGTTATCGTAGCCAGACGATACCGCCGCCCCCAGCCGCCCGCCACCGCCCCCCGCCAATGTCGTAATGGGGAGGGGGGAGTGGAAATTCACTCCCCACCTCCCCCTACCTTCTCTTTCCCTTCCCCTTCCCCATCCCCCATACCGTCCATATTCGGTGTTTAATCATGAGGAAATTTTCACGTGAAGAAGTCATAAGGTGATTTTTTTTCATATATAATATCCTTCCTTTTTTTTCCTATCGTCTTCTTCATCCTCCTCTTCCTCCTTCTTCTTACTCGTCTTCTTATTCTTATTCTTCATATCATCATCTTCTCCGCCTCTTCCTTCTTCTTCTTCTTCGAGAGAGAGAGAGAGAAAGAGAAAGAAAGAGGAAGAGAAATAGAAACAGGACGAGAGAGAGAGAGAGAGAGAGAGAGAGAGAGAGAGAGAAAGAAAGAAAGAAAGAAAGAAAGAGAAAGAGAAAGAGAGAGAGAGAGAGAGAGAGAGAGATAGAACGAGAGAGAGAGAGAGAGAGAGAGAGAGAGAGAGAGAGAGAGAGAGAGAGAGAGAAATAGAACGAGAGAGAGAGAGAGAGAGAGAGAGAGAGAGAGAGAGAGAGAGAGAGAGAGAGAGAGAGAGAGAGAGAGAGAGAGAGAGAGAGAGAGAGAGAAATAGAACGAGAGAGAGAGAGAGAGAGAGAGAGAGAGAGAGAGAGAGAGAGAGAGAGAGAGAGAGAGAGAGAGAGAGAGAGAGAGGGGGGGGCAGGGGCTAGGGCAGGGGTTAAGGGTGACGTGTTCATGGAAATTTGGTGAGAGATAATTATGCTCGGTGGCTTGTGTAAGGGGGCGGGGGGAGGGGGGAGAGGGGAAGGACGGAGAGGAATCGAAGGAAAAAGATGGAGAAGGAAGGGGAAAGAGGAAGGAAAGAGGGGGGGAAGAGGAAGGGGAAGAAGAAGAAGAAAAAGAAAAACAGAAGAAAAGAAAGTAAGGAAGGAGGGAAGACAGGAAAAGAGAGGGAAGACGAGGAGAAGGAGAAAGAGAAAGAGAAAAAGAATAAGGAGAAAGAGAAAGAGAGAGAAGAATGAAGTAACGGGATACGAACAACGAAAAAAAAAGAGAAATAAAAGAGAAACAAGAAGAAGGAAAGAAGGAGAGGAGAAGGAAAGGAAAAGCAGAACAAACAACAAGAGAAAGAAAGAGGGAAGGGAACAAGAAGAAAAAGGGACATAGGGAACAGAAACGGTGGGGGGGGGGGGGCATCGTTAGACTGCAGTTATTAGTTAGCTTATCTAGCACGTGGGAGGAAATTTGTTTATGTCGGGTTATTCTAGCGTGACAAGTTACCCGGCGACCACGACGACTGAGGGGGGCGGGGGCGGGGGTAGGGAGGAGGGGGGTTGTTTGTGTGTCGGGGGGGAGGGGGGAGGTGATGCTTTGTTCGCTTTGTAATTCGTTGATTGTGTCAATCAATATTATCCAGGTGATTGATTTTTAATCTTATTATATATATTTAATCTTTATTTGTTCCTGGTTCTCGATAGTCAGTTAATTACATGTATATATATATATATATATATATATATATATATATATATATATATATAGATAGATAGATAGATAGATAGATAGATAGATAGATAGATAGATATATAAATATATATACATACATACATACATATATACATCACACACACACACACACACACGTGCGAGTGTGTATTTGTATGTGTATATGTATGTGTGTATGTATGTATTTATATATGCATACGTGTATACATACATATACATATGTATACAAATACATACCAAGAAGGACTTGCATCCATGTATTTCCTTCATTTCTTATATTCATATTTGGATTCCTTTTCTTCATCTTTCATCCTGATCATCCGCCTCCCCCTCCCCCATCCCCCCCTTAATCCCCCCCTTCGTTCCTGCCCTTGCCCCCCCCCCCCCTTTATTGTTATCAGCGAGGGTAGCTCCCCTTATCAGTCTTTTCAGTGTTATTTTTATATTCGTCTGCGCGCCCCGTATCGAGTCTTCCACTTGATCGACTGTGCTCTGCCAATCCACGGAGTCTATGATTTTTATTTTTCTGTTTTTTCTGTCTTTTTTTTCTCTCTCTCTGTCTCTGTTTCTCTTTTCTCTCTCTCTCTCTGTCTCTCTCGGTGTCTGTTTCTCTCTCACTATCTATTTTTCTTTATCATTATCTATCTCGTGTTTCTCTCTCTCTCTCTCTCTCTCTCTCTTTCTGTATTTATTTTTTTATCATTCAGACCGCTGTCCACCAAGTGACCAATGCATCTATGGTACCCTTGGTTGGTTGAGTGAGTGCTTGTGTTTGTGCGTGAGAGAGCGAGCATAGATGTAAGCGATCGTTTATGTGTCTGTGCGCGTGTCTGTGTGTGTGGTAACTGTGGTCAGACTCCAATCTTAATCATCTTGAAGGAAATTAAATGAATGTGTCTCTTTCATGGTCATCTGTCATCATTATTGCTG
>BOPN01000033.1:474947-487447 GCA_017312705.2 Penaeus japonicus
CTTCCTCCTCCTCTTCCTACTCCTCCTCCTCCTCCTCCTCCTCCTCCTCCTCCTCCCCTTCCTCCTTCTCACCCCCCTCCCCATCCTCCTCCTCTTCCTCCCCATCCTCCTCCTCCTCCTCCTCCTCCTCCTCCTCCTCCTCCTCTTCCTCTTCCTGCTCTTTGTCCTCTTTTCTCTCCCACCGTTTCTTTCTTCTCCTTCTTTTTCAGCTTCTTCGTAATTTCCGTGTTCCTCTCTCTCTCTCTCTCTCTCTCTCTCTCTCTCTCTCTCTCTCTCTCTCTCTCTCTCTCTCTCTCTCTCTCTCTCTCTCTCTCTCTCTTCATGACGAGGCAACGTGCCCCTGCTACGTCGCCCCTGTTACCGCCCCATCGTCTACCTCGTCTTCAGGTAGTGGGCGGGTTTGGGAGGTGTGGGTGGGAGGGGAGCCAGGGTGGGGGAGAGGAGGGTGGCTACTGTTCTTTTTTTAGGGGGTGGGTGGGGGAGAGGGGGGTCTATGATAATGGTTCAAGTTGTTGTTTTTTTCTCTCACGCTTTATCTTCCGGTCTTTTTTTTTTTATCTTTCTCTTTCTTTTTTCTATCTCCCTTCCTCTCCCACCTCCTCTCTCTCATCTTTTGTCTGTCTCTGCTACTCTCCTATCCTCTTGCACGCTTCCTCCCGCCTTCACTTTCTTTCTTCCTACCTTCCCTCCTGTCTTCCCTCTTTCCTTCTCACTTCTCCTCTCTTCGTTCCCTCCTCTATCCTCCTCCTTTCTTCCTCTCTCCTCCTCCTTTCCTCCTCGTTCCCTTTTCGTTCCTTCCTCGTTCCCTCCCCTAATTCCCCCTATTCCTTTCCTCCGACTCTATCCCTTCTCCCTCTTCTTCTGCCAATTCCTCTTCTTCCCATCCCCTTCTCTCCCTATCTATTTATCTTTCTATCTATCGATTGATCTCCCTCCGTCCACCTCCAGATCGCCTATCTGTTTATCGTTCTCTCTCTCTCGCTTCGCCCTATCGTTTAACCGTATGTTCTCATTTCCCCTCTTCGGTGAATCATATATCTTCCCCCTCTCCCTCCTTTCTTTCTCCCCTCTCTCTCCTCAGGACTATTTTTCCCCTTCTGATTTGCTTCTCCACCCACGTTCCCGCTCCTTCCCTATCCCTTCCCTATCACGTCTCTACAACCCCCTCCACCCCCTATTCCCCAACTCCTTACTCCACCCCCACTCCACCCCTACTCCATCCCATAACCCACCCCCTAATCCCTAACCCCTTATTCCACCCCCTACTCCACCCCCACACCACTCCTACTCCACCCACCACACATCCTCTACTTCACCCCTACTCCATCTTTACTCCACCCCCCACTTCATCCCCTGTTCCCCAACCCTCAACCCCCAAACCACCACCAGACCCCGTCTTACCCCACCCGACCCCACCGCAACCAAACTCCACCTCACCCCCCCCCCTTAACACCACACCCCCACACTCTCCCATCCCAACCCCCAACCCAACCCAACCCCATCCCAACCCCCCAGTCCCCTCGAAGCGCATTGTAAAACCCCCGTAACTCCCGTGACCGTTTCGAGTGTTGGGTGTGACGTTGTGACAGTCTAGACTAAGAGTACATTAGCGTCACTGAATGTCAGCTGCAGATAAGACATATCGCCTCCGCCGGCCTGTAATTGCCTCGGGCGCCCTAGCGAAGAGAGAGTGTACAATGGCGGCCGCGCGACCTACCCTCCCGCTCGTGGCTCCTGGCTCGTGGCTCGTGGCTCGTGGCTCTTCTGTCTCTCGCTCTTGCTCGGTGCCTTTCGGTATTTGTCTCTTTGGTTGCTGGGTTATCTCTTTATCGTTCTATCTCTGTCTTTCTCTGTCGTTCTTTGTCATTTTCTGACGATTTTTTTCTCTCTCTCTCTATCGCTTTCTGTATGTATTTCTTTATGTCTCTCTTTCTTTCTTTCTTCCTTTCTTTCCGCCACCGCTTTCTGCTCCTTTTCATCTTTCTTTCCCTCACTCTCTCCTCTCCCTGTCCCTCTCCCCCCCCCTCTCCCCTTTCTCCCCCCCCCCCCCCGCCTTCTGTCTCTCTTCAGCCGCTCCCCGATCTATGCAAATTCGTTGTCGCAAATCCGAAACAATCAAGATGGCCGCCGTTGTTAACTCTCTCCCGCGCGCCCCCTTGTCGTTGGCGCGTCGCGTTGTCTGTCCGTCAGTCAGTCTTGTCTCTCTTTCTCTATCTATCTATATTTATCTATATATGTCTATATATATTTATTTATTTATCTACATACTTGTATACATACATACACACACACACACACACACACACACACACACACACACACACACACACACACACACACACACACACACACATATATATATATATATATATATATATATATATATATATATATATATATATATATATATATGTATGTATATATATACATATATATATATACATATATATATATGTATATATGTATATATACATACATATATATAAATACACGCATACATCTGTGTGTCTGTTTATATATATATCAGTGTTATTGTCCTCATATCATATTTTTGTTCTTCATTTTTCTCGTTTGTTTTCATATGTTCTAGTTATCATTTTTTTCCCATTATATTTACGTCATTATCTTTTGCCCTTGATTTTTTTCTCTTTTTTTTCTCTCGAATTCTGTTGGGTTTGATATTTTCTTGAGATAAGTATTTGGTTTATTTATCAGGTCTTTTGAGCGAGTGTTGTGTGACTATCAATGTGACTTCCTTTTCAATCTCCCGCCATTTTTTGTCTTCTCTCTCTCTCTCTCTCTCTCTCTCTCTCTCTCTCTCTCTCTCTCTCTCTCTCTCTCTCTCTCTCTCTCTCTCTCTCTCTCTCTCTCTCGCTCTCTCTCTCTCTACCCTTCTTCTTTATCTGTCCCCTTTCTACCTTTGGTTCCGCAGAATATCTCCCCTCGTCCGGTCTCCACCCCTCTCTCCTTCCCCTCGCCCGGGCACCCCTTCTTCCCTCCCCTCCCCAACCATTCCCCCTACCCTTACCCTTCTCTCTCTCCCTTCCTCTCTTCGTCCGAGTTCCCCTCCCCTACCATCCCTCTTCTCTTACCCTTCTCTCTCCTTTACCCTCCCCTTCTCCATCCCTCCCTCCCTCCCTCCCTTCCCCCCCTAACCCGTACCCTCCCCTTCCATATCCCTCCATGCCCAACCCCTATCCCCTCATCTGTCCCCCATTTCCCCTCCCACCCCTCCCCCTTTCCTTCTATCGCCTCATCCCGCCTCCCCCTCCCCCCTCCCCCCTCCCCCCTCAGTATGGGCAGTAGCCCCTCCCTCCCCCAAGTGATAACATTCACAGTTAATGGCATCCTTTTGATCTTCCCACTTTCTTTTTGGCATTTCCCATTTTCTGTTGGCATTTCCCATTTTCTGTTGGCACTATCGTGTTATGATTTTCTATTTCCCGCCCCGTGTTATCTTGGCCGCTTATCGCGATGTTATCAGCGCTCCCCTCTTCCTCGTCCCGGCCGCTCGGGGGAGACCCAATAATGGAAGGCGGGAAATTACCATTCTCTCGTGATCTCCTGTTCTATCTGCCGGGCCAGCGCTCCCGCCGCCTCCGCCGCCGCCGCTCTGCCGTCGCCGCCGACAGGAGATGCACACACATACACACACAGATGCACATACATACGTAGGTGGGGCCATACACACGCTCGTAGTATGTCTATGGATATACACATACATAGATAAACACATGGAGTCACACACACACACACACACACACACACACACACACACACACACACACACACACACACACACACACACACACACACAGATACACACTCGCGAGTCTCCCCTCTTCCTCGCCCCCCCCCCCCCTGCCATCCTCTGATAACCGGCGAGGGGTCACTTTGGTTGTTAGTGAGTTGCTCTTGACCTTAGAATTGTTTGCAACTTGTTTTGTGGAGAGACAGGTTGTTTGCGGTTCGGTTTGTTGAATTATGAGTTTGCTTTTTGTTCTGTTTTTGTTCTTTTTTAGTTGTTATTGTGAAGGTCTGATTTTTTTCTCCTTTTTGGCTGTCGCTGGCATATTTTGTTATTCGAAATAGTCTTCCATTTGTTCATCCACTCATTAACTCATGCAGACTCACTCATTTACTCACTTACTCATTAACTCTCTCTCATTCTCTCTCTCTCTCTCTCTCTCTCTCTCTCTCTCTCTCTCTCTCTCTCTCTCTCTCTCTCTCTCTCTCTCTCTCTCTCTCTCTCTCTCTCTCTCTCTCTCTCTCTCTCTCTTTCATTTTCTCTTTCTCTCTCTCACTCACACGCTTGCTCGCTTACTCACGCCTCGAGCCATGCCGTTGCGAACAACAGATACGAGCGAAACGTTCTTTTTCCTTTAGTCACTTCCGCTACTGAAACGTTTTTTTTCACGATGCGATTTTGTGTTTCACTTCCTTTGTGATTTTCTTTTGTTTCTTGTCTTTCTGTTTTTTTTCGATATCTGAAATTTGTTCCATTTATGTCTTTATATATGTATTTATATTTATATATTATCTGTTTCTCTCTCTATCTTTTATTTCTGCCTGTCGTTATATATTTTATTTGTTTATTTTTTTATCTTATTTTTTTTAGATTTATCTCTCGATCTATTTATATCTGTATCCCAATCTCTTATCTATCCTTTCCCTCTCTATCTCCCTCCATCTATCTGTCCCTCCATCTACATCCCTCCCTCTTTTCCATCACTCCCTCGCTCTGTATCTCTTTATCACGCGCTCTTATCTATGTGCCTATCTTTCATCGCCCTTCTTTCCTGTGTCTCTGTTTATCTCCTTCTCCAACTCCCCTCTCTCCTTCCATCTTTTCCTTTCTTACTCTTCTCTCTCCTTCCCTCTCTGTTCCTCCCCTTTCTTCCTTCCTCTCTATCTTCCTCCTTCAGACCCTCCCTCTTAACTCTCCCTCCCTCCCTCTCAACTCTCCCTCCCTCTCAACTCTCCCTCCCCTTCCTTAACTCCCTCCCCTTCAATAATCCCTCCCTCCCTCCCTCCCTCCCTCCCTCCCTCCCTCCCTCCCAACTCTCCCTCCCCCACCCCTTCATCCCTCCCTCCCTCCCTCGTGTACGGTAGCCGAACGGACAAGGAATCTCACGACGAGGTATTTTTCGCGATAATGAGGCAACAAGATCTGCAGCGAACCAAGTGTGACGCAACGATTCAATTTCCGCGAGCATCAGAATCTGTGTCAAAAGGAACGACTTCGCAAATTTTCTGTGAAGGCAAACTCGTTCGTTACCTGTTCTGCGTAAAGAGAGTGATGGTAATTATCTACTGCTCTTACGATGATTATCTGCAATGCAAATGATGATGAGAATGATTGTAATGAGGATAATGATAAATAAAAGGAGGATGAAGGTAATGATTGTAATTTTAATCATGGTAACAGTTGTAATGATGATGGTTATGGTAATAGTAAAAAAATATAATTATGATTATAACAAAACTGATCATAATAATAACGATGATGATGATAAAAAATAATAATCATCATAGTAATAGTAATAACATCACAGTGAGAAAAGTCAATGAATAGTATCCATAGATATTAATATCCCCGTCGATAAAGCCGTTCTGAAAAACCCTTGAGAGAGGATTTGCTACAAGGATACCTCACGAGGCGCGCTCCACATCCTAGGCGCTCCCACAGGACGAGCGGGATTTGGGATTTTGTGGAAAGTTGTTGGTGTTTTAACTTTCTTGATGTGTTTGTTTGTATTACATCGTTTTTCTTCTTTAATTCTGGCTCTCGCTCTCTTTCTCCCTCCCTCCCTCCTACCCTTTCTCACTCACTCTCTCCTTTCGTTAGTCTCTCTGTCTTCTATAGTTCCTTCTCTTTATCTCTCTTCTCCCTTCTACAGCTGACCCCTCCCCCTTCCCCCTTACCCCATTCAATCATCCCCAACAAGTGTGGAGACGAAGAAAGTAGGAGTAGCAACAAGCAGCGAGGGAGGGGGAGGGAGGAAGGGAAGTGCGCGAGGCGATAAAAATACTTGAGTTACCCCTGCCTGAAGCCGACGGAGGGTTCCCAGCCCAGCCCCCTTTTCTGGCCCCGCTGCTCTCCTCCCTCCTCCCTCTCTCCTCCCCTCCTCCGCTTTCCTCCTCCCTCCTCACTCCTCACTCGGTCCCAGATGTTGTAGCCGCGCCACTCCCCCACTACACGTCGTGGCGTCTACATCGCCTCCACGCACGCTCTCGCTCCCGCTCGGTCTGCCAGTCCTCGCTCGCGAACGAGAAAGAGATCGCCTACACACGCGCTCGGATCACTTAGTGTCGCTTTCCTGTGTGCTCGTGTTTCCTTTTTTTATCGTCTTTTATCAGTTCCTGGTTTATTAATATCCGAGTCTATGGCTTATGGAGTCGTAGTTGCGAGAGCGTGTTCGAGTTTCGTTTGTGGTGTGAAGTGATACGATACAGACTCCCTTTAGACGTACATCTCTCAGCAAGCTGGAGACCGCAGAGATGGTACTCCTACGGTGCTCTGCGAGTCGATGGAACGACGTAGGTAAGTGATCATCATAATTTAAAGGACAATAGTGATGCCGATTAGTGATGTGTGTGCGTCTCAGCGAAAGGAAATCGCTGTGTGTGTTGTGTGGTGGTGTCGGGCGGAGAGTCTGCATTATTCCACGGACTTTCCCCGCACTGAAACGTTCACTCAAGACGGAGCGAGTGAGAACTGAAACACGGTGGCTTTGTTTTGTGTCTTGATTTCGGGGTGTTGGAAACCTCTCCCCGCGCGATATTATGCTTAAGTTTGTTTTCATTTCAAGATGTGAAATTGTTGTGTTGAAGTGTGTGATAAAGTGACTTTTTTTGTTGTTGTCGTTCGGTTTGGCGGAGTCTCTGTTCTGTGTTCGAGATACACTCGGTGACCCTGACACTGTTTCTCTCTCTCTCTATCTCTATCTTTATCTTTATCTCTATCTCTCTCACTATTTCTGTCTATTTTTCTCGGTCTCATGTTCCTCCACTCACTCATATTCATTTAGTCCTCCTTTCCTTCCCCTCACCCTCTCCCTTACTGTGTATCTGTCCATTTTTCCCTCGCTGTCTGTCCATCTCATCGAATGCCCATGTGTGTGTGAATGATAAGCGAGAGAGAGAGAGAGAGAGAGAGAGAGAGAGAGAGAGAGAGAGAGAGAGAGAGAGAGAGAGAGAGAGAGAGAGAGAGAGAGAGAGAGAGAGAGGAAGATATGAGAGTCGGAAAAACACACACACAGACAACGAGACAAGGAGTAAGCCTAAAAACAAATATATGTACATAAATACACTAGCTCGTCACCTCATGTCTCCCCCTCCTCCCCTTCCCTCCTTCCCCCTCCTCCTCCCCCCTTCCCTTTTATCCCCTCCACCCCCCCCCCCCCTAACCGCCGCTGCCACCTCCTCATCTCCCGTTATCGGCGCCTTCCATCTCCCTCCGCTATCGGCCTCTCCCATCTCCCCGCCTTATCGCCTTCTCTCATCTCCCGGGCGATATCTCTTGTCTCCATCTCCACCAGCTCTGGACGGATTACGCAAAAAAAGGGAAAAGAATAAAAAAAGGGGGGATGGAGAAGAGAGAGAGAGAGAGAGAGAGAGAGAGAGAGAGAGAGAGAGAGAGAGAGGGAGGGAGGAAGAGAGAAAGAGTTGCAAATGGACAGCCCAACCTCTTAGTAACTAGGGTGGTGATGGAGGAGGGGAGGGGGGAGAGGGGGGTTGAAGGGTTTAGAAGGTGGGGGTGGTGGCTGGGGAGGGGAGGGGTTGTGTGAGATAATAGGGTGATGTTAAGGGATGGGTGATGTATATCCACTCTCGGGGTTGATGTGGGTGAGTGTGTGTTTATAGTTGTCTGAATATGTGCGTGCATATGTGTGTTGGTAGATATTTGTGTGTGTTTGTTTTTATGTGTGTTTACGTATGTCGATATATGTGTGTGTGAGGTTGTGTGTGTGTTTTGATTATTGTCTGAATGTTTTTGTGTGTTTGATATACAAAAAATATGCTTGCATATTGATTCCGAAACATATCAAAGGATAAGTGATGACGGAAATGATAACTGTAATGCTTACGCTGGCTCTTAACGGAGATTCCGCCTCTCCCTCTCCCCTTTCTCATTCCCTCTCCTTGCCTTTCCCTCCTCTACGCTCTTCTTCTCTCTCTTCTTTCTTTACTCTTTCCCTCTCCCCTCTCCGTCTCTCTTGCGCTCCTTCCTTCCCTCCCTCCCTCCCCCCCCATCCCATCTTCCCTCCTTCCCTCCCTCCCTCCCTCCCTCCCCCAACCCATCCTCCCTCCTTCCCTTCCTCCCTCCCCCCCATCCCATCTTCCCTCCTCCTCCCTCCCTCCCTCCCCCATCCCATCTTTCCTCCTTCCCTCCTCCCTCCCTCGCTCCCAACCTCCATTGAATCATAACACAATTGTGATGAAGCGATTATCACCACACACTTGGAACAGTCAGAAAAAAATAATAAAAAATAAATAAATGTGGGAATGGGCCTAGGATGGGGGTGGGAGGGATATAGGGGGGTAGGGGGGAGTTGAAACTGAAGGGGGAGGGGAAGGATCGATAACAGGTGTGATGCGAAGGGGATTGAAAGGGGGGGGTTGTGTGGTGAAGGGGGGGGGGGTTATAGTGAGGTGTTCGATGAAAGTTTCGGAAATAGGTGAGCTGTAAAGATTTTTTTTTTATTATATTGATGATTTTTAGTGTGTTTTATAAAGAGTTTGTGATGAAACTTGAAGTGTGATGATACTTGAAGAATGAAGGATGAAGAGTTGATGTATGATGAAGAGTTGTGTGTGGGAGTTGATGTTGGTTGGTGTGGTAAAGGGAAGTTATGGTGTGGTGATAGTGATTCGCCGATAATGATAGTGCTAGACGGTTCCAAGTGATGGTGAGGGATGGTGAGTGATGGTGTGATGGGTTGGTGATTGTGCGCTAATGAATGCAGACGTCAAGGTAGATAAGACGAACCACGTGCACGACCAAGATAGCGGGCTTGTCTTCCCTCGCTGGCTTCGCTCTCTCTCTCTCTCTCTCTCCTCTCTCTCTCTCCTCTCTCTCCTCTCTCTCTCCTCTCTCTCTCCTCTCTCTCTCTCTCTCTCTCTCTCTCTCTCTCTCTCTCTCTCTCTCTCTCTCTCTCTCTCTCTCTCTCTCTCTCTCTCTCTCTCGATCACTCTTACACACTTACTCACTCACTCACTCACATACACTCACTCACTTCGTGTGTGTGTGTGTTACATGTGCACCTGCTTTTTTCTTCGTGGTCTCGTACAGAATGCATGGTGCTCTATTTTCGACCGGTTTATCTCTCCTGCTCTGTGATGATAATGACGTTGAGATAAACCTGCATGATAATGCCAATGAAACTAATATCTGGGAGGAAAATGCTTTCGATATGATAACCAGAATAGAGTGATATTATAATCAACTGGAGATTAGAAGGTGGAGGAGGGGAGAGAGAGAAGAGAAGAAGAAAGAGAAAGAAGAAGAAGAAGAAGAAGAAGAAAGAAGAGAGGGGGAGAGAGACATAGAAAGAAAGAAACGAAAAGAGAAAGTGTGTGAGAGAGAGAGAGAGAATGGGGAGAAGGAGGAAAAGAAGATAATTAAAAGAATGATGTTAACGATAAGAACAGAAGGAAAAAGTAAAAAGGGAGGTGCTGTCAAGAGAGCCGTGGCTGTCTGGTGTTGCATCCTTTTGCTATGCCCAGGAAATGTTAATTATAATGATTAAATGTTAATTGCAATGATTGTGCGTGATTGTATTAGCAGCGGCTTTATCTGAATCGCTATCGCCCAGCCGCTATCTCGGGCTGGAGTGATAATCATAACAAGGATGCGGTAATTGCTATGATCAACTAAGCGACCTCGAGCGCCGTAAAAAAGGAAGATAGGAGGGGAGGGAGAGAGGGGGGGAGAGAAGAGAGACAGAGAGAAAAGCAGAGAGAGAGAGAGAGAGAGAGAGAGAGAAGCAAGACAGACAGACAGAGAAAAAGAAAATAGAGAATAAACGCGAATAAACATAAACAAAGATAAGGGTAGAAATAGAAAGAAAGTGACAAGGGGAGGCAGGCAGATTCATAATGATAATGAGCTCCACACTATAGACGGAGAGAGGAGGGAGGATGCGAGGTAAATATATGCCTTGTCTTGGTCGACAGACAAATAACACCATCGGGTCACGGGGGATTCGAACGGGAAGAGATTATTATATTTCTTTATTCTGACATGGACACTGATTGGCAATTATATGCGAAAGAGAAGGGAGAGATGAAGGGAATGCCGGGGGAGAAGGGTAGTGAGAAAGAAAAGGAATGGGGAGGGAGGGAGGGGAAAGAGAGAGAGAGAGAGAGAGAGAGAGAGAGAGAGAGAGGAGGAGGGCAGTGGGGAAGAGGAAGGAAAGTAAAGCAGTGTTACCAACCATCTTCGCGCGTGAGAATCACTTGATGATCGGTCTCTTGCCATCATAATTGACGAAAAACTATTGCCAGAAACCTGAGATTGGAAGAGCGGTCGGCAGGCTAGTTTCCCACTCTTTTTTTATTTCTTCGTCTGCTCTCTCCCTCCTTCTCTTTTTCTCTATCTCTTTCCCTCTTCCCCTCTTCCTTTCCCTCTCCCTCTCCCTCTCTCCACCCCCCCTCTACCTCTTCCTCTGCCTCTTCCTCTCCTTCCCTCTCCCTTCCTCCCTCCCTCCCCCCTGATTTTTCTCAAATTCTACCCACACCCCTCTCCCCTCCCTTCCCCTCTCCTTCCCTCCCTTCTCCCCTTCCCTTCCTCTCCCCTCAATTTCCCTTCCTCTCCCCTCCCCTCCCCTTCCCACCCTACTCCTCTCCTTCCCTCCCTTCCCCTCCCTTTATTTTGTTATCACACACAGCTCAGGCATTAACATTTGCACGTCTTACCGCCGGCCTCTCCGTCGAAGATAAGAGGCGGGAGAGGGAGAGGGAGAGGGAGAGGGCGAGGGCGGGGGAGAGGGAGAGGGCTGGG
Organism: Penaeus japonicus; assembly: GCA_017312705.2. Taxonomy (NCBI): domain Eukaryota; kingdom Metazoa; phylum Arthropoda; class Malacostraca; order Decapoda; family Penaeidae; genus Penaeus; species Penaeus japonicus. Next base: position 485,953 of record BOPN01000033.1, read on the forward strand.
GGAGGGGAGGAGAGAGGAAGTAGAAGAGAAGAAGTGGGGGGAGGGGAAGGGGGGGCGACGAAGAAAAATATAGGAAAGAGAATCGATCAGAAGAGAAGACGAGGAGGAGACGGACGGTTAAGAAAACGAAGAAGAAGAAGAAGAATAGAGGAATAAGAAAGAAAACGGGCAGGGGCATTTACAGCTATCACTCGCGCACTTTTGCACACTTTAAATCCTCAGATAAGAGCATTTGCACACCTTGGAGGCACGCACACATACTCGCTCTCTCGTTCTCGCTCTCTCGCTCGCTGTCGGCGCCGAGGTGCGGGAGCCGACGGGGTGGAGGTTGGAGGAGGAGGTGGAGAAGGAGGAGCAGAAGCAGAAGCTGGATGAGGAGGAGGTGGAGGAGTTGGAGGATGGGAGGGGGGAAAGAAGAAGGAGAAGAGAAAAAGAAAGCGAAAGAAGAAATAGATAAGAAAGGGCTGGAAGCTTGTGGAAGAAGAAGAAGAGGAAAACGTAAGAAAAGAAAACTAGAATAGTAGAAAGATCGTAAAGGGCGAGAAGAAGATGGAAGGCAAGAGAGAGATCATGCAATTGAAAGAGATACAAAAAGAGGAAGAACAGAAGAACGAGACGGAGGAAGAAAACTACCCCCTTCCCCCTCCCGACCCCCCTTTTCTCGAGGTGGATTTATCGCCAACCCTCCACACAGGCGATCTTCAGTCTATACAAAGAGGGGTGTCTGTATCCCCCTTCCAGCACGCCCCTACTACCTTGCCTCCTCCCCACCCTGCCCCTAGTACTCTCTTCTTCTCCATGTACCCCTTTTCTTCCCTGCCCCTAATACCCCCCTTCTCCTATGCCCCTGGTACCCCTGCCCATAACACAAACTTCCCCCTAGTATCCCCGCCTTCCCCTGCCCCTAGTACTACCCCTCCTCCCTCAGTACACTCCCCCTCCCCTCCTGCCCTCTGTACGAATGAACAACGATTACGCAATGACCCTGGGAATAGGGGGTGGGGGGCGGCGTAAAAGGGGGGAGTTTCTTAAATGATTTATAATTCGAATGATACGATCGGATGTTCTGTACGTTGTATGAGAAGAGTACCCCCTCCCCCACCCACCCCACCCCTATCCCCTATCCTTTGCATCTCCCCATCACCCCCCCCCTGTCCCTCCCAATCCCATGAATCACGAGCTCCGAATCATGAATCACGCACATAAACTTTTCTAATCTGGCCAAATGTAAAGGAATTATCCTAAACGTCAGATAAATGTTGAAATACAGGAATCTTGGGTTGACGCGTCCGTTTGGCTGCGCGCGAGGCTGTGTCTGCGCCGCTACTGGGACACGTTGTTGATTCCCTATCCCCCCTCCCCTTTCCCCTCCCTATTTCCTCGCTTCCTCCTCTCTCTCGTCTCTCCCACTACTCTTTTGTCACTTTCTCACCTCTTCGTTCCTCTCTCCTCTTTCTCCCCCCTTCCCTCACTTCGTCTCTTCTCTCCTCCTCTA
>BOPN01000033.1:494947-502447 GCA_017312705.2 Penaeus japonicus
GGAGTAGTTCGGAGGGAGGGAATGTCAATGATGATGATGATAATTTTGATTGTAATATTACTACTACTACTATTAATGATAATAATTAAATTGATAGTATTGATGATGATAATGCTAACGAGATTAAGGGAAATGGTCATAATTGTAATTATTCTAATTATTATCTATATTATTACTTTTATTTCATCATCATCAGCATCATCATTTATTTAGTACTGTTATTATTCCATGTTTGGTAAAAAAAATATTGTTTTTTTGTAATTCCTTATATAATATTTTAAACATAGTTTTATACCGTTTCACTATCATCCCCTTCTCTATATGAAAAAGTCCACCTTCCCTCTCCCCATCCCCCGACCCCTCCCCCTTCTAATGCTCCTCCTCCTCAGCCTTCCCCTTTTCCTCTTCCCCTTCCCCATGCCCTCCTCCCCTTTCCCTTCCCCATTCCCTTCCTTCTCTATCCTCATCCCCCCTTTCCACTTCCCTCCCTCTCCTTCACCCTCCCTTCCCCATCCCCACCCCATCCCCCTCTAAACTCACCTCCCCCTCCCCCCTCCTCTTCCCCCTCCTCTCTTCCTTCCCCATCCCCATCCCCATCCCATCCCCCTCCTCTTCCCCATCCCCATCCCCATCCCCATCCCCATCCCCATCCCCATCCCCATCCTCCTTTGCACTCACCTCCCTCTCCTTCCCCTCCCTCCTCCCCCCTCACTCCACATTCAAAACAAATGTTCCTCCCACTTTATCTCCTTCATAATCACAGGCTTTACACAAGGGCGAATCTATTTCCATTTACATAAAAGCCGTGTGTACGCTCAGGTGTGCGACGCGTCAGGCAAGTTTAGGTTAACAAGAACTTTTTTTCCGGATAAACGGACGTGCCGGTTAAGTCTCGAATACGGGAATAGCTCTTCTTCGCCGATCCTGTCAGGTTAAATGTTTTCCCCCTTTCTTTCTCTTTGTTTTCATTATTTGTTGGTGTCTGGACTAATTATCTGATTTTTCTAAGGCATTTTAAGTACCCAAGTTAGAGATTCTCAACGACGTATTTCGGAAATTCTTAATTGAAATGAAATGTACATGTTCGTTGTTGTTTAAGATTTTTTTTCATCGAGTGACAAAGATCGACCAATCATGGACACGATGTGAATTGATGACGTCATCGCAGAGGTCAGTGATTGGGCGACGGGCGAAGGTGTCGACCAATTAGTCACCTGTCAGGCGGGAAGGCGATGCTCGTATGTTTCACGTCTGCTCGAAGACCCGGCAATTCGATTGTCTTTTTTTTCTATTGTTTTCTTTTTTATTGTTTCTTTTTGTTTTTTTTGTTGTTGTTGTTTTTTTTCGTTGTATTTCGTCTTCTCGTTTTTATTAAGGACGAGTTTCGTACCATCTGCCTGATTAATTACTCGCGAGATAAGGTTTGTGTCTCATGGCTCTTGTTGACAGTGAGAGACGAACATGATAGTTAATCTGGAATCTCTCTCTCGCTTCGATGAAGAGAACAAAAAAAACAAGAAAACTTTCCGGTCTGGTTTAATGATGGTTCGGAATCTAGAATCGAACCGAGGGCGACGGATTGGAGGATTCATGGAATACCTTTAAGGAAGTCTTTGTCATTCTGGTTTGAAGCGAATTAGGAAATGGTGATGGTCTGACTAGCCTTTTTTTCTCTCTCTCTGAGAATTGAGCCACCGGACGAATAGGAAATGTTGAGGTAACTGAACGCCCGAGTTATGGTGTTTTAAGGGTGGTTTATACACTATACTTTGGGATAATGCTTGGGTACCGGAAATGGAATTTACCTTTAGTACCATTACTAGGGTACTTTCGGTGTTGGGGTACCACCAACGGGAGTACCTTCAGCGTTTAGCACCACGGCTAGGGTAGGGTACTTTCGGCGCTGGGTACCACATTTGGGATGCCTTTAGCGCTGAGTACCTTACAGGGCAGGGCGAGTAGGCAGACGGGGTGTGACGATAAAATCTCACAGAACCGTCTGATGTTGAGGAAAAAGTTGTCATTTTAATAGGGGCATTTTGTGACACTCGGGCATTTCTTGAATGAGGTTCAGTCTTAATTAATTGATTTCGTTCTTTCTCTCACTCTCTTTATTTATATATTTATTTCTCTATTTCTTTTTTTTTCTCTTCCTCTCTTTCTCATCCTCTCTCTCTCTGCCTCTCCTTTTCCTCCACTTCTCCCTCACTTCTTCCCTACCTCCATCCCTCTCTACATCCCTCTCTCCCCCTACCTCTCTCACTCTCTCTACCCTCCACATCTCCTTCCAATCACCCTCTCCCATATGATGCAATATAAAGGTATGTTGCATCACTGATGAATCAAGTTGCCATGTACGCTTCATGTGTTACTGATGGAGGTCAACCAGACAGGGCAGATGCTCAAGAAAGGTATCGCGTCATGTTTTTTTTTATAGTGTGTACTTTGTTCTGTAAATAAATGTTTCATGTCAATTTAGATCAGATCCTCCACTATTTTTCGAGTCCGTTTCCTGATCCCTCATTTACCTTTCTCTTTTCTGCCTCACTCTCTCCCTCCCTCCCTCCTCCCTAACCCCCCCCCTTCCCCTCTCACTCTCCCTCCCTCCCTCCCTCTCTCCCTCTCTCCCTCCCTCCCTCCCTCCCTCCCCCCCTCCCTCCCTCCCTCCCTCTCTCCCTCTCTCCCTCTCTCCCTTCCCTCCCTCCCTCTCCTTCCCTCCCTCCTTCCCTCCGTAACTCCCCTATGGGTCCTTCGGAAACACGTCATTTCCGAAAAGGGCGCTCGGTGGTGACAGGTTCCCGAGCGGGCGTCATAACAGGCGCGATGATCACCGGCCTAGACAGCGGTTGTCATGTCCCTCCTTATGGCAACAGGATCAGCTGTCATGTTTTCGCCGCTCGACACCGGCTTCCGCGGCCCTCACACCTCGTCCTCTCTCGGGGGCTCTCGTGAAGTCTCTCCTTCTCCCTCTCTTATTCTCATTTTCTCTTCGACTGTCTGGTCATTTGTCTGTCTTTCTGTCTCTTCTTTGGTCAGTGTGTCTGCCACTTTCTCACTCTCACTGTCGGATGTTTTGATGTGAATTTTGTGCTTGATAATCCTCTCACCCTCTCTCTCTCTCTCTCTCTCTCTCTTTTTTTTTTTTTTTTTTTTTTTTTTTTTTTTTTTTGGGGGGGGGGGGTTGTGTCTTGTCTTGTTTGTTATTATTTTATGCTTTTCCGAATATAAAATTGGGTAGAATATCCGCCTCATCAACTTCTCCCTGTTTTTCCTCCTCTTCACCTTCCTCCTGAATCCATCGACGCACCTGAGTCCATGTTCCCATTTATCAAAAAGCGTCCTTACTAACGAGCGCTCGCGGGTGCACCAAGGGTTACGAGAGGCGCGCGACCTGTGCACACCTCCTGCTCCTCGTCATATTTTTTTTTTTTTTTTTTTTTTTTTTATTATTATTATTTTTTTTTATTCTTCGTCGTCGTCAATATCTCCGTGTTCTTCTTCGTTCTCCTTCTCCTCCTTGTCATTATTATCATTTTTCCTTTACTCCTCCTTCGTCCTCCCACCCTCTCTCCCCTCCTCCTCCTCCCCTCCTCCTCCTCCTCCTCCTCCTCCTCCTCCTCCTCCTCCACCCCACCTTCTTCCTCCCCCTCCTCCACCCACCCTCTTCCTCCCCTCCTCCACCCCACCCTCTTCCTCCCCCTCCTCCGCTCCCACCTCTTCCTCCCCCCAGCTCATCCCCCACCTCTTTCCCCTTGCCTCCCTCCTCCTCCACCTCCTCCTCCCTCCCCCCTTCCCCCCCACGCACTCATCGTTAGCGCACTGAAAGATTTTCTTAAAAAAAAAAAAAAAAGAACATCGATACATCAGTCCCGCAGCGATCCCCCCCCCCCTCCCCCGATCCAAGATGGCCACCGCGGATAGAGAATAATCCCGAAACTTCACAATAAAGCAAGGGTCACGAAGATCAACCTCGTGGGCAGATTGGAGCTACGAGCGATGAGGTGTTCGAGGAGCGAGCGAGCAAGCAAGCAGGCAGGGCTTAACAACGCGCGGTAGCCTCCGAGCAGCTGATTGCCCTCCACGATAGTTTTGTTCGAAATTGAATAGATGTGACGATAACACTCCCATATGGAAAGCCCTCTTCTTCATCTCGTTTTTCTTTTTTTCTTTTTTCTTTTTTCTTTTTTTTCTTTAAAGTAGGGAGCCATGATGCTGCAGGTTCTTATCTGTTTGGCCTGGAAAGCCTCCGAAGGGAATGCCTGACGAAGGGCTCTTTCTCTCTCCCTTTCTTTTTCTTTCCTTTCTCTCTTACTCTCATTCTCTCATTCTCTCGTTTGCTCTCTATCTCTATCTCCCTCTCTCCCTCCCTCCCTCCCCCCTTCCCTCTCTCCCCATCTCTCTCAATCTATCTATCTATCTTTATTTATTTATTTATTTCTGTCTCCTTTTTTTTCTTTCTCACTTTCTCTTTTATGTCTTTATATCTCTTTATCTCTCTCTCTCTCTCTCTCTCTCTCTCTCTCTCTCTCTCTCTCTCTCTCTCTATATATATATATATATATATATATATATATATATATATATATTGTGGGGGGGGGGGTATGTGTATGTGTATCACCCTCATTGCAGTGATTACTGTAATTCTAGGCAAGTACTCATTTCGATCCTATTTGGAAAATTTTGTGTAGTTGAGAGGGATTTATTTATTGACCATTATCGTTTTATCAGTAGTAGTAATGGAGTAGTTTATTAGTATTATTAATTATTGATATTATTATTGTTGATATTACTACTACTATAATCATCATGATCACTATCATGTTTATTATTCATACTATATTGGTAGTACTCTTTATTTATTATTTTTATTATTACGATCATCGTCAACATCATTATGATTAGTTTTGGGATGAGCACCTTGGTTGGGATTCGATTTGGGATGAAAACCATCATTGGGATTTTAATTTCGGGATGCCAGGCGTGGTTGGGATTCATTTTTGGATGAGAACCGTGGTTGGAGTTCTCATTTTGGGAGGCTGGCCTTGGTTTGGGATTCATTTTGGGATGACGACGACCAAAGCGTAATGTGTGTGTGTGTGTGTGGGGGGGGGGATTGGGTATGACCCCGAGGCGAATATCAGCCTCTTTCGCTCTGTTATCTAAGGTTATGTAAAGAGATCGGAGAACGGAAGGACTAGGCAGATCGAAGGTAGATTGGGTTCTGTTTCTCTTTCTTTTTCTTTCTCTCTCTCTCTCTCTCTCTCTATCTCTCTCTCTCTCTCTCTCTCTCTCTCTCTCTCTCTCTCTCTCATGGAGGTTCAAAGGTTTCATTAGGTTCAGATAAAGTTTTTCCCCCGAGATGCAGAGCCAAAGTTCTCTCCCCCTTCTTAGTTTATCTCTCTTTTCTCTTCTTCCCCCTCCTTCATATCCCCTCCCTTCCCCCCTCGTACCGAAATACCGGCGGGAGAAAAGAGGAGGAGGAGGAGGGGGAGGGGGAGGCGGCTGCGGCGGTGGACGTGAGATCGGCGGCCGCTCGGGGTAGGGTATCGACGGCGCGCATCTCTGCATGTCATTTCGACTAACGAGAGACAACGCATCTTAGGATTGAACACTACCTTTCTCCCTCTTATCTCACCTGCCGCCGCGAGCGACCTTTTGCTTTACCCTCGCTGCTGCTGCTGCTGCTGCTGCTGCTGCTGCTGCTGCTGCATCTGTTGTTCTGGTGGTGCTGCCTCTTCCTGGTGCTGTGTCTGTTGTTTTGCTGTGGCTCATTCTCCTAGTCCGTCTTCTGCTGTTGATCCTCCTCCTGCTCCTCCTCCTCCTCCTCTTCCTCCTCCTGTTCTTCCTCCTCCTCCTCCTGCTGCTGTTCTTCCTCCTCCCCCTCCTCCTCCTGCTTCCTGCTGCTGCTGCTGATCCTCCTCCTCGCCCCCATCCCATACGACTCACTGCTCCGCTGCTCTCTTGCCTTTTATCTTGATGTCGTGTACCCAGGCTGTGCGGCTCCATGGCGGGGGAGACGTGGCTGGCCCGCGTGTGGACGGACGTACCTTCTCTGGGCGTCCCTCGGCGTCCCTCGGGGGTCTGTCGGGTGACTCGTTGGTGATGTGTTGGTGATGTGTTGGTGGGTTGTCAATTAGGAGTTGGAGGATTGGATTCGGTTGGCGTTCGGGTCTGTGTTTTCGGAGAGTTGTCGGGTAGTACATGAGTAGGTGGCATTGATTTTTTGTGTTTGCGTTTTTATCATTTGGTTGTGGTTTTGATGTTTTGGTGGGGGGGGGGGCGTTTGTTGCTGTTGCACCGCGTTGCATCTCTGTTGATTTCCACCAACGATTACTCGCTCTTGTAAGTGGTCCAGTTTGCAAAAATGTGTAGCATCAACAGCAACAGCAACTCTTTGGAAACCTTTTCTTTATCTCTCTCTCTATCTATTGAGTGTAGTGGTCTCACCAGTTTTGTTGCGGTGATATGATCTTCCTTCTTCAAATGCTGTTAATCGCCCTGCCTCGCGATTATGACCGTGGTAGATATGCCTGTGTTATTTACCCCTCTCCTCCTCCTCCTCAGTCTCTCTGCCTCACTCTCTTCACCCTTCTTCGGCCATGCCCCCCCCCCCAACACTTTCATCATTCTCCCAATCCTTCTTCCCTCTCCCTCTCCCTTATCTATTTCCCTCCCCGTCATCCTACTTCTTCCTTCTCCTTTCATACCTAATCTGATTCAACTCCCTTTTTCCTCTCTCTCTCTCTCTCTCTCTCTCTCTCTCTCTCTCTCTCTCTCTCTCTCTCTCTCTCTCTCTCTCTCTCTCTCTCTCTCTCTCTCTCTCCTTCTTGCTCCCTCTCTCCCTTTCCCGTCCCCTCCCTCACTCCCTCCTTCCCCCTCCCTCTCTCCCTCCCTCCCTCCCTCCCTCCCTCCCTCCCTCCCTCCTTCCCCTCCCCTCCTTCCTCTCCCTCTCTCTCAGTCTATCTATCTATCTCTCTCTCTCACTTGCCGTGGTATACACGTCTTGACAAGATACCGTGGCCTTTGCGTTGCGGGTCGCGTAGACGTTGTAGCGGCGTTGATAAGGTCGGGCGCTCGCTGCAGTTTTCGGAGCCGGTGAGGAACCCCGCTCCACGATACATATCTGGCTAGTATTGGCGCTGTGTAATTTACATTTTGGTTGCCATGGATGATGCCTTACTATATACGTGGTAGCCTCTTCCTACTCCACCCCTACCCCCTCTCTTTCACCCTCTTTTTTTTTCTTTTTTTTTTTTTTCTTTTTTTTTTTTTTTTTCATCCTTCTTCTTCTTCTACTTCCTCTTCCTTTTCTCCTCTCCCTTCTCCCTTTCCTTCCTTCTTCCTTCTTCCTTCTTCCTTCCCTGTCTTACTACTACTCATACTACTTTCTACTACTTTCTACTCCCCTTCCTTCCTTCACTCGATTTCCGCTTCCTTCCTCCCCTTAGCTTTTCCTTCCCATACTTCCCTTTTACCCCTTCCCCTTTCTTCAACCCGTTT
>BOPN01000033.1:507447-517447 GCA_017312705.2 Penaeus japonicus
GAGGCGGACGGCAGCGACGGTTGCCAACGCGGCCGAGGCTGGGAGATCGCGCGCTCTCTCTCTCTCTCTCTCTCTCTCTCTCTCTCTCTCTCTCTCTCTCTCTCTCTCTCTCTCTCTCCCTCTCTCTCTCTCTCTCTCTCTCTCTCTCTCTCTCTCTCTCTCTCTCTCTCTCTCCCTCTCTCTCTCTCTCTCTCTCTCTCTCACTCTCTTCGGGATCTCTTCTTTTTTCTTTCTTCCCTCGCCCTCTCTCTCTCTCTCTCTCTCTCTCTCTCTCTCTCTCTCTCTCTCTCTCTCTCTCTCTCTCTCTCTCTCTCTCTCTCTCTCTCTCTCTCTCTCTCTCTCTCTCTCTCTCTGGTTCTCTCACGTTCTCTTAATCTCTTGGTTTTTGTTCGGGATCTCTCTTCTCTTTTTTTCTTTCTTCCCTCGCCCCTCTCTCTCTCTCTCTCTCTCTCTCTCTCTCTCTCTCTCTCTCTCTCTCTCTCTCTCTCTCTCTCTCTCTCTCTCTCTCTCTCCCTCTCTCTCCCCCCTCTCCTCTCCCTCTCTCCCCCCCCTCTCTCCTCTCCCTCTCTCTCTCCCCTCTCTCTCTCCCCTCTCCCCCTCTCTCCTCTCCCTCTCTCCCCCCTCTCCTCTCCTCGCCCTTCTCTCCCCCCTCTCTTCCTCCTTCTCGCCTTCCCCCTCTCCTTTCCCCTCCCCTTTTCTCTCTCTCTCACTATTTCTCTCACCCTCTCTCTCTTTCTCTCTCTCTCTCTCTCACCCTCTCTCCTCCCTCCTCCCTCCCTCCATCTCTCTCCCTCTCCCTCCCCTTCCCCCCTCCCTCCTTCTCCCCTTCCATTCTCCCTTCTCCTTCTTCCTTCTTTCCATCCCTCTCTCTCCCCCAGCAGAAGGAAGGGAAAACTTCTCCCTCGTTACGCCACGATTCGCCTTTTTGCAATTTGCTCGGCGGATCGGATTGCAGGCGTATCGTTGTGCATTCGCAGCTTGCCAGAGATGAGGGCGAAGGGGATGCCGTTTTTAGTACGAGTAAGCTCTAAGTTAAAAAATAAATTAATGATTATTGAATTAATGAAAATGATTAAGAAAAGAGGGTATTGGTGAATATGAGATGAAATAAATTGAATAACGAAGTAAGGGTTGATGAAAAGAGAAAGAAATTAAGTGATATGAGGCGATGAATGGTAGACTAAGTAAGGTGTAGATAAAAAAATATGATGATGATATGAAAATCATTAATAAATAAACAAACAGATTGAAGAAAGATCTCAAGGCTAGTACAAAAATTACATTGAAGGGCAATTAAACAAATAAATAACAAATAAATAACCAAATAAATAGATATGAATACCCGAAGACAAAAAGAAATAAAATAAAAATATGAAACGATCAGTAAATTAATCGTCGAGAAAGTGCGCGGGGGAAAGGGGAGGGGGGAGGGGGGTGTGGTGTGGTAGTAACGGCGAGAGGGTTGGGGGGGGGGGGGGGTTGCCAGACAGGTTTAAACTCCCGATTATTAGGTGTCCAATTAATAAAACAGTCTCGCCCGGGAATTAATTGTATTTTTTGGTCAATAGATCTCTGGAAATGGCGAGGGTGGAGGGAGAGGGGCATGGGGGGGATAGGGGAGGGAGAGAAGGGAGGTGAGGGGAGAGGAAGAAGGCGGATGAAGAAGAAGAAAAAATAGGAGGCGAGAAAGAAGGGAAAAGAAGGAAGAGGGAGGAGGGAAGAATTATAAAGAAAAAGAGAGAAAACGCCTTTGAGTGATCATTTTGAACTCCCAAAGATATGGATTCCTCAACAGGCACTAGATGGAAGCTCGTTCCCCCCACCCCCCCACCCCACCCAACCCCCCACTCCACACCCTCCCCTCCCCTACCAACGGAGCCGAGGCGACAAGTTGCCAACATGTCAAAACACAGGCATTACGTTCCCTAAATCACGTTCATCTTGCCCTTTAACTTAAAGGCGAACGGCAAAACACTTGCTTGAATCTACGGCTTCGATTTCGTTCAGCGAGAGGTAGTAGTAATTCGTACAGAGGGCCGCGTTTTTGTCTCTTCATCTTTTATCCAAATTACATCTTGACCGTAAAGGTTGCTTAAGGCGCGGGGCTAGCTCTCCGGAGTCACCGATGAATTTAAACATCATTGCCTACCTACCCATTAGACGATGTGTCGGTCGGTTCGGGGGGGGGGAGCGGGCGTGGGGCGTTGCGGTCTTTCTATTCTGATTCTTTCTTCTTGTTTGGTTTAGTTTTCTTTTCTTTCTTTTTTCTTTTTTTTTGTTTTCTTTTTTTTTGGGGGGGGAGTTGTTTTTTCATTTATGCTTTGTTTCTTCCTTCTTTTTTTCTTTCTTTTTTTTAAATCTTTTTTTCGTCTCCTTCGTCTTCTTCTCCTACTTCCACTTCTTCATCTTCATCTTCTTCTTTTCTCCTTTTTGTCCTTCTCCTTCTTTTCTTCCCCTCTCCTTCGACAAGTCTGGACTCGACTCGTAGCTGCGATCCGTCTCTATTTTTGGGAGGCCGAGCTGCCTGCCTGTTCATGGCTCGAGACGTCACATCATGATTACGCTAAGAGATAAGGAGCTGTGATTACATTGGGAGAGATAAGGCAGTCCCCGCCGCCGTATGTTATCGTTATCGGTGACGAGGAGCAGAGATAGCGAGGGAGAGTGCAGGTGCACCGCAGGTTAGCGAGGGTTCAGTCCATGCTCTCGCCGGGACCTGTGCATCGTGCCTCTTCTTCCTCCCCCTCCTTCTGCATCTCCCCTTCTTTGTTCACTTTCCTCCACCTGCTCCTCCTTCTGCGACTTCTGCAGGGCAGGTGAGCGCAGGGCTTCACCCTCGAGGGAAAAGAGTCAGCTGGAGTGAGCGAGTGAGTGCCCGTGGAGTAGAAACGTGCTGTTGCGTGGTAAGAGCAATGTTCCGTGGTTCAAAATAATGTTCCAAGTATTTCCGATGCGTGTATTCTTACTGTTCTTTGTGTGTTTGTGTGTTCTCGTTAGTTCAAGAAAGACGGGAGGGAAGTCCAAGCGAAACAATGATAATTATGGAACGCCTTTATGCAGCGAACAGAAGCACACACGGACTTTTATCTCCTTCAATGCACCTTGAGTACACCATGGCCGGTGAGGACATGTGTACCGAGGCGTGAGATAAGGTGAGATAAAGGAACAGATGATAACATTGCCTTCTCCCGTGAATAGTGTACTCGGGGACTCTTGTGACTCATTATCTGATGCGCCTTTATCTTTGGCATTTTTGGTTTTGTGTTTTTATAGCTTTTGTTGTTTGTTTTCAGGGAGTAGCTGTTTCGTTAAAAATCACCATATGTGGACCAGTTCTTGCCGGATTGTTTGATTAGCTAACAGCGAATTTCGTTATAGTTTTCTCATGATGAACCTCGCTTTCTCCTATTTGGCTTTCTCCTATTTTTTCCTTTTTTTTACGAGGAAGGTTGTTTTCGAATAATACGAAGGCATTGCAGTTGAAGTCCTCGATTGCACAAGCGTCGTCGATGCAAGTGCACACTCGAGACAGATCGCATTGCTTATCTGCAATGTAAATGGCAACATTAGTTTTACTGCCGTTATCCCCGAGCCGGTTTTGAATCCCAGAGCGTCCAATCTTTCTTCCCAATGTTTTGAGACTTACTGTTCTAATAATATTCTACGTCCTCTCTTCTGCCTCGAACACCGAATGGAAGAAACTAATTGCCCTTTTCTTCCCCAACAGGAGATGATGACTGGGACAGCGACGGTGAAAAATCCGCAAGTGACCTAGTGACGTCACCACGTTCCGACCAATCCCCTTCGAGAGGCGAGGGCGTGACGTCATCCCCTCTTTCCAACCAGTCAGAGAACGCGGCCGGGGCTGAAGTGCCCGGAGACGACGGGGCTTCGTCAGGTGCGGCGAGTCCACTCGGCAGCGACCTGAAGGAGACGGTCGACGCCACCGTACGAAACTTGACCGACAGGTGGGTCTTGACGGTCAGCTGATGCTTCTTCCCGGTCGACCTCAACTTTCAAGGATACATCGACTTTATTACTAGCTTTATAGAGATCCGTTTTATTACTTCTTATCAGTTTTGGTCAAAATTCAAGAACGCAAGATAGGATTGATGTCCATTTGTTTTATCTATTGATGTATGAATGTTCGTATTCATTTATTTCCTTCTTTATTTATTTATTTACTTATTTATGAACACAGTTATAGATTTATTCATTTCTTTACTTAGTTTATCTAAGACTACACAGAAAGAATGGCCTGTGGTAATCTAGTCTGGCATGTGATCTTGGACTGCCATTCACGTGTGTTCAGAATGTCAGTTCCATTTAATTAACCACCAGTCGCTTTAATCAGCTGTTATCATGGCCCTTTCTGTAGACTTCTTGGTTGAACAGATGTAGATTTTTGTGGTTAACAGAAACGTCATTAGTAGCTGTAGTTAGGTTGCGGCTCGATCGTTTGCTGCCAAACAGCTGTAAGGTTAGTTTTTGAAGTAGGAATACTAGTAGCAGGGGCAGTAGTGTCGGTAGCAATAGTCTTCGTATTACAAGAGGAGCAGTAATAGTAAATGTAGAAGGAACTCTATGTCGCAGCTACAATGTTAGTAACAATGATAGGGCGTTGTAGAAACTGATGCCAAGAGAAAGGTTTTTTATATTCTTACGACCTTTTTTACTGGTTATTACTGGTATTAGTAGTGTTGCTTGAAAGTAGGGAAGTGTTAATAGTTTCTTATTCTTGTGACTATTGATATTGTTACTATTATTAACATAGTTATTGTTATTAATTTTGTTATTAATAATATTATTATCATTAATACAACCATTATTATTTTTATTTCTCTTATTTCCTTTAAGCCCTTCCTTTAGTTCTTCCTTCCTTCCTTCATTCCCTCTTTCAACAGAATTTCCTCTCATTTCAGGTTGAGCCTCGCCGTGTCGGAGAAGAAGGAGCGACCTGTCTCTCCTGCAGGGCCTTCGTCACCCTCCTCCTCCGCTCTCGGCGCCCACGCAACGAACAGTATCTCTGCTAAAAGTCAAGGGGTAAGTGCCAGGGGAGAGCGTGTGTTGGGAGGGTGTGTGTGTGTGTAGGGGGGGGGGAGTTGTGTGTGTGTGTGTGTGTGAGTGAGAGTGTGAGTGATAAATGGATACTGATGTCAATGTACGTTGGTTCTTTTTTACTGTAGCTTTTTGGTACACGTCATATCCTACGCCCCCCTTTTGAAGTGGCACCCAAACTTGAAGAACGTGGCCTTAGAACCGCCATATCTAAATTCCCTCGTCCGCCCCGCAGGTGAAGTGCGAGCGGAGTTCCTCCTCGTCGAGCCCGCAGCCGCCAGCCGGAAGTGGTGACGCCGCCATGAAGGAGGAGGTCAGCACACCCTCCCCCACCCCTCACCTCCCCACCACCCCCCGGGGCCCTCCCTCCCCGACCCTCTCCAGTGAGGTCGAGGCGGCTCGCCAACAGCTCACTTCGATGATTCAAGGTCTTCCTCTCCTCTCCATGCTGCCTGCGCTGCACCGCCTGGCTCCCGGTAAGACCCCGGTCTCGGCGCTCGCTCGTCTGCCCCTTTGCCTGCCTCTCCTCTCGTTGCTTGCTTGCGGGCGGCGAAAGAGTTGCCGGTCAGGATAGCTGTTGTCCTTTATAATAGTTCTCGAATGTATAATGACGCTAACATCAATATTTTTCATTATTTGGTTTCTAGTTGTTATTCTCATAGATTTCCATTGCCTTGACGAATTTACGCTCACCAAACGGAATGATCACGAATACTTACGCAACTTCCCTCCGCAGCTGTGGTCAGTCTGGCCTCGGGCATGACGAGTCTCACGAACAGCACGAACAGCACCAGCAGCGCCAGCAACGGCACCAGCGGCGGCGGCGGCGTCTTCTGTGTCTGCGGCATTAGGTTCAGCAGCGCCACGAATTTGGAGGCGCATCGTATGTTCTACTGCACGCATAGGCCTACCCAGACTGGTGAGTGTAAGGCATGTCGGGTTCGGGCCAAGTGTTTTTGATGTTTTGGTTTCGGGAGGGTTGGTCACTTGCTTTTTGTGGAATTATTGCCCCGTGAAATGAGTGACACTGGATTTATTCCTGTCGGTTTCCCTTTCGTACAGATGGCGACGGAGGCAGCAAAGAGTCCCGGACATCCCCGACGTCGGTGAGTCCCCGCGGCGAGGGCGGCGCCTTGAACGAGGACGACGACGCCAGCCGCGTCCTGCGCTGCCCGCACTGCCCCTACACCACGACGCACAAACTCAGCCTCAACGGCCACATGAACATCCACACGAGTCCCGAGGACCTGGCCAAGGCAGCCAGCGCCCCGCAGGCGGCAGTGGCGGCGGCAGCGGCGGCGGCGGCGGCGGCAGCGGCTCCCACTCAGCCCAGCCCGACTGACGCCCGAGCCAATGACCGCTACTGCTCCGACTGCGACATCCAGTTCTCTTCAGTGAAGACATTCCGCGTTCACAAGGCCCACTACTGCCAGACCAGACACGTGCTGAAGGGCGGCAACAAGAGCCCGGCGCGCGAGGAGGCGCCCTCCAGCGCCGCCACCGCCTCGGCCCTGTCCGGCCTGGTCAGCGCCGCGGCCAGCAGCGGCCAGCCCATCCTGGCGCTGCCCACCAACCCCATCCTCCTCGTGCCCTATTCCCTGGTGGCCGGGGCGCAGCTGCTGCCGCCGCACGTGCTGCCGCAGGCGGGAGCGGCGGTCGTCCTCCCCAACGGACAGGTGCAGCCGCTGTCGCCCGGGCCCCTGCCTGGCCCGGTGCCCCCGCCGCTCCTCTCCCCCTCCGCGGCCTCTGCCAACAGGGGCACGTCACCCGCGGCCCACAGCCTGCCCCCGCAGACGTCGCCCCAATCCAACTCGGTGTCGCCCCCGAAGCATTCGCCCAAGAGCGAGAGCCGCCCCAAGTCCGCCTCCGGGGAGACGAGCGGCAAGCGGCGGGGCGAGGGCGAGAGCCCCCTCGACCTGACCACCAAGAGACCCAAGCTGACCGTCAAGACCGACCTCCTGGGCGACGAGGAGAAGGAGAACCGCGAGGTGAACACGCCCACGCCCGCCAAGTCGCCCGTGCCCAAGTCCCGGCCGGGGTCGTCTCACGCCGCGGGCGAGTTCGAGGGGAAGCTCCTGGCCTCTCCCTCCCGGCCGTCGCCCTCCAGTGAGGGGGAGACTCACTCTGCATCCCGGTCACCGCGGCCGGCATGCACGACGCCGGCCCAAGGCTCCCCCCGCGGCCTGGTGGACTCCCCCCGGCCCTCGACGTCGGCCAGGTCCCCGGCGCAGCAGGCCCCAGGGCTGCCCCAGCTCCCGCCCGGCTTCCCCAACCTCCTGGCGAGTCTGGAAAGCTTGAGCGGCCTGTCGCTTCCGGCTCTGCAGGGCCTGCAGGGCGTGCCGCCAGAACTAGCGCTTAAATTACTCAATCCTGACTTGCTCATGAACGGCTTAGCTCCCATAGTGAATCCGCCAGTCATCGTCAAACAGGGCGAGGCGAAGTGCAATGAGTGTAATATCGTGTTCTACAAGGAGGAGAGTCTCCAGGTGCACAAGAAGCACTACTGCGCCGCGCGCACCATCTCCAAGAACGAGGACGACCGCCGCTCGAACGGCAGTCGGAGTCCGGCGTCCGCTGGCGAGGGCGGAGCCGGGCCCTCCCGGAGGTCCCCCTCCACGCTCTCGGAACCCCCCGCGCCTGCGGCCAACACGCCCGCCGCCACGCCGAAGGATGCGCCCAAGTCCAGCAAGCCCCTCTTTCAGTTCATCTGCACAGCCTGTGGCATTAAGTTCAACTCGCCAGACAACCTGGCAGCCCACCAGACTTACTACTGCAGCAAGCGAGAGGGCGCAGCTGGTGAGGAAGGCGTGACCAAAGGGCTCTGGAGGTGTCCCCGGTGCAGATGCGCCATGCCGGAGACGCTGCAGGCGGCGCACCAGTGCGTGACGCCCTCGCCGGCCCCGTCTCACGGGTGGAAGTGTCCCTGTTGCCCGGTGATTTCGCCAACAGCCGCCGCTGCCCAGAAGCACTTGGAGACTCACGCTGGCATCAAGGCCTTCCGCTGCACAATCTGTGGCTACCGAGGGAACACGCTCCGCGGAATGCGCACACATATCCGAATGCACTTCGAGAAGCGAACCAATGACCTGCAGGAGGAAAACTTCATCGCGTGTATTCTGGAGGACGACGACGGCAGCCGAAGAGGCGCTGAGAGCCGTGGTGTCGCCGACCTTCCGCGCGTCATCCTCGAGAACCCAACGCTGTCGGCCCTTCTGACGGAGGGCGCCGCCGCCGACCACTCGGACCAGCCTCTCTCGTGCCACTTCTGCCCCTTCGTCACGCCGTACCGCAGCAACCTTGCAAGACACCTGGCCCTGGCGCACAAGGTGGGCTTCGACGCCAAGCTCACTCAGGACCTGCAGGCCATCCTGGAGAGCCGCGTCCGGGCCGCCAGCGACGCCCCGCCCGCCGAGGCCGAGCGCCAGGAGCCCGTAGAGAACGGCAACCCCGCGAGCCCGCCGCCGCTCCCCGCGATCAAGCTGGAACCCGAAGTCAAGCTGGAAGTGGAGGAGGGCGAAGAGAAGGTCCGCTCCGGCCCCACCACCCCCCACTCGCCCATGGAGGACGCGCCCTCCGCCGAGGCTCTGGCCAGCGGCGCCGCCAGCGGGGAGACCAACGGCAACGGGGCAGATATCCCGCGGCACTGCAAGGCATGCAACATCACCTTCTCCTACTTAGAATCTTTCTTAGCTCACAAGCGATTTTATTGTTCAAAACCCGAGTCTAACACTCCCCCAGAAACTGCAGTTCAGTGACCAATGCAACATGTGCAGGGACACGAGCCGAATCGTTCAGCAGGCGCAGTGGATGCACCGTATTGTTTCCTCATGAGTTAACTTATTGTGAAACTGGCCAAGCTTTAGTTGTACATAGTGTTGGCCTGGCGGTGACTTAACGCCATATCAAGTGTAAATACTGATGACCGCCGGGCCACTCCACTAACCTGTGCTAGTTGGTAGTCTTTGAACATCAATTATACCACAAAATATAGAGATTTGGAATAACTATTTATATATATATATATATATGTTTTATAGTCACTGGCTGTTTGATGAGCAACTAGACTCTAATCATGTCTTCTTCCTGCATAGGCATTTGGAAAAGAAATGTATGCAGATAAAAAGTATGCAAGAAGGAGTCCTGCCTATTTCAAAGATTGTAGTCAGTTACTCTTGACTACAAACATGTATGTTTTGAAACGTATGGATTTAGAATGTCTTTTTCCAAAGTTTTAAGTGGATGGTGGTTAAGGATGGTAAAGTAAACTTACAGTTTATATTAACTAGAACAAGTGGCAGTAAAGTGGATTTTAAAAAAAGAGATGGTTGGACATTTATGTATACGTGTGTACGATTTAAACAAAAAAATAACGGAAGACGGTAGCAAGGTTAAAAGTGAAGTTAAATGTCTAGTCGTGT
Source organism: Penaeus japonicus (assembly GCA_017312705.2). Taxonomy (NCBI): domain Eukaryota; kingdom Metazoa; phylum Arthropoda; class Malacostraca; order Decapoda; family Penaeidae; genus Penaeus; species Penaeus japonicus. The sequence continues at coordinate 516,924 of BOPN01000033.1, forward strand.
TCCTAATACCATTCATGGAATCTTGAACCCATGTCCCATTCTACCATTAGTCCTTAAACAAAAACAAAAAAATGGATCAAGTGTATTTATAGACTAACACCTCAGTTTTGCATTTCTAACAGTACTGCATAACATGTGGACGTTTTAAAAGAATCAGTTCAATTTAGGCCACGCTACAAAATACCCATTCCTCTCTCTTTCTCTCCCTCTCGCTATCTTCATCTCTCACTCCCTCTCTCTTAATTCACCTCCTTTATTTTTTTGTTTCCCTGTAATTATCTATCTCTCTCTACAATATACCACCTACTTACGCCGTTCCTACACCCTTGTCTACATCACCTATTCACTTGCTTAGTTGTACATCATGTTAACTTGTTGCATTTCTAACTGAAGATCACCGTGCTGGACCAAACCTTCTGAGTGGTCAACACTACTCTTGTCGAGGTATAATAGTTTCATGTATACACTACCCACATTGTATTTGTGTAGGTTTCCTGTATGTATGTATGTGTGTTTGTATTCTC
>BOPN01000033.1:537447-542447 GCA_017312705.2 Penaeus japonicus
GGACCTTCATCAGTTTGTGGCTACAATTGGCGGGATATGTCTTGCATGTGCTGCTCTGACTGTGGTAGGTGGTCTATGTTTTTTTCGTCTTCATTATTTCCTACTTGTTTTTTTTTCTGTGCTATGATTATGATGATTGTCAGATCATGAAAGTGGGGTGAGTGGTATGGCTAGTGGGTGAGATGTGGATTGTGGATTGTTTGTGCATTTAAAGTAGCTTCAAATCTTTTGAAAAGATGAACTTTGCATTGCTTGGTTGAAATAACCTCTGTGATTACTTACAATTCTCATTCCTCAGCTAACATATCTGATAGACTGGCGTGCGGCAAACAAATATCCTGTGTTGATCATCTTCTACATCAATGGGTGCTTTTTGGTAGCCAGCATAGGCTTCATGGTCCAATTCCACCCTGGGGTACGGCAGGACCTGACTTGCCGTTTAGATGGTACCCTTCGCAAAGCAGAGCCCAGGTAGTGGAGTGGTGAAATGTTGCTACTGATAGTGTGTTAAAGAGATTGCAGTTTTAAGCTACAAATATGAGTGTATTTTTAAGTAGTATTTATATTATACATCTGGGTTTCTCTCATTTGAGCCTTAATACATGAAGTGAGTTTATATTATTGACTGATTTATTATATTGCTTATTCTGTACAATACTATACAGATATTGATAAAATGTTGTAATTACTATATATATTGATTCTCCCCCAACAGTTCCGGTGGAAACCTGTCTTGTGTAGTTGTGTTTGTCTGCATTTACTACTTCATGGTGGCAGGAGGAATGTGGCTGATTATCCTAGCATATTCCCTGCACACTAGCTTCAAGTCATATGGTAAAATATGTCTTATTTTGCTGATTAGTCTTTGAATAGAAGAATATGCAAATGTTATACTATAATTTTATGTGTATACTATAGAATGATCATTAATAAGAGCTTAAAGACTTGCTTGGTGGTATACTGCAAGTTGTTCTCTGATCATGTAGGTTTTAAAAGAGGAAAGCAATTATCACAAGTAGGCAACATTTGTCCACACTACAGTGAATAGAACATAATACAAAAACAAAAAGAAGAACAAATAATTAACATCACCAGTACTCCAACAACACTGGCACCCCTCATCGAGACACCACAATAACCCTGTTTTGCAGCAGCTGGTCTCTGCGGCGAAGAACTGGAGCGTCGTGCAGCATACTTCCACCTCATTGCCTGGTCTCTGCCGCTAGTCTTGACCATCACGATCATGGCCCTGGCAGAGGTCGAGGCAGACTCCCTTGCAGGCATCTGCTTCCTCTCCTCAGCGATCCACATCCGAATTGGGTTCCTTTTGTTGCCTATCATTCTCATTGTGATCATAGGAGGATTCTTCTTGGGAAGAGGTGAGGATGTGAGGGTCATGTCAGGGTTGTAAGTTTGCTGGTCTGATATATTATGTGAGGTTTCATTTGATATATATATATATATATATATATATATATATATATATATATATATATATATATATATATATATTTATATATTTCTTCTTCTTCTTCTTCATCTTCTTCTCCTTCTCCTTCTCCTTCTCCTTCTTCTCCTTCTTCAGGAAAAGGCTATGAAATTCTGATTGGGTATTTATGTTGTTGTTTTTTTCTCCACTTGCTTTTTATTTCACAACAGGAATGATGAAGTTGATATATCTGAAAATGGAGTGCTGTACCATCATCAGTGACAATGCCAACAGCAAGATTGTGGAAACCATTATAAGACTTGCCATTATCACCGTTACACTCATCACCTTCACCGCCATCACTGTTTATTGCCACATCTACCAGTACAAGAATCAGCACCTGTGGGACAAGGCATTGAGAGATTATATCATGTAAGTGTGTGATAGTCTTTTTTTTTCTATAGTTTTTTGTTTCATGTTTGATTGGTAATGGGTGAGTTTTATGTTCTTGTTTATCATGGAAAAGTATTATGTAAAGGATATATCTGATATTGTGTATTACTTACAACTTGAATGAAGGGATAACTTTTGTACCTTACAGGTGTGCTTCCAACATCACGGCCGATGTTCAGGACAGTGGCAAAACCACTTGCGATATAGCCGAGCGTCCTAGCATCAACCTATACAAGCTCCACCTATTAGCTCTCTTCGGTGCAGGGATTATCATGTCTTCTTGGTGCTGGACGCCCAACACCATACAGGCATGGAAACGCTTTTTCAGGAGGTGAGTGCAGGGGTAGAATGTTTTGGTCCTTTCTGATGAATGGGTATGGTAGCAATTTGTGTTTGGGGAATGCTTATACTGGTCATACTGGCTTCTTAACCCATTAGCAGCGGATGGCATGATTTGGTGCAAAGGCAGAGTCGGTGATAGACGCGGATGGCACCATGCCAGACATGTAATTCAGCTATCCTACTGCACAGACCTTTTTTTAATACCGCGACCAATGGGTTAACAGCCCTTTGTTGTGATATATGAAATCTATTTATATGCCAAGTTTTTGTTCTGGTAATTACTGGAAAAAGGATACAATTATGAAGATGTTCCATCTTTATGTGTTACAACAATTTTTTTAATGTGCCTCACAGAGTGGCTGGAGTGCCGAGTGAAGAGCCGTTGCGGTTAGCAAAGCACAAGGTTATAGCGCAAGCCTTCGCCAAACGCCATGACTTCAATAACATGGGGAGGCTGTCTATCAGTCTGCACTCCATGCATGAGGATCCTATAGGTAAATTCAAACCTCATTTGTTTTTGCTTCTGTCCAACACAGAGAGGAGGAAGGGGGGGATGGGTTTGTATTTTGGTTATAGCAAGTGCTGCATTTTTCATATTTTCTTGACTTTATTATTATTGTTTTTTTGTTGTTTTTTTATGTGAGCATTAATATTTTTTTGAGACCCAAGGTTTTAGAGTTATTTCCACTGATTTTCTTCCTGGTGTCATATATAAGCTAAGGAAAAAAATACATCAACTTTAGTGTATTCCAATATGGTTATCATGGGGGCTTCTTTTTTGTGCACAAAAATAACATCCATAAATGATTAAAGTAAAACAATATTGAATAGCCCATGGATATTCATATATGCAGAAATGGAATTTGATAATCACTGTTTCAAATGGTATAAGTAGATTTACAATAGGCGTGATGCCTGAAGGAACAATAAAGCTGTTTTAGAAATTATTTCAGAATTTTACATAAATTTTTATTGGTAACTCTAAAATATGAATTAGATTAAGAATTCCATCCATTTATCTGTAATATATGCCTTTAATTGGTAACTCTAAAATATGAATTAGATTAAGAATTCCATCCATTTATCTGTAATATGCCTTTTATTTATTGCATGAAGATATGATAATTATTCGATAGTATAAAAAAATGAACAACAAATCTGCTCCCTCCCTAACAGTGAAAAAAATACATTACATAAACTTCATTAGATTGTTAATGGATTTAAAAAATGGTTGAGAAATATTCGCCCAAAACAAAAAAATGACTAGCAATTTTTAAAAAGTAGTGTTTTAATTGCAGTGTGTTTTGACTGTCTTTCAAATGGTATGAGTAGATTTGCAATTGACTGAAAGGTTATTGAGCTGGTGCATACAGTAGCAAAATAATTATTCTGATAAAAATGCTGTTGATAATTATTGCTTAATTTTACATATGTTTTCATTTGTGTAAGTACAAATGAAAACACACACACACACACATACACACACATACATACATTTATCCACGATTCTTTTTATTCCAGGATTGAACTTTGAAATGAACAGTATGACCTCAGGTGACCTATCCTCTGCTTGGGCTCATGCTATTCCACATCTCATGACAAGACGAGGTGCACTAGTTGGCTCGACTGCTCTTGGTCTTCGCAGAAATTCTGTAGATTCAGAATATAGTGTCAGTAGAAGGTGAGTTTCTCTCATTCTTTCTTTCATTCTCTTGTTTTGTTTTGAGAAATGAAGTCCATAGCAATAATTGATAAATCAATCTTTCTAATAAATTGCAAGATGTAAAGGGTTGCCTTCTAGCTTATAGAAGTTGGAAAATTATTAAATACATTCAATTTATTACAGTGATTAGGTAAACCATTTTTTTTTTACTATCTAAGCTTCTTTTTTTACATCTATAGTATACTCTTACGGTATATGTTCCCAATACTTTAGGATTTCTTCTTCTTCTTCTTCTTCTTCTTCTTCTTCTTCTTCTTCTTCTTCTTCTTCTTCTTCTTCTTCTTCTTCTTCTTCTTCTTCTTCTTCTTCTTCTTCTTTTTACCTAGATGTTCAATCACTATGTATTGTATTCCCATATTTCATACAAATAATGCCATAATCAGCAGGTCACACAAGAATAGATGATTAAACCTTTACACCAGTATGCAGTAAGCTTGAATGTACAGCCAACCTCCTTCCCTCAGGTTCTCTTTTGAGTCGGGTTGCAACAACCGGAGTTCCCGTCGGCACTCGTTAGACTCACAGATGTCATTCCATGTCTCTGATGCGGAGAGGCTGGCAGCTCTCCACACTGCAGCACGCTTTGGCCGGCGCAAGAGGCGCGACTGGTTCAGCCTTAAACGTGGTCGACGGATGAATGCCTGGGACAGAAGGGGGTCCAACACCTCAGATGATAGTAATTTGGGCTCTATGGTAAGCAGGTTTGGAATGGAGTTGGGATGTTTAGACACGAACTCATAATTTTGTTGTGATTATAGTTTCAGATACTTTTTTTTTTTTACATTATTGTTATTTGCACTGATTGAAAGTTGATTATTATTATTACTCTTGTTTTTATTGTTGTTATTAATATTATCATTATCATAAGTATTATGATTTTTCATTTGTTCCAATTGTAATGGCTTTTCTGTTGTGATTTTGATCTCTTAGTGTTAGATTATGGTGTTATAAGTACCAACACTTACTTGCCTTCTGAATATATTTATTTAGCAGTAACTAGCTAGTACTCATTTGTTTCCATCAGAAGAGTAGTTGACATCTCTGATACTGAAC
>BOPN01000033.1:549947-554947 GCA_017312705.2 Penaeus japonicus
TAAAAATCACTTTGCATCAATGTGCAGTTGATTAAAAAATGGATCACTCTTGCCTTTTTTGTGAGATGTCTATTTCTGTCTATCACTGGGTACTAGATTCACCTTTCGTCACTCATCAATTTGTATAAAAGTACTAGAAAAAACATCTGTAATATGGAAATCGTAATTAAATATTTTGTAATATAGAAATCGTAATTAAATATTTTGTAATATGGAAATTGTAATTAAATATTTTGTAACATGCAATTATTCCAGAAATTGGAGTGTATTAGCATAATTTCAGCATGAATAGTCAAATTTCATGACCATTGGAAATTTTCCTGAGGACACTGAGCGAACAACAGCAATTAACACAATAACATAATGTAGGATGTTGTCTTTGTAAAGTACAAATTATGGAAACATTGAAGAATTATAACCTTATTGGCTTAACTGTTGATTGACCTCCTGCCATACCAGACCTCTCACTGGTGTTTTAGTTTGCTGTGATTTGGACAAGATTTATTGTATTAAGTGTTTGCTATGTCCAGAGTTAGACAACAATCCTACTTAAGGTGTAAAAGTTACCAATTTACTTAGTATGCAATATATATGATTTTATACTTCTATTTCACATGTAGCCCTCTTTTTTGTGATAAATGAAAAGGATTATGGAAAGTGCTTAACACTTACCAACTTATGATTTACTAAAGGCCCTGCACATGAATTCATAAAGGTTACATAAAAACAATGGTAGAAATAAAACGCAATCCCAATTTAGAGAAATAGCATTTAATAATCCTTCATATACTATAAACTGTCAAAACAGATAACAACATTAAATAAATAAATAATATTAAAACTGCATTCCTGTTGCAGAAAATACTGAGATTATTCTATAACTATTAGGGTATCTTGATGCCCCCAATTTTAACTATGAAGTCCATTATGTACATCTGGATTTTAATTTCAACAGGGTTTTCTGTTTCATGAAATCCTGGTACACCAACCTGTTGTAGTGTTGACTGCTGCTCTGTTACCTGTAAGGAGGGGAGGGATTTATAATTTATAATTGTCAACTACAGCAGCACGGTTGGTAATTAGCAACAGAAAGGGAAGAAAGAGGAGCAAGATTATTATTATATATTATTATTATTATTATTATTGCATATGCATATATTATACGTATATATATATATACGTATACGTATTATTATTATTATTATTACGTATTACGTATTATTACACATACGCATACATGTATTACATATACGTATTGCATATTATTATACGCATATGCATATTATTATTATACGTATACATATATATTATTATATACGTATTATACATATACGTATTATTATTATTACGTATTACATATACATATTATATTACGCACATACATATATGTATACGTATTATTATTATTATTACGTATTACGTATTATTATTATATGTATACGCATATTATTATTACGTATTACGTATTAATATACATATTACGTATACGCATATATATTATTACATACGTATTACGTATTATTATACGTATACGCATATATACATACATACATATTATATATGCATACGTACATATTATTATTATTACGTATATATATATTATTATTATTATTATTATTATTACTTATTATTATTATTATTATTATTACGCATACGCATATTATTATTACGTATACGTATTATTATTATTATATGTATACATGTATTATTAATATTATTATATTATTATTATTATTATTATTATTAATATTATTATTATTATTATTATTATTATTATTATATATATATATATATGTATATATATATGTATATATATATATATATATGTATATATATATATATATGTATATATATATATATGTATATATATATATATATATATATATGTATATATATATATATGTATATATATATATATATATATATATGTATATATATATATATATATATATATATATATATGTATATATATATATATATATATATATATATATATATATATATATGTATATATATATGTATATATATGTATGTATATATATATATGTATATATATGTATGTATATATATGTATATATATATATATATATATATATATATATATATATATATATATATATATATATATGTATATGTATATATATGTATATATATATAGGTTGGTTAATGGATTGTAAATGAAATTAACTGAATTGATCTTTTTAGGTTAGATGTGTTAGTCTAATTGAATTTTGTTTATTTGCATTAACTTTAAGGTGAGATTAGCGGGTATGTACCTGATATACTGGTGGTTTTTACATATATTGTAGGGAAGTGGCCAAAAGCATCATGCTATATATTTGAATGAGAAGCTATTTGTATGAATTTTGATGTATGCATTTCAAGGTTGCATTTTATGTAAGTTTTATATGTGATTTCATGTTGCCAAAAATAGGTATTTTACCTATTGAATATTTTAAAAGTGTGAATAGAAGATTTTGCATAATTCTCCTTTGTTGTTGTTGTTTGTCTTTATTGCAGTAATGACATAGTTAAAATATCTTTTGTTTTATAAATTTTGCAAAGGAACTTTTACACATAATGTATATCAAATATTTCCTAAAAAATCAATAAATGGCTTTGATTTGTCATATTTACATTAATAGTTAGTTGTTTGGAGAAATACATACCTGATTATTGGTTTTATTCTTTGTGTAATATAAAATTAGTTGTGATATAGTAAAGTAAGTTGAATGTGCTACTCTCTGTTTTTAGTCTTTTGTCACTTGCACTTGTTTTTGTGGAATGTAATTGTAAAATATGTTCCTGCAATATCATACCAGATTGTTATTTTTAGGTGTGATGATGATATATTTAAAGAAAACTGTGCCTGTAATCCTTATTGAATAGGAAAAAATGGATGTCACACACACTCAAGTGAAATATAAAAAATTAGATTTTTGATATTCATTGTACCTAGACCTTTTGTGAATTACTCTATTATTTTTTCTTATTATTGTCATCTATGTGCCATATGGGTTGACTTTTACTATTATGATTATTTATTTATTATTATTATTATTATTATTATTATTATTATTATTATTATTATTATTATTATTATTATTATTATTATTATTATTATTATTATTATTACTACTATTACCATTACCACCTTTGTGCCATGTGGCTGACATATATATTTCAAATGAAAGTTGACTATTTTTTTTTTTTCAGGTCATATTATGTGAAATAAATTTTAATGTTAAATTTTGACCATGTCAAAAATTTCAGAAACCCTGGATGTTCTTATTATTTCATTCTAACAATGAATAGTTGCCTTAAAAATCACTTTGCATCAATGTGCAGTTGATTAAATAATGGATCACTCTTGCCTTTTTTGTGAGATGTCTATTTCTGTCTATCACTGGGTACTAGATTCACCTTTTGTCACTCATCAATTTGTATAAAAGTACTAGAAAAAACATCTGTAATATGGAAATCGAAATTAAATATTTTGTAATATGGAAATAGTAATTAAATATTTTGTAATGTGCAATTATTCCAGAAATTGTAGTGTATTAGCATAATTTCAGCATGAATATGTCTTGACCATTGGAAATTTTCCTGAGGACACTGAGCAAACAACAGCAATTAACACACTAACATAATGTAGGATGGTGTCTTTGTAAAGTACAAATTATGGAAACATTGAAGAATTATAACCTTATTGGCTTAACTGTTGATTAACCTCCTCCCATACCAGACCTCTCACTGGTGTTTTAGTTTGCTGTGATTTGGACAAGATTTATTGTATTAAGTGTTTGCTATGTCCAGAGTTAGACAACAACTTACTTAACCCACACTGGACGGTGGTACAGTACTGACCGCCATTCAAAAGCCCAGTGGCCGGGCGGCACAGTATTGTGCCAGCCATTCAATTGATTTAGGCCTAATAATTCGAACGCCCCGGCATTGGGACATTCAAGGCTAGAATCTCCCGTCTCGTGGATGGGTTAAGGTGTAAAAGTTACCAATTTACTTAGTATGCAATATATATGATTTTATACTTCTATTTCACATGTAGCCCTCTTTTTTGTGATAAATGGTATGATTATGGAAAGTGCTTAACACTTACCAACTTATGATTTACTAAAGGCCCTGCACATGAATTCATAAAGGTTACATAAAAACAATGGTAGAAATAAAACGCAATCCCAATTTAGAGAAATAGCATTTAATAATCCTTCATATACTATAAACTGTCAAAACAGATAACAACATTAAATAAATAAATAATATTAAAACTGCATTCCTGTTGCAGAAAATACTGAAATTATTCTATAACTATTAGGGTATCTTGATGCCCCCAATTTTAACTATGAAGTCCATTATGTACATCTGGATTTTAATTTCAACAGGGTTTTCTGTTTCATGAAATCCTGGTACACCAACCTGTTGTAGTGTTGACTGCTGCTCTGTTACCTGTAAGGAGGGGAGGGATTTATAATTTATAATTGTCAACTACAGCAGCACGGTTGGTAATTAGCAACAGAAAGGGAAGAAAGAGGAGCAAGAAGGATAATCTTCTATATAGCTATAATTTTGTTGAACCACGTTTCCATTCCCAACAACATGATCTAAGTGTGCCAAGTAAAACCATAATAAAATGTGAGAAATTACGTACAAAAACCATTTTTTAACAACAGAGAAGTTAATTAAAGGAGAGGGGAGGGAGGGAGGGAGGGAGAAAAAGAGAGAGAGAAATAGCGAGAGAAAAAGAGAGAGAAAAAGAGAGGGAGGGAGGGGCAAGAGAGACTTTGAATTGACTTTGACAAGTTTATTGAGACAGGTGACTATGTACATCTCAAAAGGATGAGGTAACATAGGTTATCCTCACCCCAATCTTAGTCCCTCTTTGGCCTCATATATTTTACAAAACCTTACAGCTATGTCAACATGTTGAAATATATACAGAACAAAAGGCGGATCAATCACAAGCATACAGAGTTAAATGTTTA
>BOPN01000033.1:582447-584947 GCA_017312705.2 Penaeus japonicus
TGCCTGCGGAAAGGTGTTCCTTACAGATGTGTTAGGCCTGAGGTTGGGAGAGTATTTAGCTTTCCACAACGCAGGTGTGGGTTACCGCTGTCAAATTTTGTCATAAATTACTCAATAACCTCTTTCAATAGCTAAATAATGAGGCACAAGCGGTTGTTTATTCTTTTGTTTATTCATTTTTCTTTTGGGAGAAAAAAAACAAACATGACCATTACTCATAAAACAAGATTTTTTAAAATCTGTATCACACGGTTTTATAGAAGGCCAGCCACTCCAGACGAGTTTTTTTTTTTTTTAATGTAAATATTTAGGCGCCTCCACAAATACTTGGTTTAGGGTGTTCTTTTACAACTTTTTAAAAAAGCTTTCTTTTCTTTATTTTTCTTCGCTTTTTCTTTCCTTTTCTCTTTTTCTGTCTCCATCTCTTTCTCTTTCTCTTATCTCTTTCTCTATCTTCATCTCTCTCTTTCTCTTTTTTCTCCTTCTCTCTTTCTTTTCTCTTTTTTCCTATTCTTACTTTCTCTTTTTTCCTCTTTTCTCTTTCTCTCCCTCCCTCCCTCCCGCCCAATCTCTCTTTCTCTCTCTCTCACTCTTCCTCCCTCCATCCATCCATCCATCCATCCATCCATCCCAATCTCTCTCTCTCTCTCTCTCTCTCTCTCTCTCTCTCTCTCTCTCTCTCACATTACTTAATAAAACGAAAGAAAGCTGGAGAAGGAATGTGAATGGGCGTGGTTGTGGGTGCGCATTCGTGTGTGTGTGTGTGTGTGTGTGTGTGTGTGCGTGCGTGCGCGTGTGTGCGTGCGGGTACGCGTGTGTGAGTGTGCGTGTGTATGTGTGTGTTCGCATGTGTGTAGATAGATGGAGCAGAGGCCAGGGTAAGGGACAAGCCGGCTACAAGTGTCAGCTGCTCTCACAACCACCTGTTTGAGAACACCTGTTGCTGATGGGTGAGAGGATAGGGGGAGAGGGGGAGGGGGAGGGGGAGGATGGGATAAGTGAGGTCGATTTAGTTGAAGAGAAAATGGGAATAAGGATGATGAGAAATGGATGTCACGTTATGGAAAAAAAACGTGAATGTTATTATGCGTGTGCGTGAGAGAGAGGGAGAGAGAGAGAGAGAGAGAGAGAGAGAGATTGAGAAATAGGAATAACAAAAAATAGAACAAACTTATCAATTTTGTTTTTCCCCGCATTGGAAAATCCGGCACAAGAATATAAAAAAATAAAATGAATTGTACGTTCCTGGTTAATATCGGAAAATCAATTTCAAAATCCTTTTTTTTCATGTCTCCTGCATTTGTAAAAATAGCCCCAAAAAGTGAAATGTATCATCTCACGGGAAAAAGGTCTATTTTGGTTCGCATAATCCTTTTGAAAAGAGTTTTGATGCCTTTTGAGCGGAAACAAGCGAACTGGCATCTCTGCTGATGACGTCACGGATGTGGGTGGGACAATTGCGTCAGCTGTTTGTGACGTCACTTGCCTATTGACCGTGTTTTAATATATCTATTATATTTCTTTTTGATATTCTTAGATTCTGTAGTGACAGTCAAAGCAATTTGTTTATGTTTTTTTAAAGGGAAAGATAATATTACGTCGTTAAACTTTAATATAGAAATATACAGTTTTCATATCTGTATTAAGGTTAAAATAATTTATTTTTTACCATTGTTTAAGTCACAGAAAAATGTATACAGAGAGTTAGACTGAGCGAGAACATTCTATCTGGGGCAAAGAAGTGCAAAGAAGTGATGTGACGTTGCTTGTGCTGTTGACGTGACAGTGTATTTGTTGCGGGCCAGCTTAATTTGTCGGCGTGCCTGTATTTGTCACGATTTTAAATTCCACTTGTTGACGGGGAGTAGTCTTACTTTAATGAATGCTTTGGTATATCTTAGGTTCGATGACGAGTTTGTGATGCACATGGTGATGGTGTGATGTCGCCTCGCTCTCTCAGGGACATTCAGTCGACTCGCTTCAGTAGAGTCTGCAAGTTGTATTGGGCGTGATATTCAGGAGAATGTTTGATGAGACAACACTTGTATTGTTATTATTAAGGGGTGATGTGCAGGTTTGGTTGTGAGGGAGGGAAGGGGGGAGGGAGGGAGGGAGGGAGGGTAGGAAAGAGGGAGGGAGGGGTAAAACATGGGATGATTTGGGGGGGGGGGGGGGGAAATCGGCATAAGGATGTAGAAAGTGTCAGAGAAGGAGAGAGAGAGAGAAAGAGAGAGAGTATGAGAGGGAGAAAAACAGACAGACAGACAGACAGAGAGAGAGAATGCGAATATGAGAGTGAGAGTGAGAGTGAGAGTGAGAAAGGGGAGATCGCGTCTCGTGGGAAACAAGCCACAAATCTCACGCTCCTCCAGACATCCTTAGCATTTTTTAACTCTTGTTCCAAAAACAAAAACAAAAAACAAACGCGAAACTGAATTGCATATTTGTGTTTTTTTATATATATGTATCTATAGAGTTTACTTCAGTGATTCGGTTGTTC
>BOPN01000033.1:589947-594947 GCA_017312705.2 Penaeus japonicus
GTGTGTGTGTGTGTGTGTGTGTGTGTGTGTGTGTGTGTGTGTGTGTGTTTGTGTGTGTGTGTGTGCGTGTGTGTGTGTGTGTGTGTGTGTTTGTATGTGTGTGTGTGTGTGTGTGTGTATATGTGTGTGTATGTGTTTGTGTGTGTGTGTGCGCGTGTGTGCGTGCGTGCGTGCGTGTATGTAATACACCGTTACACGAATAAGCAAATAGGCGAAAAAAGGAGGAAAGTTTTATAGCCATGTGTGTAAGTGACCACTGGTAACACAAGAAGATTGTCCTTAACACCCCCCCCTTCTCTCCCTCCCTCCCTCCCCACCCCCTCTCCCTCTCCCTCTCCCTTACCGTCTATCTGTCTGGGTCTCTGACCTGTCTGGGAGGGGGTAGGGCAGTGGGATAGGGGGTAGAGGGGGGCAAGGGTAAAGAAAAGGGGTGGTGCGAAGGTGGTCCTGTGAGAAAAGGGTTAAAAGTAAAAGGAAACTTGAGAAATGCCTCTTGACTACGTCTTCGGGGAGGGGGGGGGAAGGGACGAGGGGGGAGGCATTTGAAGAGAGTGGCAGACGCGTACACACGAACGCAGGCAGCAGGCAGATAGCGATATGTATTGGGAAGCGAATGAGCGAGAGGAGGGGGGATGGAAGGAAAAAGAAAGAGAGAGAGAGAGAGAGAGAGAGAGAGAGAGAGAGAGAGAGAGAGAGAGAGAGAAAAGAGCGTAGAAAAGTAACTATACGCAAAACACACACACAAACACACACACAAAAAAAACAGATATTGACCTATATAAAAAAAATCATCAATAATAATCAGATAGAACAAACACACAACGTAAATGCCCCCTCCCCATGCCCCCATCCCCCCCTCCCAAAAAGAAACAATAGATACACACCCGCCCACAAGCCCACAATAACTGACAGACGAGCGAGGCAAAACGCGCCTACCCCAAGTGAGCATCGCCTTGCGTCGCGTCGACCTGATCATAAGTACCTTCCCCGCTCTCACGCCCCAGTACATATGCGAGATCAGAATCCCTTTGGTGACTCATCATTTTACGGAGATTCCGCAGCATCCAGGACGGTGAAGATTATTTCTGTAGGGACACTCTACCCTTAGCGTGCGAGAGATTAGAAAAGGGAAAGGTTTTATAGCCGGTGTGAGTGGATGGGAAGCGCGCTGACGTTTCTTGACTGACTTTTCTGATTCTGGTAATCTACTCTTTCATATGTGTATGTATCTAGATATTTATCTATTTTTTTTAATTTATCTATATATCTGTCTTTCTATCGATCTATTTGGCTGTCTTTTTTATCTATTTATCTGTCTTTCTATCGATCTATTTGGCTGTCTTTCTATCTAATTATCTGTCTGCCTATCTATTAATTTCTGTTTGTCTTTCTATCTATCTATCTCTTTACAAATCTTTAGCTTTACCGATTTTGCTAATTATTCATTTTCCTCAGCAATCGATTTATTCCCAAAAGTTCATTTGTATCTAGTTATTAGATTTATTAATTCAATTATCGCCTCATTTGATTTTTTTCACTAATCAGTTCACTAATCACAGAACGTAAGTATGGCATAAACAGAAGTATTTCATCTATAAGTGGTTTCGTATAAGTACGACTCGTGACGTCATTCGCGCTAAACGATGAAAACGGGTCTTGTTCTTACGTCATAGTAGATGTGACGTCACAACTGCCACGGACAGACACGTGTTACTTGATTAGTTTTGATACAATCACTGTTGCTTTGATGCCTTTAATGCCTTTAATGCCGGTATTTGGGGGTCTAGGTGACGTCTGGTCTGTGTTAACGCCCCCCCCCTGCCGCTCTCTTAATCTTATTCTTTCTCTCTCTTTCTCTCTCTCTCTCTCTCTCTCTCTCTCTCTCTCTCTCTCGCTCTCTCTCGCTCTATCTCAGTTCCTATTATCTCTCCATTCTCTACTCTCGTTTTTGAATTGCCCCGGGAGATTATCGGCTGCCTATTTTTATTGAGGGATTTATATCACACGCAGTCACGTTTAGAGATGGGGTGAGGGTAGGGTAGGGGAGGGGGGGGTGTATGGCGACATCTGGAATTTTCGATTTGGATTTATTTATATATATAGATAGATATATATATATGCATTATATATCTGTATATTTACATATTTATTTATATACATAAATACATGTACATACATATATATGTGTATGTGTGTGTGTGTGTGTGTATGTATGTATAAGTTAGATATTTATTCACGAAAACGGAAATATGATACCAAACAATCACAAATGCTAACGATCATAAAATAGTAATCATACAATACATAACAAGCGTAAACGCTCCCTCGGAGGACCGCTCCGTTTGTCCGCTATTGCAGAGTATTGCACACTATTGCACTTTCCTGCTCTAGTTTTACATGTCTTCGCCCACTTTGTTCACTTAATCAAAAGTCTTAAAAAAGTCTTTCAGAACGAATAGACTCGCCTCGGCTATTTTCACTGTTGTTAAGAGCCACGAGTCTCGCTGTGGAACCGTTGCTAGCGTTGTTGTTGTTCTGTCTTCAAGTTGGTTATATATATGTATATATATATATATATGTATGTATATATATGTATATATATGTACAAACACACACACACACACACACACACACACACACACACACACACACACACACACACACACACACACACACACACACACACACACACACACACACACACACATATATATATATATATATATATATATATATTTATATATATAATATATATATACATATATGTATGTTTCAATGTTATGTTGGTGATTTTCTTAATTGGTGATGGAAAATTATGTTGATTGTGATTATTAACGACGGTAATGATGGTTGTAATAATAAGTCTAATTGATGATGATGATGATGATAATGATAATAATGAAAGGCTCACTCACATGCACACGTACACGTACACAGATATATGGATTCTATCAGAATTGTCAAGACGATAGTGATAATGATAATGATTGATGGTAATCATGATGATAATTAGAGTAATTGATGTTAATCCTTATAATAATAATACTTTTAGTAGTAGTAATGATGCTTATATTTATTATGATATTTATAATGATAATATTATAATGATACGACAATCACGGAAGACCATACTCTATTACTGAACTAATTCCATTCAGTATGTATACAGTCGACAATTATCCCTACGCTTATTTTTTATTAATTTCTCTTAGTCATTTTTATTTTTTGTTACTATTATTTGTATTACAATCTTCCGTTCTTGCCCTTTCCCCCCACACTGCGCCCTCTCGCCTTCTTTTTTTTCCCGGTCTACCCAAATATTTCCCTTTTTTTTCTTTACTCCTCGTTTTATTTTCCATTTTCCTTCACTCTTTTCATTCGTCGATCTCGCCTTCTTCTTTGTTTGTTTGTTTGTCTTATCCCTCTTGCTCTAATCTTATAACCAAGGGCTTCGCGGCTTGCTTGCGTTGATGTCGGAACTTGCTGGCCAGAAGACCGAGTTCCCAGTCCTGAAGCTTTCCGGCTCCTTTCATGCACGTGAGCGAGTGACGCAAGACTAGCACATGACCGCCGCTGTGCCTGACTGACACACTGACTCGAGACACGAACGATTTGCATGACTTGGGGAGAGGAGGGTGTATGTTATATCTATATATCTATCTGTGTGAGTATGTGGATGTGTGGTTTTTATGTATGTATTTGTGTGTATATATATATATTTATATATATATGTATTTATATATATATATATATATATATATATATATATATATATATATATATATATATATATATATATATTGTGTATGTACGTATCTATGTACCTGTATATATGTACGGGAAAACGAAATAGAAAGCAGACAGGGACAGACGAGTAGACAGACAGACAGACAAACAAACAGACAGACAGCTAAAGAAACAGACGTGCTGATAGAACAAGAACTGAACATTTTTTCAGACAAATTATACCTCTAAAAACGTCCTTGAAAGACACAAAAGCACGTAGTCAGTTTGGCTTAACTTCTGCTAACTTAGGTGGTCATCTGTCGAGCATAAATTTTGGACGACTGAGTACCACGTTCTGCCTTGTTTTCAGATACCAGGGCAGGATATTAATATTCTATATTAATGCTCTATACTCTATTTATGCCAATGCTGTGAAGTGTTCATGTTTTTTTTAACTGATTAATAATAAACAGAAGATGTCTATAGATTCGCTTAAGGGTGAAGAACAGGGAGCTCTCATGATATCCCATGCAAGAATTTCTACGTTATGCAATCCGGCATGAGTAGTGACGTTTATAGTGTACTAAAGAAGACGTAATAGAGAAAGAGGTTAAAAGAGAAAAACGGGGGGTGTTAAAGAAAGAAAGAGGGAAGATAGAAAGAGAAAGAAAGAATGAGAGAGAGAGAGAGAGAGAGAGAGAGAGAGAGAGAGAGAATGAGCAAGAAAGACCTAGAGAGAGAAAAAAAGAATGAGAGAGAAAGAAAGAATTAGAGAAAGAAAGAGAAAGAGGAAGAAAGATATACAATGGGAATGAAGAAAAGAGAGAGACGATACATATAGACTTCTAGATCGATAGATGGATAGAGATCAATAGATAAAGAGTGCAAGAACGATAGGATGATGCAAGGCACGGCAGAGAGGTATAGCGATGTAGACATGGGCCGAACATGCTGGTGCATCGACATATCCTTCCTCCTCCGCCCTCTGCCTTCCCTCC
Organism: Penaeus japonicus; assembly: GCA_017312705.2. Taxonomy (NCBI): domain Eukaryota; kingdom Metazoa; phylum Arthropoda; class Malacostraca; order Decapoda; family Penaeidae; genus Penaeus; species Penaeus japonicus. Next base: position 594,672 of record BOPN01000033.1, read on the forward strand.
CCTCCTTCCTCCCCCGCCCTCTGCCTCTCTCTCTCTCTCTCTCTCTCTCTCTCTCTCTCTCTCTCTCTCTCTCTCTCTCTCTCTCTCTCTCTCTCTCTCCCTCTCTCTCTCTCTCTCTCTCTCCCCCGCTCCCTCTCCATCTACTTTCACCTTTCACCTTTCATCTCTCTTCATCTCCTCTCTCCCTCTCCCACTCTTGACACTCCCACTCCCTCTCGCTCTTCTTCCTCCCTCTTCTTCTCCTTTTTTCCTTCTCCTTCTCCTTCTCCTTCTTTT
>BOPN01000033.1:601838-611838 GCA_017312705.2 Penaeus japonicus
TTATAATAGCATGCTGTGCATGGCAGATGGTAAAAAATCAATGCATCTGAAACAGGGTACAGATTCCAACATGCTTTTCACAGACTGATATGGATGGCAACATATCAAGCTTTGTTGAAAACTGTTTGAAAGCATGATATTGTGTCATCCTTGGTTGACATTGAAAAATTAGTAAATGTGAAATGGGCCTCAGGCAACAAACGCCATATATGCATAATGTATTCACCTAGGGCAGTAGGAACCATTCGAGCCCTTCAAATTTGTATTAGGTGTTTCTGTAGCTTATGAGTAATATACAGCAATGACATCAATAATGTTACTGTTGTAAAACTAACAAGATCCGAAAATAAGAGAAATAATTTTATTAAAAATATAAATGAAAAACGATCTAAAATTCAGGAATAGGTCCTGTTCTCCCCCCTTTGCGTACAGCTAGGTACACACACTCCTAATGTGTTTAAATGAGTGTGTAAATCTTTTTACGCCTGAGTTTAAGTGTGTATGTTTTCCTACAGTGATCTTTATCTTCCATCAGTATATAATGCCTTGTAAACTTCATTAAATCATTATGAATCAACTAAAATAGTTAAGAAATCATAAATCCTCCTCCAAGTGATATAACAATAGATATTAATATTCCATTCAGCATAATTAAGATATAATCAAGGGTTCAAGTTAAATACTTTCCATATCAAAATTTTCATAAACTGAAAAGAAAAGAAGTCAATAAAAAACTCATGACTTCTGAACCCTTGGAGCATCAAACATTTGGTCCATTATGAAAACTGGCTTATTACTGTAGTACTTAATAAATTTCTACTAGATGAGTGGCCAGCATTATTAGTTAAATGCAAAGTAAAACTATGTCAACTTAAGCACTTATTTTCAACAACTATCAGGTTTCCAAATCACTTTACAATATATATGTACATCAATCCACTGGTTAACCACAAACACTTTTCTAGAGTATGATTTTGTTTTCTTTATATCCAAAGTCCTTCAATTGTAGCAAGTTCCTAATCAGTAAATCTTCTATATAATGTCACATGTACTTCTCATTGCTGTTTTCAATCATCATTTTCTATTTCCAAGTAAGCTCTGAATCCTATAAGTTAGTTTCACATGCTTTGGTACTATCGGGTATTTTAAAGACAAGATTCATCAGTAAAATGATGAAGTCCTATTAGTATACTTTTACTTTAAGTTTCTACTACACACTGTGCAACCATACAACGATCTTAAGGATCAGCTGAAATTTTAGTATGATAAAGTTCAAAAAATTAAAATCTGGGTACCTTGAAGACCCACGATCCAGTTTCTGGGCGGTATTCCACAAATGTTGATTCCATTTTGACGCACTGCCGCTCCAGATATTCAGCCCATCCCATAGCCTGAAGTCGTTCTGATGATTTGATCACCTCTCGTGTGGTCTTGTCAACTGGCCATACACAATCTAGTGTAATCTGAAAAATAAGCAGTTCCACAGTTATATATTTATATTAATATAATACAGAAAAATGTTGCTTCAATGAAACACTTCACTATTTTGTAATAGGATTTTTTTGCTTTGCAATAATGTAAAAAATGAATATTGCAATATACTTACAATAGCAGGTTTATTGAGCTCTTGGCCTTGGGGTGGCTTTTGGGTCCCTTCAGGGTAAACTTCAATCTGCTTCCGAAGGATGAACACTACAGCATCAAGGTCAATGCCAGCAACATCAGTAACACCAAGGAAACACACATTTCCATATCCGTAACGTCCTACAGTGAAATTCTCAACTAGACACTGCCCATCTGAGTCCAACATCTCTGCCAGCACATCCAGTGAGGGAAGAGTGAAGTACCCTGACCGAGTGAGCTTGATACCTGTTCAGGGAAAAGCAGTTCAGTTTTAACTGTAATATGAATTATGATCACATACTCTTCCAGTTTAGCAAAGTCTGAATTAGAAAATACTAATAAAGCATTAAAACTTTCTGAACAAAGATAGTATCAATATCACAAATTCCTAAGAATTACTATAAGTAATAAACTTGCCTGCAGGGTGTGGCTTGTCAGATGACTTGTTAACCATAGCTGGAATATCCTCAGCAGCAGACACATCAAACAGTGAAATGTTTTCCTTGTCAGCCTCAGCACTGGAATCCTTTTCTTCATTCTCTCCACCTTCCAGATTTCCTTCCACTGGTTCAGCGCCAGGCAGCTGGACTACATTGAGGTCAGCCAAAGTGTCATTCATTTGGGGCTTGCTTCTCAGGTTGAGACTCTTGATCTTCTCTCTTCCCTATAGAGCATAAAATCATAATTAATTAATTAACCCATTGCAGATGAGTGTCATGACATACACAAGAGTGCCAGTCACTCCTAACAGACTGGTGTCGATGCGTACGCAACACGACATCGGGATCTGCTCACAGTCATGAAGTACTATGGCTGTAACAGTGCTAGCTTTAGAGCTAAATGGTTCCAAAGTCAGCCTAAACCCTTGTTTAGTGATGTATCTATAGAAAAATGTTCTTTAGGCAAGTCTATACTGCCAGGAGGGCAGAGAAAACATTTTCCAAGTCTATGCTGCCAGGAGAGCAGAGAAAACATTTTCCCCATCCCTCAATTTGTTTAGCCAGTGCCAGTGGCATCATAGACCACCCATCTTATTAGGCACCTTGTCCACTTAGGTTAACAATAATAATGATGATAATAATGATGATGATAATGATGATAACAATAATGAATGAGCAAGATGATTATTGTTTCTATTGTGCTTGGTATGCTTGGATGTGTCTCTAAAAAAGGACCAGTGGGATGCGTGACTGGGTACTAGCATGAAGACAGCATTCCTACAGAAGAAAGCATTTTCAAGGACAGCCATGATATAAAGAAAAATCATCAAATGAGAAAATGGAGAAAGTTTCCTTAAGACCCTTTGTTACTTACGATGACTCACTCCCTATGGTGATATACTGGCATAAGATCAGCCTGAGATACTAATATTACTAATATTAATATAAAAAATAATAGAAACAGTAACAATAACAATAATGTATAAAAAAAACTATTGTAGAATGCTAAGTACCAAGACTCACCTTAATTATGTCAGGTGTGGGAGAGTTGTCATGTGAGGGAGGAAGACTGGTTCTGTGGGGAGTGCCATCGCCAATGGGACTGACGGGGGTGGTGAGCGGAGAGGGAGCATCCCCAGCACCGGACTTATCAACTGAGGTGCTGATGGTTGGACTGCTCAAGGAAGAATCCCCCTTGGCAGCCTTGAATACCTTTAGATTCAGCTTCCTCACACTGGGATATTTCTTCGGCTTCAGGAAATCTTCTGAGCTCTCCTCATTGGGGTCATCCAGCCCTTTGAAGAGCCAATGCCTATCATTTCTAAAAAAAGAGAGAGAAAAAAAATCAGTAATGATTATAAATTAAAATAAAAACATGGATATTTCATTTTCATTACCAAATATCACTGGAAAATTGCTGGCCTATAGTGTCTGGGGCTGATCCTGAACCAAGTGTGAAGAAATCAAATTCTGTAATTAAACTCACTACCCAAAAGAAACAGATGAAAAAAATCCCTTCATAATATAATGTAAACAAGCAGTCAAATGCACGGTTTCAACTTACCCCTGATTATTGTTCTTGTTAATCGGTTTTGGCTTCAGCTTATTGTTGGCAACAAGTGACGGTGAGAGAACATATGTAGGTTTCAGGTTGGAGCTGGTCAGTTTTGACCCACTTTGGTCACTCGGTGAACTAGCTTTATCTGCAAAAGAACAATACCATATATCAATAAATGCACTCATCTTTTCAATTACATTTGATATTGTGAATGAAAAACAAATATTGTTCTATGTCATAGTAATAGTAGTAATAGTAGTAGTAGCTGTATGTGTAGTAGTAATAGTTAGTGGTATTAGTAGTAGTACTAGTAGTAACACTAGTACTACTCGTAGCAGTAGCACTAGTGGTGGTAGTAATAGCACTAGTAGTAGTAGTAGTAGTAGATGCACTAGTAGTAGTACTAATAGTAGTACTAATAGTAGTACTAATAGTAGTACTAACAGTAGTACTACTGATATTACTAATAGTAGTAGTAACACAAGTAGCAGAAGCAGTATAATAGTAGTAGCAGTAGTATAATAATAGTAGTAATAGTAATAGTACTAGTAGATGCACTAGTAAAGGTAGATGTACTAGTAGAAGTAGTAGTAGTAGCAGCACTACTAATAGTAGTAGTAGTAGCACTAATAGTAGTAGTTGCAGCACTACTAATAGTAGTAGTAACAGCACTACTAATAGTAGTAGTTGCAGCACTACTAATAGTAGTAGTAACAGCACTACTAATAGTAGTAGTAGCAGCACTACTAGTAGTAGTAGTAACAGCACTAATAGTAATAATGCTAGTATCAGACTAGTCTGAATGCACACAAATGAACAATTGCCTTTTGATAATCATTCTGTCTCTCATTTCTAGTATATAAAAAAAAGTATCTTGCTCTGTAAGTACAAATTAAAGTTTTTTGTCAATTTACTTATATAAAAAATGAAATGAGTGAACGGTTCCCTTTATTTGTTTCCGGCCAATCAGACTACTTTTTGGTGCAAGCTTGTCTTTCACGTCTTGTCTTTGCAAAATGTCAGTGCAAAGCAGCATAATCTGTATTTAGAAGTCTTTTTTTCCCTTTATTTTTATATCTACACATTAAAATATATGGTTGAATTGATATTTTGAATATCTTTCACAAACAAGTAACAATATCAGACTTGCTCATTTTCAGCCAATCACGAGGCAGTAATGCACAGTAGACACTTAAGAGCTAAAACTCAGAATAAACACACTATAGTAATAATACTAACACTAGTACTTGTACTAAATATGATAATGATGATAATCTTTTCGTCCATATCTACAACTCCAGCAACTTTTTCACAACTTACCTCCTGATGATGATTTTTCATTATTGGTTATATTCAAAAATGGTTTCTCAGTCAAGGCTTTTACAAGTTTTCCAAGATCTGGGTATGCACTTCCACCAGCTCCCCCACCAACTGCCGTTTGTTGTGGTAATCCAAAACCTAAATAAAAGAAAAATCAAAATTAGTAAAAATAATAATTCCTTTCCTTGTCGCACAAAAAGGGTTCACAAACACAAAATAAAAGACAAACAACAAACACTGTCACTAGAATATAAATATGCCTACCTCCTTATTACTCACTCTACATCTTTAATGGATCATGACTATTCATAATATGGCGTAAAAACTGAAGCGCAAATGCCCCCAAACTAATCACATCTGCAATTTAGCCACAGCAGGGTTTTAATAATGACTAACTACTTGCACAACAACTAAAATATGTCTAACACTCGCTGGCTATTACATTTATATTTCGAAGGCCAAACCTTGCAAGCAATCCCAAGGGCTTTTCACACTTCCAAGGGAGCGCCCTGTCAAAGCTATCAACCGCTAATCACAAAATCAAACACAAAAATACAAAGGAGAAAGGCCAAGGTACTCAACATCTACGCATGCTACTTCTATTTTACCTGTATTGGTGTTTAAAAGGCCACCCCCGCCAAGGCCTACACCACTGGTATTTGTGCCACCTGCGTTGAACAAGCCCATCCCTGTATTGCTTCCCAAATTTTGACCCAGACCAGGGTTAAAACTTGGTGTTGCAAAAGTGAGGCTCCCTGGTTTCTGCTGATTGTTGTTTTGACCAAATAAGCCTGTGGTCCCAAAACCACTACTACCACCTGTGGGGTCAAATGTAACCGTTTGATAACTATAGGAAAACCCTTATCAAAAAGATATAAAGCAAATTTTTGTTAAATATTTCTTTTTACTGTAATCCAGTGCAAAGTTTGTGCAAAACTTACCAAAGCCTGAGAACATTCCAGTCTTGTTTTGAGTATTTTGTGCACCAAATAGTCCTCCGCCAGTACTAGTATTTGGGGTTGAACCAAATGGTGGTACAGTGCTGGTGGTCCCAAAGCCGGTGCTTAGAGGCTGGGTTGTGCCAGCCGGCTTACTGCCAAACAGCCCACCACCAGTATTCTGATTTGAGAAGAATCCAGGTTTCTGATTTCCAAAAAGACCACCACCAGTATTCTGTAACATATAAAACAGTTTTATATCAAAAAATATCAACAATTATATTCAGTATTAGTAATGGGTCTACAATAACATTATGCATTCTAATTATATAAGCTATACAAGATTTGGAAAAAATATTATTGTAGTACAATTTACCTGCTGCTGAGCATTCTGACCCAACTGGAAGCCACCACTAAAGCCAAAGGATGGCTGCTGCTGCTGCTGCTGTGGTGTTGAGCCAAAGAGTGATGGCGTTGATGTTGGGGTGGTTCCAAAGGAGAAGGCTCCTGTTTTTTGTTGCTGTTGCGTATTCTGGTTAAAGGAGAAGCTTGTGGCTGGAGCAGTGCTAGTCTGTCCAAATGCAGCAGTGCTTGTTCCAGTTCCGAAGAGGCTTCCACCTGAAGTTGCACCAAAACCTGTAAGTGACAGGTAAAATGTAAAATGCCTTATTCTATAGTACAACTAATTTCATTTTTTAGACACTATTCATAAATTATGAATATGCTGATAAGAATTATATTTTTCACTAGTAATTTGTGTAATATAAAAATCATTAATATGTGGTAAGCATACAAGAAAATATATAATCTAAATGTGAATCAGAAGATAATTTACCACTTGTGGTTCCAGTGCCAAAGAGCGACTTATTTTCAGGTGGTTTTGCTGTCCCAAAGAGAGATGTGCCAGCACCTGAGCCAAACAACCCTGTACCCTGCATCTGTGGCTGGGTGCTTGTTGCCTGGGGTGTCTGCCCAAAGCCTGGTAGAGTTGTTCCTTGGCCAGGGCCCTTGCGGTTAGCTAGGTAGTCCTCAACACGTAGCTCCTCTAGAGATTTGTTTTCGTACTCCTAAAATAAGTTTTAAAAATTTATTGAAATATCTTGAGAGGGAGCATGTTTCTTTACAATGATTTTTAACAAGTACAACAGAATAATCTCCAGACAATAATAAATGCAAAGACATTAACCTTCATGGTCGAGATGACCTCAATTCGTGTTCGAATGTTTGTTGAAACACCATTTCTGGTCATGGTATCAGTGCCTGTTACAGGTTCATACTTGACAGTTGTGCCTGAGACGGCTCCTCCAGTGGCACCAAATCCTGAAAAAAAATCAATATTTCAGTATTAGTACATTCTATATTTTGTTTTTATTCAACACCAGATATAATTCTACTATTTCAAAAAGTGACAATCTCAGGAGTAAACACTAGATTTGATAAAAGATTGTATAACATCAACTATTATAAATTAAAACAAAACAAAAAATGCCTTTTGAAAAATGATAAGTACCTGTTGTACCACTGAACAATCCTCCACCAGTAGCTGGCTGTGTGGTACCAAAAAGGCCTCCTGCTCCTGCAGTAGTACTGGTTGTGGTTTGACCAAAGCCAAATGGTCTACTCTGTGTTGATTGTTGTGCACCAAAGCCACTTGTGCCAGTGCTGCCAAAGAGGCCTGCTGAAGAAAAAGTATTCTATATGTCAACATTGTCAAGCAAAAAAAGGCTTGTCCCACAACCACTGTCAAAAAGGTTCAACATAAGCTTAGGAAGAAAATCATTAAGACCCACTGAATTTCAGTCATCAAATCTGTAACTGGAAAGGTAGATATCTGGCCAGCAAAAGAAGTAATAAAAACATGTTAAATCATCTAAACCTTGTTCAAAAGTAACTAATAAAAAATCATATTCTGTATTATTTGTAAAATATGCATTAGATGATTGTAATACCTGTGCTTGTTGGTTGCTGCGTCTGTCCAAATAATCCACCACCACTAGTTGAGCCAAAACCACTGCTGGGATGACTGAAACCAGTAGCTGGCTGTTGTGTTTGCTGTTGTCCAAACAATCCACCTGCTGCTGGCTGTTGCTGTGTACCAAAGAGGGAAGTGCCAGATGATGTGGCACTACCAAATGGTGTTGTTGTGGTTCCAAAACTTGTTGTTTGTTGCTGTAATAGAGAAAAAGATTGAATCATAATCAGTTGCAGTAGTACAGAAACTGTTCCTAAACAATGCTAACTATGTAGTCATTTCAAATATTACAGTTGTTCAATATCTAACAGCATTTGGTTGTGGTATTTTTATTAGCATTCTACTAATTCTATGGCTATACAATTTCAGAAATACAATAAATTCTGTGAACTAGGGTGAGGTATTTAGAGCAATTAGATTATTATATCTTGAACTGATGGGCTCGAGGATATAGGCACATTATATTTGTCCTAAATTAGTTATGTAGTAGTAGTAGTATAATATAATGCTAGGAATTTATATTAAATGTATTGAAGCCTAATCCTTTGCAGCAAACCAGGACAGTAAATAAAAGACTGAACTAAATCAGACAATAAGAAAATTAGAGCGAACTCAATATATCCCGAGCAATAACCCTTTGAAACATTAAGATCTCTAAAAAGAACTATTAACATTGATTAAAAATACCACTTAGATTCACCCAAGAGGACAACACATGAAGAGAGCCCTTACTGGATTTCCAAATGTAGCTCTTCCAAACGTTGTGCTTCCAAAACCTGTTGTCGTTGTACTGGGGGTTCCAAAGCTTGCCCCAAAGGAGGATGTTGTGCCTCCAAAGGGGGCACGTGGCTGTCCAAACATTTTTTCTTAAATATCTGAAAAGAGAGGGCTTAATCAAATAGTGAGCTTATATATAAAAGGTACTTATGAAATGTATATTTCACTATTACTAAAGAAAATAGTAGCAAAGATATCATGTTCTCTATCTAAGGAAAAACTAATTCTAACCTATTTGTAAGCCATTAAACCCTAAGGTGATAAAAATCCTGCTGCTCTGTATCTTTTAGTCTATAATTAAAGCAAGGTATTAAAAAAAGGTATGCTAAACTTATAGGAAAAATTGAGATAAACTTGTAAGCACAGCAAAAAAATTATATATATTATATATATATATATATATATATATATATATATATATATATATATATATCATACATTTACATATACAATTTAATTTTACTTCATATACCCTTGGTATTAGGATTTACAAATCAGACTGCTTGGCTAATCTACATACAATAGGGAAAGGTTTTGTTTCATTATATATGACTGGGATATCAAAACTAAAAATAGTTCATCTCATGTTGGCTACCTCAATTCTAAAACAAAATAAACAATACTTTGGTTTCTACAATTATCTCATTAGTTAATAAATATGCAACACAACAAAATTAAAAATGGAAAAAAAGTAAAAAACACAAATTATAAGCAGGCCACTATAAGATCTTTCCATTTAATAGTGCATATAAGAATTATATTATGACAAACTGCAACTACCTAGAGAGGATCCAAGAGGCAAGAACTGAGCTGTCATAACCTACTACAAAATAATTTTCATGTTTCCAGAACCAAGCAGAGGATAGATCTGAGGATGGGGTTGAAGTATTTAAAAACTGTTTCAGGAATAGAAAGTTAGAGCAAGGTGCTCTACATTCTAGGAAGCAAATGCTTAGATCATTTCCTTATTTGAGGAAAATTTTCCTAATGTGTAAGAATGTGCATGTTCAAGCTGCACTTTGGAGTTTGTTTTGACAGAAACTGTTCAAATATTCTATTCTTTTTATCTCACCTATACAACCCATAAAATCCCTCTATCAACATGACATATAATATATATTGTCAGTATAAACCCTTTCTATAGTATTCTCAATCAAAATCATGTCATGTACACTAAATTTTCTATACAGATAGCTGGGACTTTAAAGCTCATGGGAAGACTTTTTGTTTATTGTGCTATGCCCCCTATCAGCTATTGTTTGTCATACCCTAATCAGTCATGATTATGAGATGATCAAATAATTCCTGATGTATTTTGATGCCTTTAAATTGTGTCACACGAAGCTGGAAAGATCTCACAATCTCTTTATCA
>BOPN01000033.1:619338-624338 GCA_017312705.2 Penaeus japonicus
CATTTTATTACAAATATCATTATCATTGTTATTATCATTACTATCATTATCATTAGTATCAGTATCATTAACATTATTAGTATTATTGCTATCATCATCATCAATACTATCTTTGTTTTTATCATTATCTTTATTACTGCTATCATAATTACTACTACTATTGCTATTATTATCATTATTACCATTGTTATTATTATCATTGTCATTGTTTTTACCATTACCATTATCATTTATTTTATCATTAACATCATCATATAATTTCTTTCTTATTCTAATTCTTATTCATTCTTTCTATGATCATTATCACGACTTTCATTATATTTCATAGATTATAATTTTCAATCACGCTTCTTATTAACATTATCATTTTCATTATTAGTATGAATGTTATTGTTATTATCACTAGTATCATTATCATTACCATTATCGTCATCACTAGTTTCAAATCATCACTAATGATCAGTTCACCTTCACTTCCTATTAATTTTATTTCCATTGTGTGTTTCCTGTGTCCTGTCCCCCATTCCTTATCCTCTTATGATACTTCTCTCCCTTTTCTTATTCTATTATCTTTGACTCTTAACTATTTCGAGGTGTTTTTAAAAGATAGGAGAGATATGATTTAGATTTTATCCGTGTTTTACTTCTTCCAATTCTTCTTCTCCTCTTTCTTTTCTTCCCCCTCCTCCTCTTCTTCATCCTCCTCCTTCTCCTCCACCACCACCACCACCTTCTTCTTCTCCTTCTCCTCCCCCTCCTCCTTCTCCTCCATCACAACTACCACCCTCTTCTTCTTCTCCTCCTTCTCCTCCTCCCCTTCCTCCTCCTCCTCCTCTTCCTCCTCCCTTCACCTTCCTCCTCATCTTCTTTTTCTTCTTCTGAGTTTTCATCATCATCACCATCTCTTTTCCTTCTTCTTCTTAAGTAATAAGGATTTCTTACATCTAACCATATTGCTTACAGTGTACATGCAGGAAATTGTGATGAGGGCCATGATATACGATAGGTGACACATATCATTAATAATATTTAATTCAAAGAGAATGTATTTTTACAAAGCAAACTCGCTGGGAATGCAGCAGATACAACAGCCATTATCATGTACACTTCCGTATTCATTCCACCTTACCATTGCAAACTGCAGCACCTGCAAAGTATCATGTATGGAGACGCACAGATAACAATCCCTGTTTGAGCATATGCGTATGTAAAGGTGTCTATACCTCCGTGATCATGGGGTGTGCTGGGGAGTGTTTGCCTCTAACAGGATCTCGTTAGGGCACTGAGGCACCGCAAGAAGCGTATTTGCTCTGCCAATTCTAAACTTGCTTAGCAGCTTTCCTCTCTTTGGACAGCTGAAGGTGATACTTGAGAGAGTCCATACGCGGCGCCTTCATCAAACATTATATAGGCCTAAGATATTTTTTTTCTTTTATAATGTTACTCCTCGCCTGCCAGCGTGTATGTGTACAGCATATCAAAGGAATTCCATGACCGGAAAATGTAAATAACTTAAGGGCTCTAGGCTGGACGGGAGTTGTTTCACACTTCTATGCTCCATTTCTCTCGCACTATACACTGCCGGCTCAGCCTCTTCGCCCACCGTCTCTCTCTCTCTCTCTCTCTCTCTCTCTCTCTCTCTCTCTCTCTCTCTCTCTCTCTCTCTCTCTCTCTCTCTCTCTCTCTCTCTCTCTCTCTCTCTCTTTTATCGCACCCTCAGGAGCTCGCTTTCCTCTCCCCAGCGTCCATAGGTCTCCGGAACAAGAGCACCGTTAGTACCCGCACCTCGTTCTACACGCGTGGTAGCGCGAGACAGAAAAGGTGAAGTTCTAAAGGCGTGTTTATGACGCTGTCGTCCTCTGGAGGAGATGCGTGTCCCGGAAGAGGATTCTGAGTCGTTGCTGTGTCTTTTGTTTTTCGTTGTTTTATTCACTCCTTCCTGACTTCGTGTTCGTTTTATGAATAGGTCTTGTCGTGTGTTTTCTATACAGTGAGTGGTCTGTATCGTTTTTGAATAGTTAGCTTTGTAAAAGTGATGTTCTAACAGCCAGTACAGGGATGCTATGTATGTTCTGTAGACCTTTTTGCGTGGTTTCATATATCAGGTACAATATCATTATTGGCAGTAATGTGTTGTTGTTTTTATTGTCGAAAATATTATGAATCCATGTATATATATATAGGAAAAGCACAGTAAACTGCATCCTGTGTACGTACATATATAATTACGCAAAATATTTTTGTAGTTAGCAGCGTTTTTTGCTCAATCTGACTAAAAATGATCCATTCATATATAAGACACTATTCCTACCTAAATTCAGCTACATCCATGAACATCTGATCTCTCTAAAAACAAAACAAACAAGCAAAAAAGAGTTGCATCCATGAAGTGGTCTCGACACGCAGTAGCAGCCTCCTCTTTCGGCAGCGTGTATCGTCCATCCATCCTTGCTTATCTCAACAGCTTCAGGTCAGTATCACACACAGGTTCCCCAGGAGCTAACACTCAAGGTAGCGGGCTGGGTAACGTACCGTTTAATAAATTATATAATACCAGTCTTCCAGGAGAGTGACCACGAGGAACGGTTGGCCCTGAGCACGAGTGTGGGAGAGTCAAACAACAGGGTCACGGTCCAGCCAAACTCTTTCATGTTGCCCCGTGAATGATGTGAGATTCCGCTTACTTATGTGAAGCCCCCGTCGTGAGGGATCGTGAGTCGGTGTTGTGGGTGTGTTTTTATTTGGGATTCATTTTCTTAAAGCGGGAATATTGTCTTACTCTAAGGATCGTGTGTATAAACAGGCGTTTGCGATATAACACTATAGTCTGAAGGACACTTATTCATATTATGGGCATGGTTATAGATAATGATGTCTGGTTTCCCTAGCATGACTGAAGAGTCATGGGAGGGAAAAAGATTAAGGTGTTTAAAACTCACTTGAACGCCAGAGTTCGACTGCAGCCCCACGCTTTAGAAGACTGCGGTTGTCAGGGAAACCTCACATGTCGGAAAAAGCAACTGGGATTTCTTAGCACTCAAGGTATAGACGCATTGGAATTTACGTTTTGAATTTGACGATTTCCGTTGATGAGATAATCATATCTTTTCGAAATATTATAACCATGATCAGTATCACCAGTACCATTAGTATAATGATGATGCCATCCCATTCCATAATGGTTTGGGAAATAGATACGAAATTACATTTTGTATCATCATGTAGTTATTTTCTTCAGGGAGCATCAGTAGAATCAATATGTATAAAGAAATAGATTAAGCAAATCGATAAAATGAAAATGGAATGATTACATTAATAATCACTATTATGCATTTTATTGTCATCTAATAACAGAGTTACTGTAAGTATGCAAGATTTTTCAGTGAATGGGGAGGGGGGAAGGGGCGGGGGGTAACGTTCTCGGTGGCGGAAATCACGATTTATCTGAGTTTCACAATCACTTATATTCTCATTAAAAATATATATAAGTAATCTCTCTAGTTCGAAAACAATACTTGGGCATATAAAACGATATGAGTTGTAGTGAAGATACTCAAGATCCTAATTCATGATATACTTTGGAGACCCTTTATTTTCATTGTTTTCTTTATTTACGTTGTAGACCTTCTGCACTCACTCTATTCACTCTTCATCTAAAATTGGACAGTGAAGGCACAATGCAGGTTCAGTGACAGGAGTAGAAGCAGATAATGCTTTAGCATTTTTTGCAGGATTCACTATTTCAATTTGCTATCACTAGTGTGATAGATCCTTTCGCCTGGCTCGCCTTTTATCAGGCTAATCTGATACAGGAAAACCATTATGTAAAAAACTTCCTCACTAAGCAAGCCTGTCTGAAATCAAGGATATGTATTACGATAAAATCATGAAAGAGATAAGTTTATGATTCGGATATATCTATTTCAATCTCAAAGACATCCAGGTCATTTTTTTCACGAATTAGATTTCCTTTCCTCAATATATGGGTTACATACCTTGCCAGGTTGTCAATGTTCTGAGGAGTTATAACGGAGAAAGAACTGACCAAGAACCTGGCATGTATACAAAGGCACACACAGACATAAGCACACACGAGAGACGCATCCATCCATAAATAAATAAATAAATAAATTCAAACAAACACTCACCTATGTTTGCCAGTCATGAGTTAGTAAGACTTGAGGAGTGAGCAAAATAATGATGTTGCGTGTGCGTTTAACCACTATTGGCTACTGTCATAAACAAAATGATTGATGAAATATTGTGATTATAAAAAGCAAGGTTAAAAAACTGAATAGAATTTGTTTATGATAACTACCGTAATTTTGGAAAACATGTCACGCATCATTAATAGAAGGAAAATGCATAGGAAATCCTCCTGCATACTTATATTTAAAACCTCAGATCTTGAATGCTAAACTTTTTTGTATACATCACACGGTTCCCGCGCACGCGAGGCAATACTCATAAGAAATGACCACGCGGCGCGAGTGTATCTCAATTGCAACACCTGTTGTGCCACCTCGTCTCCAACCCTGTGTTTTCCTTTGCATTTTCTATATGTGCACACACACACACACACACACACACACACACACACACACACACACACACACACACACACACAGCGAATAGAGAGAGAAATAGGGAGGGAGGGGTGTGTGAGAAAGAGGAGTAATGGGGAAAGAGTGAGAGAGAGAGAGAGAGAGAGAGAGAGAGAGAGAGAGAGAGAGAGAGAGAGAGAGAGAGAGAGAGAGAGAGAGAGAGAGAGAGAGAGAGAGAGAGAGAGAGAGAGAGAGAGAGAGGGAGAGAGAGAGAGAGAGAGAGAGAGTGAGAGAGAGAGAGAGAGAGAGAGAGAGAGAGAGAGAGAGAGAGAAAGAGAGACTTATTTACAGTACTTAGCTTGCTATATATTTGTGCATATTTGTCTGTGTGTAAATAATCAAAACGAATCATAAAAGTAATTAAAACTATATGTCTCTTTAGTAGCCAATTATCAA
>BOPN01000033.1:646838-649338 GCA_017312705.2 Penaeus japonicus
AAAGGCAACTTGTATAGGCATGATAACTAACACGCCATGCTAAAGCCAGTTTATGAAATATTCTTTCATATGAAGAGTTATCAAATAACTTTTTGGGGGATTTGGGATATTTTTCTTTTTTTTTTTCATTTTTTAAGAGTTTCTCTCATCGCTGAGAGTAACAACCTTCAAACTTCCTTACTGCGAGTAGAGAAAAAATCCATGTTAGTAGGGAAGCTGATTATCTAGCCTTTCTCTTTTGGTTGTTATTCACTATCTACCTATTCATTTCCGCCATTATCTTGTTAGAGAAAGATTATAATTCTGCCTCCTCATTAAGATTAGAAACTTATGACTTAGCAGATGCAGAGGTAGAGAAGGTAGACGGCGGCAGCAATTTACGACTGTTCACGTCATAGTCACAATACCATTAGCGAGATAATTTGCAATAATCAAGGTATGCTAATTATCCATATCACCAAGATAGTGATTAAGAAACGGATCTAAGAAATATCCCACGTAGTGTGAAGGCTATACGCTCGTGGTACTAGGTTCTTTCATTGAATGATACATCAGCTGATTTGATATCATCTTAATTCTGTTCATGTTCCTAACAAACAGAAAAGAGGAACGCACATCACAGCTAACATTTACATCAAATTAAAAAATAATAATAATGATAAATAAAAATAAAAATAAAAACACCGAGGTTATGTCTCGCTATGTGCTGACCGACAGCCCCCTTCCAGCATCGCTCACGTCACATCGATGCGGAAGTCATCCCCGTAGAGATGTTGTACACTGCTCACCGTAGAGGGACGTTATGGCTTCCGCTATGGTAATGGTGCTGTTAGGAAACATGGCTCTGTAATTTACACTAAGTTCTCCTTCGCTGGAGATATATGTTTTATCAAGCGACGCGTATGGGATGTAGAATTGGAGAATAACTGTCTTTGAATTGTCTTTGCTCTCTCTCTCTCTCTCTCTCTCTCTCTCTCTCTCTCTCTCTCTCTCTCTCTCTCTCTCTCTCTCTCCCTCCGTCTCTCTCTCTCCGTCTCTCTCTCTCTCCGTCTCTCTCTCTCTCTCTCTCTCTATCTCTATCTATCTATCTCTATCTATCTCCGTCTCTCTCTCTCTCTCTCTCTCTCTCTCTCTCTCTCTCTCTCTCTCTCTCTCTCTCTCTCTCTCTCTCTCTCTCTCTCTCTCTCTCTCTCTCTCTCTCTCTCTCTCTCTCTCTCTCTCTCTCTCTCTCTCTCTCTCTCTCTCTCTCTCTCTCTCTCTCTCTCTCTCTCTCTCTCTCTCTCTCTCTCTCTCTCTCTCTCTCTCTCTCTCTCTCTCTCTCTCTCTCTCTCTCTCTCTCTCTCTCTCTCTCTCTCTCTCTCTCTCTCTCTGTCTCTCTCTCTGTCTGTCCTCGCTTTACTGTCTCCCTCCCCCCTTTCCCATCTTAAATTTATCCCCCTTGGTATAACCACATAATTTCGACAATACGATAACATTCGACCGTCCTGTTCTCTCCTCCCTTGCCCTGCCCCTTCCCCCTTTCCTCGTATTTCTCCCCTTTCTCCTGCCCGTCTTTCCCCTCTCCCGTCCACCTCTCCTTCCACCTACCCCTCCTCCCAACCTATACCCCATTCCCTCCCACAACTTCCTTTCCATCCTTCTGCCTCTTTCCGACCTTCATTTCCTTCCTCCCATTTTCCCCTACCCCTTTCCCTTCTCCACCTCCTCTGCCCCCACACCCGCCCCCACTCCCCAACCGCTTCCCTTTCCCCTTCATCTCTTTCCTCTTTCTCCTTTTTCCTTTCAGCTCTTTCCCCTTCCTCCCTTTCTCTTCCTATCTTTCTCCTTCCTCCCTTTCTCTTCCTATCTTTCTCCTTCCTCCCTTTCCCCTTCCTCCCTTTCCTATTCCTTCCTATCCCTTTCCTCCCTCTCCTATTCCTCCCTTTCCCCTTCCTCTCTTTCCCCTTTCTCCCTTTCCTCTTCCTCCATTTCCCCTTCCTCCCTTTCCCCTTCCTCTCTTTCCCCTTTCTCCCTTTCCTATTCCTTCCTTTCCCCTTCCTCCCTCTCCCTTCCTCTCTTTCCCCTTTCTCCCTTTCCTATTCCTCCCTTTCCTATTCCTTCCTTTCCCTTTCCTCCCTTTCCTATTCCTCTCTTTCCCCTTTCTTCTTCCTCTCTTTCCCCTTTCTCCCTTTCCTCTTCCTCTCTTTCCCCTTCCTCCCTTTCTCCCTCTCCCTTCCTCTCTTTCCCCTTCCTCTCTTTCCCCTTTCTCCCTTTCCCCTTTCTCCCTTTCCCCTTCCTCCCTTTCTCCCTCTCCCTTCCTCTCTTTCCCTTCCTCTCTTTCCCCTTTCTCCCTTTCCTCTTCCTCCCGCTTTCCCCTTCCTCCTCTGCCTTCCTCTCTTTCCTTCCTCTCTTTTCCCCTCTCTGTTTTATCCTACTTCATGTTTTTTTTTTTAACCTATTTTTTCTCTTGTTTCTCTTTCTCTCCCTTTATTCCCCTTCTTCCTCTTTTCCTCCTCTTCCT
>BOPN01000033.1:664338-666838 GCA_017312705.2 Penaeus japonicus
TGTCAAGTGGATGTCTTTATAAAAAGCCAGTTGATAATGTAGGAGTGTGATATACACGCGATATATTATGCGGAAAACTCTATTTATTTTTATCAATCTCTTTTACCATTTCCCCCTGTACTCAGCCTTTTGCTATCGATGTATTAAAAAAACAAAAAAAACGTGATTTTCACATCCTAGTGTTTCTTTATCCATCTTGGTAACGAGAAGAGAAGGGAAACAAGACGGGTAATATGAGAACACAAATTTACACATAGTGGTTAACCCGACCAACAGATGGCGGGACTGGGTTTGCCTCCGGAAAAGCGATTATGGAGCTTGATATTATCATATCTCGTCTTCCTTCTCCTTCGCGATGCACGTTTCTTTAGAAGGTAATGCATTAGTTGACTGTCCGTGCAAAGAAGCTCAAAATGCAGTCGGGAGGAAAGCATAAACTTTTCATTTCTATTTCTCGTAAATTCTTTTCTGTACATAATAGTTTCAAGTGCAGGTTTTTATAAGCAAAGAGAGAGAGAGAGAGAGAGAGAGAGAGAGAGAGAGAGAGAGAGAGAGAGAGCGTTTTTGTAATTTTGTGTATGTATATAATTTGTTTTCATGCATGTATGCAGGTATTTAGGTGTAGATACAGTAGATATCTACGCATATATGTATAACTATGTGTATATGTTACTCATAAAAAACAGACTTTACACTTCTGATGAATACATAATGTGTAAATATCTTTCTTTTAGAAATATTTATTATGATACCATCTGATAAAATCGTTTTGAATATCAACATGAAGTGTTAGATAGACTCGTGTGTGTGTGTGTGTACATAATGATGATGAAAATAATGCTAATATTAATATCAATGATTAAGTGATGGTGACGATAAGGAAAAAATGATGATAACAATGATAATGATGATTGAAGATGATAATAATAATGGTGATGATAATAATGATAATAACAATAATGGTGATGATAAGAATGATAATAATAACACTAAACAATGATGATAAGAATGATAATAAGAATAACAATAATGAAGATAACAATAATAACAAGATATTATTTCATATAGTATGATCATGATTACAAAAAGTTTTCGTAAGATATTGATGATAATGATAATAAAAACACTAATAAAAAAGATGACAATGATAAAAACTAGCAGTTCCTGACCATGAATGATATCGACAGCGTCATCAATAAAATAATAACAGTAATAATAAAGACAAGAACTATTTTGATATTAACAATGCTATTAGTGGCACTAACACCAGTAATACAACTATAGTCTCAGTAGTTAAAATAGTAGTAATAGTAACACAAAATAGCCGTCGTACTAATCTTAGAAACGACAAACGATAAAGAAAAGAATAGACAAAACGAAAGAATGAAAGAAAGGCAGAAAGGACAAAAAATAAATCTCTGCTTCTTATCACAAGAATTGCAATAGTAGCAGATGTTGCACAAAGTAAGGACCAGCAATGAATCTTCCGTGTCGCTTGTATCTTTCTCGTGACGTCATCAAATACCCGAGAAGGTGAGTTCCTGGAACGGGGAAGACATCCTGGCGGCAGTAAACCCCTTTGTAAAGATTGCTCTTTGTTATATCTCCGTGTGTATGGTATAAATCTAAGTTTATATATGTATATATATGTGTATATATGTATAAATAAACATATATATATGTATATATACATTTATATACATACATATATATATATATATATATATATATATATATATACGTAAATATATATATATATATATATATATATATATATATATATATATATATAAACATATATATATATATATTTTGTACTTGTGTGTTTGTGTTTGTGCTTGCGTTTGTACACATACATATACACATGCGCAGATAGGTACATATAATCAAACCCGTTCTCGGGAAAGTGTGGCAGCAGCTTCCCAGTCAACTGACAGATTTCATAATCGGGGCAACGACGGAGCCCAGTTGCGCCGAGCCAATCGCCACGCTCAGTCCAACCAGCCTGGCGATGCAGCGCCCTCATTCGGCGACACTTGCAATCAACGCAACAATCGCACCTCAACAAACTCTATCGCTAACACGCGCCCTAATCCTATGCATCTTAAAATTAATACATTAATACTTTTGAATTCCAATCACCAATCCTTCACGCTGAGACCCCAGGGGGGAGGCCGCGCGGGGGAGGGAGAGGCGTACCCCAGGGGCATGGCGGGTTCCGTGCCACAAGATGGGCAGAGAAAGTTCCCCCTCCTCCTCCTCCTCCTCCTCCCCCCCTCCTCCTCCCCTCCTCCTCCTCCTCCTCCTCCTCCTCCTCCTCCTCCTCCTCCTCCTCCTCCTACGTCAGTATCTCGAGGCTCTGTCGTTAAACCAGGTCAGGCAGAACGCTGCGACTTGTAAATAGACGGCTTGGGTGATGATATTTTCCAAATTAAGGGAAGCTTGACGATGTGGAGATCGCTATGGCGCCCGAATCGATTTTTGTTCCGATGAATAACTG
>BOPN01000033.1:694338-699338 GCA_017312705.2 Penaeus japonicus
TATGTCTCTGTCTATGTTTATATACGAGACTTAATGTATTTATTATATTATGAATACATCTATATTCTCCTAAACAACCAGCGGGATAATTATGTAGCAATAATTAAGCAGCCATTTTTGTTTGTAACATCTGTCCTCTGATATAACACTAGCAACTATCCAGTCATACAGCGCTGCTAGAGGCAAGCAAATATATGACGTATGAACCAAAATTGCTCAGCACACAAAGCACATCTGCTTGGTGCAACAGAGGGCAAATGTTGGGCTATTTGCCACAAAAAGGATTAGTTGTTTGATAAATACACATGTCGTATTTTCAGCACGCTGCGTATCTGCGTATCAGTTTCAAGCTCACATTTGTCACGCCTCATGATCGCTTTTGTTGGACCATTAATACTGAAACCACAGCCATATTATTATTGTTCTTCCTGTGCCAACCAGTAGATTTAATAGGATATGCGTTTGTCTTCATTATGTCGCCTCGATAGCAGAAGGTGGGAAGGGAATAAATATAGTTAGATCATAATAAGAATGAAATTAAAGAAAGAAGTCACTGAAAACGGTGAATCAGAAGTTCAGAGAGGTCGATTCTCTCTCTCCTTCTCTTTCTCTGTGTCCGTCTGTCGATCACATTGTATTACGAAAAGAAAAAAAAGAAAAGACGATGAAAAAAAACGTAAAGGGAGTGGCTTAAAAGTAAGAAGCTATAAGAGGTTAACTGTCAGCCAACACTTTCGCCATCTGCTGACATCCGCGTGAATTGCGAATTTGAAACTAACTTCGGGAAGGCGGACCTGACTCTTTCGGTAATAATGATAATCATTCAGAGACACGCCCATTCAGGGAAATATTTCTTTAATTAGCTTAGCCCATCTAACACCTGTCGAGAATGGCGGGAAATGGCAGGCACAGCTCGTGACAAAGAATTCCTGAACTCGTAAGCTATCCCCTCTAGACCGGCAGGGTGAAAAAAGGGCCTCGGGATATCTTCGAAGGAGAAAAATGGGGAGTCATAATAAGCCATTTATATATATTTCCATAATCATTATCGGTGACCACGAAGGGGAGACCGCATCGGCTTCCATTGAGACGTAATGGCGGCTTCCGGAACGTGTTCCTCAACTTTTTTTCTTGATTCTTTTTTTGTCTTTTTTGCGGAAGTCTCTCGTTTCCTTTGGGTGTCCTAACTGTGATCCTGACTTTGCAAGACCTTTTAAGTAAAAGACGCCTCGTCATTTCATTTTCAGGAATATTAAAGGTGACTTTAAATGGAATCCAGGGAAAACTTTTGACAAAAACGAATTACAACTTCCTGGTAAAATGCGGACTTCTGGTTCCATGACTAGCGTCTGGAAAGAGGGTTTTGTGACACAGTACTGACGGACATGTGTAGATAGTGAAGGGTTATTAATGAGGTTTTCATGATACAGTGATGACAACAGTTTTTCAGAAACGTGTACTGGGACTTTTGGAGCAGTGGTGATGAGAATCGCCTCGTGATAAAGGCCTTACGAGACGGCCATCTTGAACCTGGACGTTTTTGACGAAGATATAATCCCGAAACTGATATTCATTCCGTCATGTCACTGCTGACCATGAGGCCATAAGGCTTATGTTGTAAAGTCGAGGACCTCCAAGCAGTTTTGATAATTTCATGACTGTTGAAAGCTTCAACCGCGAGAGGCCATGAGTGAGGGCACCATGTGTTCCGAGGAAGGCATCCTGCGGTAGGCTGGTGATCAAAAAGAAAGAAAGAACAGCAGGTTCACTTCCTCATACCTTCGGGGCACATTACCACATGCATGTTTTCTAAGCGAGCGTTTTCTTTCGGTGAGCGAGGAAAACCCGAGTTGAAAAAAACACGATGATATTCATATCAAATGATGGTCTAACCTTGACAGAGCAATCGTTTTCTCATGGTCACTGAGGTAAACACACGCCCATTAGAATCTCGGCACAAATGATCCAACCCACAGCCATTATCGATATGAAGGGGGGGAGGAGGCGAAGGAGGAGGTGAAGGAGGAGGAGGATGAAAGGAGGAGGAGGCGAAGGAGGAGGAGGATGAAAGGAGGAGGAGGCGAAGGAGGAGGAGGATGAAAGGAGGAGGAGGAGGGGAGAGGAGGAGGAGGATGAAAGGAGGAGGAGGAGGGCGAAGAGGAGGCGAAGGAGAGGGAGGAGGAGGAGGATGAAAGGAGGAAGAGGATGAAAAGAGGAGGAGGAGGATGAAAGGAGGAGGAGGAGGAGGAGATAGAAAAGGAAAAGGAGAAAGAGGAGGAGGAGGTCGGCGAAGGCGTGGTCGACCCATCGGACCGCCCCTGACGACAACCTTCAACAAGCAACTGGCTGTCGATCGCGCTTCCCGCTCTCCCGACAGCGCCCGCGAATCAGACGCAGATTTCTTTCCCTTTGGTAACTGTGGATTAATGAACGGATTTTTCTTTTTAAATACTAAGACTAAAAAAAAAATGTGCATATTCTTCCCTTGCAGCGTCCCCGTGGTGTGTGCGCGCCAAGGCAGATGGACGCATCCTGCAGCTGCTTATTATTATACTTTTATCTGAAGGAATAATTTTCTAAATTGCTTTGCCGTAAACTTTCTCAACGTACTCTCTTGCATGCACACCCTGGAGAAAAAGACGACCGTGGTATTTTACATAGAGGACAAAAACCCCGCCCATGAAGAAATTGCATGAAATTAATTAAGACGTGCATGACTCTCCTACACGGTCCAGACAAGGCAACAAGGAATCAATTTTTTGTGTGGATTTCTCGTCATGCGATTAATGGTTGGTTTGAAGGAACAAATAATTCCTTTCCGTTTGATTTCCGAGATGGAAAGAGGCTGCAATGCAAATTTATGATGTGAGACCCCATTAGGCATTAAGATTCTATGATTCTCCATGAAATGCGGCCGGAAGCACAGGGAAGAAGTTACCGGAAATGATGGATCTTACTTTGCCTTAGATTATCTTAGGTTGCTTTGCTTTCCAGGTATGGAAGCTGTTAGGATTATGAACTTAATGAGTATTACTGTAATGTGTATATGAAATCAAAACCTTTGTGGCATCGATTGCTTGACTTTGATTGCAATTTCCTCAAAACATCCCTCTATGTTTATGTTCCTGTGTGTGTATGTGTGTGTGTTGTGTGTGTGTGTGTTGTGTGTGTGTGTGTGTGAGCATGTGTGTGTGTTTATACACACTCAGTTACTTCTTTTGACTCCTTATCAAGCTACTTATCAATATATTCGGCATTCATATAACTTAATTTTATATGTTTCTTTTTCAATCTACTGATTAATTTGTTTACGTGTTTGTGTCTTTATATGATCACAAGGTAATATGAACGTAGCATGTCAATCGAACTCAGCAATCGAATAAAATACCACCCCTCTTCCTGCTTTGCTGTTTTATTTTCGTTTTTTATTTCCTTTTCTCTTTTCTATCCAGCCGTCTCCTCAAAACCAACTCACTAACAAGACAGACAAACAAGGAAAAGAAAACGAACCACACAAAAAGAAGTGGAAGTGTTTCCCAGCGTAATGTGGAGAACAAATCGCCGCAATTGATCATGGTCTCTGCGACAATTAAGCAAAGGGTCAGATGTTTTGCGTATGTGTGGGATACGCAAGGAACATATGGCTGGGCGAGGCGATTCAGACGGGGTCCCGTTGCTGGGCGCTGGGGCTCTTCTCTTTGCTTGCGGAGTTTTGCTTGCCTGTCGGTTTGGCCTTTTTTCTCTCTCTCTGTCTCTTTTTCTTTCTCTCTGTCTCTCTTTCTTTGTTTCTCTTTTTCTCTGTTGTCTGTCTGTCTGTCTCTCTCTCTCTCTCTCTCTCTCTCTCTCTCTCTCTCTCTCTCTCTCTCTCTCTCTCTCTCTCTCTCTCTCTCTCTCTCTCTCTCTCTCTCTCTCTCTCTCTCTCTCTCTCTCTCTCTCTCTCTCTCTCTCTCTCTCTCTCTCTCTCTCTCTCTCTCTCTCTCTCTCTCTCTCTCTCTCTCTCTCTCTCTCTTTCTCTCTCTTCCTTGATTTCTCGCTCTCTAAGTATATAATTATTTTGTCTCACTCCATTTTTGACTGTATAAGCTATCTATTCAAGGTGAGCACTTTAATGCATCCATTCAGGAATTTGTAATTAACAAATTGCATTGGTGTAAAGGATTCTTGAGTTTGCCCATTTCAGACATATGGAATGAGGTCCTACAAGTGGATAACATTCTAGTGCAAGGATTGGCAGGATTAATTTACGGAGAGGAGGATTGGCCCCCCAGCCAGTGTGGCGCAGAGGTGATGACTTGAACTTGTGGACTGGAATCCCAATCACAATTTTGTAGTGCAAAATCTGAAGAATGACTTGGATAATGTTGGATATTCTAATGCCCTGCTACGATTCATTGATGTTTAGTGAGGACTAAAAACGCATTCGTTATTCACTTCAAAGGTATTTAGATGTTCGCTAGGCAAGGCATAAAAACTTAAGGTGAAAACTTTGAGATCTTCCAATACCGAAGCCAAATAATGCCTCAAGTTATAATGATAGATTATTCACGAATCCGATGACTACCTTAAATAAACTGATTTAGTGGCAGAAACTTCCATTCACTGGAATTGGTGAGTACAAGATTAAAATGGTAGTCAAATATATAACACCAAACTATTAGAGTAAGGAAAGCTACATTCAGGCAACTGAGATTATGATGTGATGTGACCTTGATCCATGTCGGGTACAGGTACTTCAGGTCAGGGTACAGGTACTTCAGGTCAGGGCACAGGTACTTCAGGTCAGGGTACAGGTACTTCAGGTCAGGGTACAGGTACTTCAGGTCAGGGCACAGGTACTTCAGGTCAGGGCACAGGTACTTCAGGTCAGGGTACAGGTACTTCAGGTCAGGGCACAGGTACTTCAGGTCAGGGTACAGGTACTTCAGGTCAGGGTACAGGTACTTCAGGTCAGGGTACAGGTACTTCAGGTCAGGGCACAGGTACTTCAGGTCAGGGTACAG
>BOPN01000033.1:734338-736838 GCA_017312705.2 Penaeus japonicus
TGGGGGGAGTCAGGTGTGGTCACAGACAGGGGTAGGGAAGGGTAGGGGGGTGCGGAAGGAAAAGGAGTAAGTGGGGGGCCAGACTTGATGGAAGTACTGTAAGGGCCGAGCCTACTACACCCGGACTGACGAACTAGGGGGTCTTTCGTCATATTCCGTGACTGCTATGTCGGCCCCGCGTTCGTCCCCCGGTGGTTCTTGTGGAGACTCGGCGTATGTGAGCAAAAGCCCCGTCACGTCCCCCGGGGCGAGCGGCAAGAAAGGCCGGTGATTCATCTCCTTTGCGTCGTCGACTTGATATTTGCGTTAAGGCCCCTGTGTGCTCGGGAGACAGAGATATCAAGTGCTGTTTGCCTCGCTATGTTTACCGGCGTATCTCTTAGCCATTTTTCTCTCTCTCTTTCTCTCTCTCTCTCTCTCTCTCTCTCTCTCTCTCTATATATATATATATATATATATATATATATATATATATATATATATATATATATATATATATATACATATATATATATGTGTGTGTGTGTATGTGTGTGTGTGTGTGTATGTGTGCCTGAGAGAGAGAAAAAAAAAGAGCATGAGAGATTGAAAGCCGCGGATATAAGAAAGAAAATTGAAAAGGAGAGATATTTAAACCATGCATATTTATTTATTGAGTTATTCATATATATATATATATATATATATATATATATATATATATATATATATATATACAGTATATATATATGTGTGTGTGTGTGTGTGTGTGTGTGTGTGAAAGAGAAAGAAGAAGTGTGTATGTAAGTAGGAATATATCTAACTTTAAGCATATAAATGGAAATCGACAATCGATATCCACGATGCTTTGTTTTCATAAGTTAGTTACATTTTCTATTTAGCTCTTCTACGCCTTGAAGCAAGTGCTCAAGGAAGTTGCAAGTCACGCTCAGATATCTTAAACAACGAGGTAAACAAACAAACTGTCAGACGATCAAGAGTCACAAGGCTGCGAGTGCGAGCTGGGGGTGAGTGGCCTCGAATGTGTCCTGAGGTGGTCATCTTCTTCCTCCTTTTCCCTCTTCTCCTCCTTAACCGTTATCTCTGGCTATCCTTAATATTCATCGAGTGGCCTCTCTCTTTCTTTCTCTGTCTCTTTCTCTCTATCTATCTATATATCTATCTATTTATCTCGCTTTCTTTCTCTTTCTTTCTCTTTCTCTCTCTCTTTCCCTCTCCCTCTCTCTCCCTCTCTCTCTCTCCCTCTCCCTCTCCCTCTCCCTCTCTCTGTCTCTCTCTTTCCCTCTATCTCCCTCTTTCTCCCTTTCTTTCCCTCTCTCCCTCCCTCCCCCTCTCTCTGTCTCTCTCTTTCCCTCTATCTCCCTCTGTGTCCCTTTCTTTCCCTCTCTCCCTCCCTTCCCTCTCTCTCTGTCTTTCTCTTTCACCTTTCGCCCGTGACGGCGGTGTTGCAACCGACCCGGCGACGCGACGCACTCAAAAAGGCCTCGCCTCGCCGTTCGAAAGGAAAAAGGAACCGAAGACATTTCTCCACGTCTCGACACCAGAGGAAGACGGCCGCGGACGGAGGAGGAGAGGCCATCACATGTGACAGCCAAGTGGAGGAAGAACATTTCCCCGGACGATTATAGCCGCGCCGTAACATTCAGTTGGTCTTCAGTGCCCCGTGAAGAAGCGCACGTACATTGCGGTACCTTCGGGCTGCGCTTGGCACAGTTACCCACGCTCATCTGCTCAATCGCTCAGCAAATCAAATCATTTTAGGGGGAGGAAGCGAGACTAAGTGGTGGGTGTCCCGTAATACTTGGAACAGCCTTGGGATATTACTGTCCCGGCTACGCATGGCTGACCGCGCTGAACTTCCATCATTCTCTCCTTCCCTCCTACCCTCCCTCCCTCCCTCCCCCTCCCTCCCTCCCTCCCTCCCTCCCTCTCTCTCTCCCCTCCCTCCCTCCCTCCCTCCCTCTCTCCTACCCTCCCTCCTCCGGTAAATTTATTCTCTATCTCTACGTTCTGATATATCCTTATAGAAATTACACCCCTTAAGAAAAAGCGGGATGAAAGGTTAATACTCTCAGCAATACATTAACTCTGAATGGGTCGCATTATTTGCTGCCATTTTTAAATAGCAAAATCCTGCATAGTCATTATAATAATTTGAATTTTCCGGATACTGTTAGTGCCTCAAGAAGGAACATCTCCGCCCCCTCCCCCTCCCCCTGCCCCTCCCCTCCAACGGACGGCGTCGGGCGGGCGAGATGCGAGCGCCGCGGCCCCTGGATCCCAAGGGCCGGGCCAGTGATCTCCAAACACGTCTTATGTCCTCGGGAGTCTCGCCCCGCTCGGATTGCCTCGTATTCAAGTAAGGCGGACCGATAAGAGGATCCTTTATCAAGTTTATTGGCCACAAGAGACTCATTCTTGCGTTTTAATTAGATTGGCTGAGGGCACAATGCCTCGTCAGGGTACGCAGCCTTTTCCATAGCCCGAAAAAGAAAGACAA
>BOPN01000033.1:759338-764338 GCA_017312705.2 Penaeus japonicus
CCGCCAGCCCCTCCCCGCCCTCCACCCCCCCCAGCGGCGAGCGCGACGGCCGTCCGAGAAGTGGCGGCGTTAGTCCAGTAGAATCACGCGGCGTGGCGGCACCGCGGCCTCTGCTTTCTGCTATGAAGTACCGCG
This sequence comes from Penaeus japonicus, assembly GCA_017312705.2. Classification (NCBI taxonomy): domain Eukaryota; kingdom Metazoa; phylum Arthropoda; class Malacostraca; order Decapoda; family Penaeidae; genus Penaeus; species Penaeus japonicus. The sequence continues at coordinate 759,474 of BOPN01000033.1, forward strand.
TGGATTACCTAGGAGCTCTCCAGCTTTCGGAAAAAGCCACGAGCTTGGATGTGCTCCAGATACCCCTCAAGGATTTGTATTATAAGTACAGAGAGAGTATTTCTCGTGGAAAACTCCCAGTGCCTGGAACTCTGCAGATAACCGAAGGTGGACTGAAGGTAACGCACGGAAATTCGGATTCGTCGGACAACTATTTTGAGTTTACAAATCCGTTCCCGACAATCGCCGTGTGGGCTGCAGTCAAGCTTGTCATACGCAAGGAACTGATCGACCATGGCCAGGTGGGTTACACGTACGCCTTTCTTCCCCTCATCTGTGATCCCGAGGCCCAAGACAAATACAACCTGTATCATCCACTCAATGTGTCCGACCCATCCGTCATGGCTGTGGCACACCAGCATCCTCCCATGTTTGCTTGTGTCATGAGAAAGGCTGGCGTCCCGAAGGTGCTCGAGTGCCATGGCTTTGTGTGCGAGTCGGCCGAAGACGCGATCGTGATCGCAGCGAACCTTTACCAGGCGCTGCTGGAGAACATGCGCAGCGAGGCGCCCAGCGAGGCCTCCAGTGACCCTCGGGATGATGACAGGCACGTCATGAGTGACAGCGAAATGGTGCCCGTACGACCTCCCAGGAAGAAGCGCACGCACAGGAGCGACTCTCCAGGCTTCGGCAATGGCCTTCGCCGGGCGAACAGCGAAGACATTCTGCAGACACACATCGTCCTCGACGAATCGCGAGCCAGCAGGCGTCTGAAGCGGTCCATCAGTGACCGACAGCCAGGTGGGTTCTTAATCGATCCAGGTGATGTCTACACGAGGGTCGCCTTGCCGAGATCGAAGTCCTTCATGAACGTCACGAACAAATATAACTTCCAGGACCTTCTGGATGATGTCAAACAAAAAACGGGATTAAAGAGCGTAGACGAAGTGCTCAAACAAGTCATTAATCCAAAGGGCATGTCCTTCAGCGAGATGGATCCTGATCACCGTGAAATCCTTCTCAAGCTCGCCTTAACGCTGTCGAAGGATGAGATTTACCAGAGATCCAAGAACATCATGAAGAAACAGAGAGGTCGAAGCGCCTCCCTCATGAGCCTCATGGATTCTGACAGCGACGGGTCCACGATATCCTCCGTCCTGAAGGCCACGAAGCGGTCGTTCTCTCGCCTTGGGTCGCGGGCCTCCAGCCTCCAGTCCTCTTACCTGAAGGACAAATCGCCGCTTCGGAAATTAGTCAATAACAAGAGCCGATACTCCTTCGAGAGGAGCGGACGCGAGAACGGCTCGGCGAAGCGCCCGGAAAACAAGGAGAACGAGCTGACGCATCTGCTGGACGGAGGAGCCAGGAAGGTGGCGCCAAAGACCCCGATGCCAAAGCGCAATCCGTCACGCCAGAACGAAGGGTATGTGTCGTGCAGTGAGTGTGGTTACGACAGCGAGTGTTCCAGCAAGTGCTACTGCTCCTTGCCCCGTCGGCCTCCGTCAACGAAACCCGCCGGGGACCACGTGCACAAGGGCCACGACTCGCCATGTGATTGTGATACAGAGAGTTGCGCTGAGAGTGAAAAGTGTTACTGCTCCTTGAAACGCGTGAAAAAGAACGGACTAAAGATGTACGAGATCAATCTAGACTCAGAAACAGACACGAACACGGACGCGACGGTGCACAGCGCCGCCAGCTACAAAAAGGGCTACGGCTCGCACTCCAACTTGAGTGAGCTGGAGTCACACGCGACGTCATGGAAGCGTAACACGGGAGGATCCTCAAGCAGCGCTACGAGGCACAAGAGCTCGTCCTCGTACTTGACGGAGCACAGCAAGAGCCGCTCCGCAGGGACCGTGTTCTCCATGCACCCAGAAGTCATGAGAAAGAAGAGCATTTCTTCTAATCTGTCTTCCGACTCTGAAATGTCGGTCGTGCATCGGTCGTCCGGCGGATCAGGGTATCACAGCCAGAACAGCGGCGACCGGAGACTCCCACTCCAGCACAGGACGCAGAGCACGGAGTCGCTGCTCCTGACGCCTCGCCTTCGCCGCCATCCGTCGGGGTCTCTGGGCTCCGGAGGATCCCGTGGCTCCGGCGGGTCGTCCCAGGGCAGCGGCAGCGCCGCCGGGTCGCAACGGTCACGCGGCTCTGCAAGTTCGCAGCAGAAGATCCTGCTGGTGTCGGCCGTAGACCCCTCCGGGAAGGTGGTGTACCGCGGGGCGTCCCAGCGGCAGCAGCGCGAAGGGAGCGACACGGCCTCGATCCTGTCCATGAAGAAGACGGCCGAGATCGCCGCCCTCTTCTCCGAGCTCAAGCTCAACCAGACCACCGACCTCATCGACCACCTGAACCAGTCGGCGTCGGAGTCCGAGGACGACGCTTACTCCTCCATGCAAGCCAACAACTCTTTCCTCTTCTCTGACAACATCGAAAACTCTCTCGGATACCTGCCGTGAGCAGCAAGCAGCGTGTGAATGTGTGTGTGTTTGCGTGCACGTGACAGATGGCGCCCGTGACTCCATGACAAGAGACGGTCGACCATCTGGGGCGACTATGCCAGCTGCAGCCTGAACTTTTGGGTCAGCTCAACTGTGTAATGTGTTGATAGTCTTCAAAGTGCAAACTCTATTAACTTATATATATATTTATCTATATGATCTGAAATATTAGCATCTGATCTATATTTCATCCAGTCAGTGATCTGGCATTCGTCTCTGTATATAACGATAGGGATGTGCAATGTGATTTCTCCCTCTGTTACAGTATAACTAATATGATTATTGTGTTGCTCTTCATTTCAAAATGATTTAAGATTTTTTATAAAACAATATATTTATTGATAGTTCTTATATACATGTATACTTATGATGTTTGATGCCCGCCTGCTCTGCATTATATATCCAATCATATATGTTTCATGATCCACAATCAATACATCACGGAGGTATGATTAAGTGGTCTCGGAAAAAAATGTGCAGATGTAGGTTCTTTCTTCTTACTACTAACACAGTTCACTTTATATGTAGTTTATACTACATGGCGCCAAATCACAGAACAATTCAAATCCCTCTCTTCTGCATCATGCCTTTAGCCTCGTCACGTGTTTGGGTGGGACTGGAAGACTTAACAGCTGATCAAACAATCAACCCTGAGAATGATTTGTTATTTTCATTCCATTCACACATCCATACAATTTGTAATCATCTTCCCTGTATTTTCACAGTCATGTGTGTAGTATGTAACTGCCTCTATTATGGGTTATATTTCACACAAGTATCCATTCCATTGTAAAAAGTACATGTATTGATTTGACAATTGACCAACCACAGTGACCATAGGGAACCGGGTTTCCACTCTAAGGTCTCACACCCAAAGCAAGTCAAAATAGCCGAAACTGTTACCAAACATACCAGCGGAAGTATAGAAATAGCAAGACTGAAAGTTCCGCACAGGTGTGTTAGTACCGATGAGTCAGGTGCGCGGAACCGCATGCGGAAGTGAGCGCTGATGCGAGAGATGACTCGCACTTCGAGTACTGGATCTCGTCCCCTAGATGAGGGGGAGGGAAACAGGACTATAAAAGGGCTTATCTTCACGAAGCATATTGGCTAAGGTTTTTCTAAACCTAAACTGACTAGGTATTTAAAGGACGGTCGGTCATTCATTTCACCATTTTCTGTGTAGACATACGGAAGCAGAGTGAGGCGGTTCCCATAAGTGTTGCGTTGTACGCACTCGGGTGTGGAATTTCTCAGCTGTTCCCGTGGATATGCTTCTTTTGGTGTGGGTTCTACCAGGATTCCCTTGCAGTAGATTGGTTGAGAAGTAATACTCTCTGATTTCCGTGATTTTCGTTTCATAAGAAAATGTCTGCAAGAAGAGGTAACTAATTTTGAGTAGTATATCAGTGTTGAACTGTTGAACTAAATCAAGCCGAATTTATTTAATTGAGAACACAGAGGAGGGCGCTAGCCATAAGCAATTTGCATGTTCTTAAACTGCATTTACGCATATGAGTTTTAAAGACTTGATGATAACCGTGAGTTAATAAGATATGTAACGGAGCGCAGACGCCATATGGTCCCCGTGGCCCGCTTGGCTACCGACGGTTCCCAGTCCTCGCTCACGCCTCCCGCAGTCTCTCATCTTTTAATTTCCAGCTTGTATTTCGTCGGGAAATGCTTATAGAAGACTCTAAGCCGACTCTATCAATTCCCAGTCTTTGCGGCTCCCCCGAATCCCATAAAGTGTTCGAATGAAATATTGACGTGGGAGTCCGGGGTTCGGCACGGCTGAGCGAGTGAGATGGCCCACTTAGCTAATGGGAGCTGCTGCTCTTGTTTCACGCGCCCACATTTACTTGTTTGCTAATTCTATGCTATACATCTAAGGGCACCAAGTCGGTGTTACAGAGAGCAACTTAAATCCCCTCTCGCGGCCATGCGCTTGCCATGAGAATTTCCCTTGATATTGGCGCTTTCCCATGGCGATCTGGCGCGCTGCGTTCAACTCTCCCGCGAGTCTTTTACTTTTAACGGGACGATGTCCGCGTGCACTGTCGTGTTTTACAAGGTTAGGCTCCTCGCAATTGCACAGTTGCAGGTTCAGTCCGTGACGAATTGTCACGGGGTCACTTATATCCTTCCATTCGATATCTCTTCTCTTCCTTGTCCAGCATCTATCCTCTTCCTCATTTTCTTGAAATTCCACGGCAAATATTTCTGTAAAGCTACTGACATTTACTCTCTCCCATGAGTCTCCCTCCCCCTCCCCCTCCCTCCGTCCTGCCGCCCGGCGCCATCCTTCGCCCGGGCAGGCCAAGGGTTCTCACTGCCGAATTACCGTGCCAGGTAGTGCGGCAGTGAACTTCATTCCCGAGG
>BOPN01000033.1:779338-781838 GCA_017312705.2 Penaeus japonicus
TGCCAGTCAAAATGAGACTTGATTGCCACCTATCACCACTGGCTTGCTTTTTTGCTTACTGGTACATGGTCACAACATTTCTACCTGATATTAACCATTCTTTTTCTTTTTGTAGAGATTCTATGATTTTATTCTTTTTTTGACCTTTCATTTCCAAATATTCATGAAAACCAAAAATAGATTTGACAACATGTCCTATTTGAGTGGCTGATATTACACAATGGAAACAAGTCTTTGTGAGTGATGCCTGGGAATAATGTACATCTTTGGTGTCATGTGGTACAAGTAAGTCATTTTATCGTCTACAATATTATTTCAGACTAATAATTAACAAAAAATAAAAATAGATTTATATACAAATGAAAATGAAACCCCTTTAAAATACATCACTTCCACATATTACCATAATGCCTGCCAACAGATAAATTAATTACAATTTAAATGCAAGATACTATTTCTAATTACTGTAACTCTAATTATAGTTTGTACTTTTCTAATGTAAACTACAGTGAAACTGAGTAAAAAATAAAAGAAAATAAAAAAATGACTACATTAGAATCTTTTCTCTAACTCAACACTTATCAATGCCTAATCCTTTCAGGCATATTGATATTCCTTATGCCATTTAGAAAGCTTGTGTGACAAACTTTCCCACAGCATAAATTAGATAAAAGAAAAAAAAGCTTTTAGCATCACTACAACAAAACTGATAAAAGTTTTTTATACATTTTAAAAATAATGTTACCATGAATTCATACCTTAGGTATCATCTTTTTTTCTTCTTTTAATAAAAGGTCAGTTTAACATCCCCAGATGGCCCATATACCGGGTTGGAATATGGTTGCAGGCAATTTGCACTGCAAATAAACATCTATGCCTTTGGCAACATATGGGCATTTGTATAACAGATGAATAAAATTACATTATTTCAACAAATATGCAAAAATAAAATGCAGTGCTTGATACTGGCCTAAGCAACTGCACATGTCATGGTATATCCTGTACACTACAAATAATAAGCCTCAGCCGTGTCAAACTGTGAAATTGGCTAAGTTTGCTACCAAGAAACAACCTAATATTAATCATCCCTGTATTATCCCCTAACTGCCATTATTCACTATCCATATCATTTAATCTATGCTATAAGCAAACTTATTGCTACGTACTGCACTTTCATAGAGAACACAGAGCAGAGGGGATGATAGATGATAAAATATGAAAAATAAACTCTTCAAACATTCCTAAAATTTTCTACCACAAAGCAAATAATTCTGTACTTTACATTCAGTTACAAGTTGCTCAATCTGATATTCATAAGGTAAACTGTAGAAATGGAGCTACTTGTTAAACATGCTGTGTATTTATTCCATTTTTTTATCTTTTTATTTTTGTTTTATAAAGTTATGCGAAAAATATACCTTTTTTCCTACACTTCAAACATCTGCTACTCTAAGAATAAATGTAATAACACCTGAACTGTCACAAAACGAGATCAAGGAGTATTGTTTAATGTACATTAATAAATTACTTTTCTTTTGTGAGGCATATTAGCCGATTTTTGTATTTACAGATACACAAGCACTCTCTTGTTGATCTTTCTCTTATTCATAAAATCTGGAAGTCATATGAAAATTTCTAAAATCATGAATCTTCTGATATCAATCATAGAAAAAAAAATCCAAACTTTAGACCTATACTTAACTTGTTCATTTCAGAGCAACTTCCATGGCAGCTTTAAAATGCAGTCTTCAGCCTTCATTTTCTATTAACATGCATTTGCACTCCAATAAAAGTTGTTACAAATTGAAAACTGAAGACTGTGGCCAACTGAACTTAATCCCTATACATCAGAGTATAGGAAATCTACTTATCCATGAAAATAATATACATTTTCATACAGCCATCCATCACAGATGACCTGAACTTTGTCGTAGACTGCATAAAGTGGGTAAGGGATGACCAGCACTGCCCTAAGATTGTGAACGGGAAATGCTACATGCATCAGTTCCGGTGGGTCAGGTACGCATTGCCAAGCCAAAATACTCAGCCAAAGCTTCGTGCGCTCACAAGTGGGTGGACTCGCCTGCAAAAATCAAAGCTCTAGGGTTACTTATTAAGCTCTTGAATGTCTTCAGAATATCACAGTTTGTTATGTGCATAATACAAGTGAAAAATCTCTATTAAGTTCCCCCAAAGATCAGTTTAAGAAGTACTGTATATCCATCAGCATACTCTCTCCCTATATTATGCACATGGAATGCTCTGGCAAGGAATGGGTTATGCTAAAAGAAAATATATAAATACACATTCAATGCAGTAAAAATACCAAAATAAAATCAAGAAAAAAATTATCAAAATTAGTACAGGGTAAACATAAAAATATATACTGCAGACTTTTAACATGCAAAGGTAAGGAGTATTTTAGTAGAACCCTTCATGCAACACTTATTACTTTCATGCACAATCTACAGCAAGCAATTTTGTAAATAGTAGATATATA
>BOPN01000033.1:791838-799338 GCA_017312705.2 Penaeus japonicus
ATAACAATAATAATGAACACAATAATAGTAATATTAGTATTACTATCATAAATAAGTAATTATGATGATGATGATGATAATAATGATAATAATAATAATAATAATAATAATAATAATAATAATAATGATAACAATAATAACTACTATTATTATTATATTAATAAAAATGATTTTAATAATAAAAAATAATAAGAAAAACAATAATAATCATAATACCCAAAATGAGAATCCTAATAACCATGATGATGATGATAATAACAAAAATAATATTAATAATAATATTATTACCAATATAAACAATCTAAAAAAACAATAATGATCATGATAAATATAACAATATAAAAAATATCAGCATCAAGATAATAATATATATATAATATTCAAGATACCAAAATAATAACAACAACATTTAGGGTACCAGTAATAATCATAAATAAATATAAAACAATATATTAAAATCTGAAATGAATTAAAATAAGAGCTATTTGAGATGCTGCAGCGTACTAACCAACGACCACTGGTTTGCTGTGTTTGGAAACCATTTCAGAGGAATATTTTCAAAAGGAAATAAATTGAGAAATAATGCTACTACACCCATGGGATGCTTGGTACACATAATTGGATATTGGATGGTGCAGATAAATATGCAATCAGACAAATGAACATTGTGTAGTACATAAAATATATATTTATTTATTTATTTATATATATATATATATATATATATATATATATATATATATATATATATATATATATATATATATACATATACATATACATATACATATACATATACATATACATATACATATACATATACATATACATATACATATACATTATACATATACATATACATATACATATACATATACATATACATATACATATATATATATATATACATATATATACATATATATACATATATATACATACATATATATATATATATATATATATATATATATATATATATATATATATATATATATATGTATGTATGTATGTACGTATGTATGTGTGTGTGTGTGTGTGTGTGTGTGTGTGTGTGTGTGTGTGTGTGTGTGTGTGTGTGTGTGTGTGTGTGTGTGTGTGTGTGTGTGTGTGTGTGTGTGTGTGTGTGTGTGTGTGTGTGTGTATGTATGTATGTATGTATGTATGTATGTATGTATGTATGTATGTATGTATGTATGTATGTATGTATGTATGTATGTATGTATGTATGAATATATATATATATACATATATATACATATATATACAAATATATACATATATATACAAATATATACATATATATATATATATATATACATATTTATATATATATATACATAAATACATATATATATATATATATATTCATATATTTATATATATTTATATATATATATATATATATATATATATATATATATATTTGCATATTTACATATTTACATATATACATAAATACATATATACATATATATGTATATGTATATGCATATATTATAAACATATATACATATATATATATATATATATATATATATATATATATATATATATATATATATATATATATATACATATACATATATATATATATCCATATATACATACATATATACATATAGATATATATACTTATGTAGATACATATACATGTAGGTATTACACATAAAGTTTTGCATCATCATTCAACCATTCCCATGAATAGAAAATAATTTTACAAATCAAAATTCACCCCAAAACAAGATATAATATTCACTTGACTCCTTGTCTCATGTCATATGCCACACACCAGCGAATTACAAATGCTCACCAGACTGGCAACATGAGAGTAAGAAAAGAGAGGAAAAAAAAATAAAAATAAAATGTTAAAATGTCTTCAGTCTGTAGAATGTACAATTGATGCAGAGATGAGTTTTGAGAGGACCAGAGCTGAGGAGCCAGAAGTGAGGTGAGGGGGATGAGAGGGGGAACTACCACTCCACCAGCAGGCCCTTGGAGGGGTGAGTGAGGTCACAGCAGCACCTCCGACCCTTCCGCTGAAAGGAACCAATCTGTTACACTAGACCTCTCCTTGGACTTGCTTTGATCTAGTGCATGAAGATTGATGGTTATGCATGGCTTGCCCTCACCTAATTCTTCCCATCTACTAAGAGTCAAAATCTCATTGTAAGGTGTTAAGAATTACTAAAGTGATTGTTATTCTTCAAGAAATACTGGTTATATCTCCATTATTAAGAATGAACATCAATCTCTAACTTTATGTATGTTACTCTATATCTTATAGTATCTATAGAATAATAATGATAATAAAGTACTAAAGCACTGTTTTCTTAATGAGAAAATATAGATTGCTTAATCAGGATAAAAGTGTAATAAAGAGGCCAAGGCACACAGTGAAATATATAATGGTTGACATCAATAAATCATCCTAATAATATCAGGAGGTTGACTGCTGAACTTTAAACCAAAATTGACCTAGTCATCCATTTTTAAACTACCAATAAAATAACCAATAAAAAGCAATGCCAAATATAAATTTTGGGTATCAATATAACACAGCTCAGCCAAGCAGTTATGTAATGCAATGTCAAATGGTTGTAATGAAATATTTTTTGGGTCTAGGACAAATCATATAATTTTCTCAGCTTTGTAAATTATTCTCATAGAAATAAACACATTAAAAAAAAAAAAAAACATTCCTACAACCATGTCAGACCTGAAAGGAAAGACTCATTAGAGATGAACCAAAGGTAAACATGCACAATGATAAATAATAACAACCACAATTATTTAGGCAAAAAAAAAAAATCATGCATGTTCAAACCACATAAATAAAATACCACATAACAATCATAAATCAATCTAACAAATGCTGCCATTAATCACAAAAGCCAAACTTCACAAACTAGTATTCACATGAAACCTCGACAGTTTCATCATGGCTTCAACGTCCCCGTAGTGACACAATGCAGTTATGAGGATAAATTATTTCTGCCATTTCTCCCTTTCAATAGCACTGTACTGTACACATATCCTTTTTTATATTTGGAAAAGAGAGAAAAAAACGTAGTTGTTTTAAGATCTCCATATACCTTTACCACTTTCAACTCTTCAACTGTCATAATAATGGCTGTAATGATAGATATGGTAATAAAGATGAAAAATAATTTTAATAATAATGATAATTTTCTTAACGGAAAAATATCAAGAACAATAATAAATATTACTACAACAGCAAAAAGTAAATCAGTGACATAATAATAGTAACAATAATAATTATAAAGAAATAAAATAAAATAACCATAATAATAATAATAACATTTATCATTATTATCATTATTACCATTACTAAAAATAATAATGAAAAAAATAATCTTCACAAAAAAAAATAACAACAAAGATGATAACAATAATAACAATCAAAATAATAATAATGATAATAAAAATTGAAATAACTAAAACAATAATAGTAGTAGTAGCAGTAGTGATAATGAGGATGACAATAATGATTTTCATTTTAAAAATTCACAATTAACTAAAATAGATATAAAAAGAAAAGAAATCTGAAAATAAATGACAACCCAACAACTCAATGACAATAATAAAAATAATAATGGTAATAAGAGCAACAATAATAATGATGAAGATGAAGATGAAGATGAAGATGAAGATGAAGATGAAGATGAAGATGAAGATGAAGATGAAGATGAAGATGAAGATGAAGATGAAGATGAAGATAATAATAACAATAACAATAATAACAACAATAATAATAATAATGCTAATAATAATAAAAAAATAATAAAAATAATAACAAAAATAATAATAAAAACAAAAACAAAAATAAAAATAAGACCATAAATTTTTTTACAATCTTTAATGTAAGAGACAGTACCTGAAGGTTACTGTAAGAATCATACTGCATTTGTTCATCAAAACTGGTTCTTACTGTAAATATGTGTGCAACAGGGTGGGTTTCTTACTAAACTTTTACTAAGGGGCAAGTAAGGAAGTGCTTGAAAGTTTTCGTCATTATCCACACTTGAATCTTTATACTACATTACCCATTTTTAAAACCACTCTTATTTGACATCTCAACAATTTTTCTTTTATTTTACCTGCAAAATACGGATTTCACATTTCACATGTTTTTAGATTTGGTGACACATGGCCATTATCAATTATCATGATAAAAGTAATTAAAATGCTTATTATATTTACGATGCTCTTAATAAAAATCACTCGTTGACAACACATGAAAATACCAGCTTCTCAAAAATTAACTTTACGTACTGTTCAGAAAACAACAGAAATTTTAGATTCAATTAAGGTTTCTTTCTTACCTTGAATCCTTCTACCAAAAAGGAAAATGAACAATAATTTGACCGAGATCATATTACTTCATATCTAACATTGCCATACTGAAAAGCTAAATAACACTCCATCATAAGTTAATAGAAATAGCTTCAGGAAATTTCAAAGGTCTGTTTAGATAGTGTTGCACATTAAATGTCCAGTAAAATAATATAAACATACACAAAAAAAATTTAACGCTACTCAAAACAACTATATTTACAATAAACAAGTCTGTTGGTTTTCTTAGTGTTTTCTGGTATGGCATTGTCACAGCCACAAGCTTATACAACTGAAGAAATAAGTAAAAAAGGGTAACTAAATATGATTTAATACCATCAACACAGCCATCATGACACTTAATAAACTTTAAGAAAAAAAAAAAACTGCACACCTGTTATCTCAATATTATTCATCTGTCCATTTAAGAAATAGATATATTTTCCCAATCAAAATGTCATTTTTTTTATGACTTTGGTTTTAACCTTACGCCTGAATACTAGTTTTCTGCCATGATAAATCATAATAAAGGGCAAGCCTACTTACTAAAAAAGTAAAAATCTATGAACAAAAGGAGTAAATATTCATAATCATGTGCACATATATATCTATATACACTTACACTGTCCATGCATGCACACACACAGACATTCCTAACTTCACATATATATGCAAAGAGAGTATGTTTCTTTCACATTCATGCAGTAAAGTGTACATAAGTATGTGCATACGTGTCTGTGTTTATGTGGGAAAATAAAGAGAATGAGACTAGTCAGGGTAAGAGGATAAGTCAGAGTAAAAGTGAGAGAGTGGGCCATGTACATAAATATGTACATGTGTAAAGGTGTCCATGTCTGCGCTTGCAAGAGTGAGAAGAGGAGCGGAGAGGAGAGGAGAGGAGAGGAGAGGAGAGACGAAGAAGAAGAGAAGAACAGAAGAAGAGAAGAGAAGAGAAGAGAAGAGAAGAATAGAGAAGAGAAGAGAAGAGAAGGGAAGGGAAGGGAAGGGAAGGGAAGGGAAGAGAAGAGAAGAGAAGAGAAGAGAAGAGAAGAGAAGAGAAGAGAAGAGAAGAGAAGAGAAGAGAAGAGAAGAGAAGAGAAGAGAAGAGAAGAGAAGAGAGAAGAAAAGAGAAAAGAAAAGAAGAGTAGGAGGGAGAATATTTGTCTTCAATATTTGTCTTAAGGATCCTAAGCCACTTTTTCTTTTTTTTTCTTAATCAAAATTTAGTCAACATCATTTGGGCACAGCTAAATATTGCTGCATCTTCCACTGAATGTTCTGATTTTCAAGTGATAGTAGGAACATCAGCAAAAACATTTGCCATTTCCTCAGTTTTCTTATCATCATAGAATGAAAGAGAAATCGAAGCTTTTTACATGTTGAAATAAGCCCATCCATTGTGATAGGTCAATAATATGGCAGACATTAGGTCCTTTTCCAACTAACTATACTTCAGGATAGAACCAGGCTCAACTTGCCTTTGTTTCAAAAAAATTGGGGGCAAGTCAAAATCAAGCAATGACTCTCATTTACCTATTGGACTCATGCACTTGCTTACAATGTTGGTGTTAAGTGTACTTCCTAGCTGCTGTTCCAGGAATATATTGTATACTAATGCTTTCTATATCTCTATATAAAAATTCCATTCTTATTTCAAGACACACTGAATGAAAGTTACTTGGGATCCTTAATATAACAGATGCAAAACTTGTAAACCTCCCTATGCACGTGAGTGTGATGTGTTTTGTCAATGTGACTTAATGTTTTCTGATCAGAAATATGTAGGTGCAATATTGAAAGATAAAACGTATTTTGTTTCAAATGGATTACTTCTAGACATGAATACAAGTATACATAAAAAAAAATGGTTATAATGTACAAATATATTTACTAGTACTTGTACATGCAGTTCCATGGTTGTGTGTCACAAAATATATAGTGCTTTTCTGATATATTGTTGAACTCAAATTAAGTTTCTATGTAGAAAAAAAAACAATAACTGACTAGAGTATGTTATTCCTTTTCTCAGCAGTTTTGTATAAAATTCTAAGCACAATGCCTATCATCAGAATAAGTGAGTATGTTCAGTACTGTTGCTACATTCAGTAATAAACTCACTAGAGGATCCTTGAAAAAAGATGAAAAGGAATGATTCATTCTCCCTTTTCCCTCATATATGGTAACAATAACTGGAAGGTACTTTTTCAATGACTGTCCAACTGATACTACTGGATGAACAAGAGCAATGTGTTCATTTTACAAATAAGAATTATAGACTATTATAGTTTTCATAAGCATTCCTAAATCATATATGAAATATCATTCAGAAAAAAGCTACAAGTGAATCCTTTCCCATCATTATCTTTCAGAAAAACTGAATTCATCCAGTTGATTGAAGATACTTAAAATTAATCTGCTTATCAATAACATTACCTGAATTTCTCATTAATGCTAGCAACTTCATTCTTTGTATAGAACTAAATCTCAAGGAAATGTGCATACTTAAAAACTTCTTAACCCATTAACAATGGGGCAGTTTTGGCTCTCCCTGGACATTTCGCCGTGGTGTTTCAAAATGGGCATTGGCCTAATGCCATGGGCTATTCCTATGCTGAGGCGGCAGCCAGCCCCTACACGTCCAAGCACAAAGGGATAGACTGCCAGACAAAGCCATGATGTGGCATTCCCGTCACCGGCTGGAAGACCAGCCAAGCCACGACATGAATGTCACGTCATCCATCAGGGGTAAAGTTGTCACAGAATAATGATAAAATTATGTAACCCTGAGAAAAGAATGTCTCTTATCGAATGTGTGGGTGAAGAGAGACTTTCCTAAAGACACTGTCTTTACAAATCAACAACTTGTGACACAATGTTAACTTTAGATCTGATCCCATAATCATAGAGGACTTTTGACCAACCTTTCACAGGATGTACATGAGCGTGTGCATATGCATATGCATGTATGTGCATGACTTACTTACTTTCTTTTCTTTTTCTTTGTGTGTGTGTGTGTGTGTGTGTGTGTGTGTGTGTGTGTGTGTGTGTGTGTGTGTGTGTGTGTGTGTGTGTGTGTGTGTGTGTGTGTGTGTGTGTGTGTGTGTGTTTGTGTAAATTATTTACAAGAATGATTTCCATTCAGCT
>BOPN01000033.1:814338-821838 GCA_017312705.2 Penaeus japonicus
AATTCTGATTACATAGTGCTACTGCAGCATCCCCACTACTTGCCCAGCATGTATTGCATCATATCAATCTACAAGGATATACATCTAAAGGCTTGTACTTTCCATATAAAAAATATGAATTACATAAACATCCACATTAAGAAATACCCTATACATAATAGCCAAAAAGATCTGAATAAGTTAGTTCTCTTCTAACATTTCCTTGCACCAATATGAAAAAAATATACATGAGAGTTTAAAAAGAGACATAAATAATAGTATTTGCAATGCATGTTAATGGATATTGAATAGTAAGAATGAGTAATCATTATCTCACTGAATGATAGTCTTCATGTACATGTACTAACAGACCAAGGAAACAAAAAATATTGGGAACTGTTACAGAGAAAACTTGACACTGGATGTCTGTGGCACCTAGTAAGCACAAATACAACATAACTGAAAATAGAAAGATTTCTATTGTAACACTTGGAAGACAGAAAAAAATCTAATGTAGACTAAGTGAAGCAAGCACTGGCCAACCATTAAGCAGTTTCAAAAGCAAGACAATTATATCATATAAAGAGGTATACATAAATATTCCTTGGTTTAATTCTGAAACATCCAAAGTTAACTTGAATAACACACCGTTATTAGTAAAGTTGTACATCAGAAACGATGTTAGTATATAGTGGATCCAAAATTTTGTAAGTATGCATGTCACTGGACTCATTAGTACTGGGGCAACTATGAATATGAGAAGGCCAAAACAGTGTGTAACAATACATGTGTGTGAGATCAACCAAAAGAATTATTGCAGAAATGATAGCACTAAAATTTATAAAAGTGAGTGATTAATCCAGTTACATTATTGTACAGCCATAGAACCCAATGTGTCATATTTTCAAATCTTTCTCTCCCTCTTTTCCCCTTACTTTCTTTGATTTCTTCTTTCTTTCTGTCTTTCTTTCTTTATTCCTTTTAATCATTTTAACACTCACTCAAACACACACGCACGCACGCACGCACGCACGCACGCACGCACGCACGCACGCACGCACGCACGCACACACGCACGCGCACACACACACACACACACACACACACACACACACACACACACACACACACACACACTCATACTTGCATCTTACATTCATCCACACCCACACTCTGTCTGATATATGATTTATAAATATCCATGACTGCAGTTGGCACAAAACACAACATTGATATACAAAATAACTTCAATTTACAACCCTATAAACGCATTTCTTTTGTACATATAGTGTTAATTTTTTTTGCTTGTTTTTCTGTCGCCTGCTCTTCTATTGAATAAAAATCTCATTACTTGTATCAGCTTTGAACATTCCGTTACATAATCATTTAACCAGATGATTTAACCAGCAAGGTATATTCTTCTCTTTATCCCTAGGTCAGAGCTGGGAAGTACTGCCAGTATTTCTAGATTTTAAAACGGTTCTACCTTTATAAGTTTATATGAGTGTATAATAGTGCTGATTACTGTAACAAATGTGAAAACAACTGTAAGAATACTCGTGGTACCAGTAGTGGGAATGCTTACAAAGATGAATACCAAAACCACAAGTACCACTTAAAAAGTACTACTGGTAACCTTATACAGTACTTCTCCTTTTTGAAACACCCCAGTAATTAAGAGGGGTTGTAGTAATCAGTACTTTTGGGGATATAAATCTATAAATGACAGATAATTCTAAAGTCTAACAGCACAGACAGTACTTTAAAGCTTTGCACCTGGTGACTTTTTACTTCCATCCTTTGGCCACATCCACACTGGCAGTGAGCTAACATGAGCAAGAAGTTTTATAAGACTGCTGCCTATAGATGTGTTAACACTGGAAGCAAGTGAGTAAGTAGGAATGGGCCAATGCAGAAAGAGTTAGCAATCAACTTTTCTTGCTTGTACCACATGGTTCATGTGTTTACTCAGTGATGACACATAAAAGAATCAATGTAGAAAAAGCTTCCTCAGTCTACTGATAAAAGTTTATTTTGTGAGGACACAAACAGAACACCTCCCACCAACTCCAGCCTGCCCACTGCCAGCATGCACACAGCCTCAAGCAGTATTCATCATTATCACTTGTCATACATAACTGGGGCACCTACCTGATTGACAACTTAAAAAATATATATATAAAAAAAACTGATTTTATGGCACATGGAAACACATACAAAATTAATGTTATGAGTGAGCTACATGTTGCATGCTTACTCTTTTAAATATGTTCTTTAAAAGCATAATATAAAGAAAATGTTACTAAAACAAACCTGTTAATTTTCAGACAAATGCATAAAACCATAAAACAAGTCAAGTAAGCAGTGACAACTAGTTTAGAATCCAAGTGTTTCTATTCTAAGCTTCACAATCAATAAAAAGTGACAAGAAAATATCATCCCCCTCCCCCCTATCTCAAGGTAGCATAGTAATTATTTGTATACTTTGTCACATGTCACAGAAAACATTTGGATAAGGCATAAACTCACATGGGTATGATCAAATACCACACCAGCAAATAAGGGGGATAGAGGGGTGATTTTCAACACTTAATCTGCTAAGAACAGGCTCTTAAACTCCTAGGTACATTATAAAGCAACATTTCAGATAACATTCATCAAGCAAAAAAGATGGAGGGCATTCTCATATTGAGAGGTACAAGGCCAAAGTAGTTAATTACAAACTGGGGGGAGAAAAAGGGGAGGGCTTCGGGACAAAAAAATAACCCAGTTTTGCTGGTGGATTAATTGAACACCCAATCCTTTCCAAGATAAAAAGTTCTTCTTTCTGAATACATTATCCCATTCTCATTCAAGAAATTCATATACAAGTTGTGCCTCAAAACCAGTTGAGTAAAAGTAGGCTCTTATGCACTATATAAATGTTCAAAAGAACATCAGATAATATATGCTCTCTTTGCACATACTAAAATAGTTAGGCACTGAATGTAAGCCTCATTTAGCTTGATCTGCCTCCTTCTAACAATGGTGTTATCTACTGCATTTCACGCAACTCCAATGAGGCCATTATGATCTATAACTTTCATTTGCATTATATATATATTTCTATCATAACTATCTATTTAGCAAAAAATCAGTACCAAGTATTGTATACCAAATCTGTCTAGATTCAGGAATATTTACAAAGGCAGTCTATACTGATTAGTATTTTCATTTCTATGTTATTCTAAACAATTCAGTTTTTCTTGCATTTACATAGAAAGCACCATCAGGCTTATGTACATTTTTAGTACAGAAACTCAGTCCCATAAAACATTACCATTAATTAGATGAAAGGAATTTTTCAAGAATGGGCTTCTGGAAATTATGGGTTGAATAGGATATAGATATTTTCTAATTATCTAGTTTTATGGGAAATGGGGTTCAGTTAAAAACACCACATGAGAGGGTCAGCATCCTTACGGGAGGTGCTGGGTGTGGTGGCGACGGCGGTGGCGACTTTGCTGGCGGGGATGTGGAGGGGGACTGAGATTGCCAATAGGGGTCCACTCCTCATCAGTAAGATGGGTAAGGTGGCCTGTGGGAAGGCTCTTGCTCTCAACCTCCCCTCGAATGTGCCTCTCATTCTCACATGAGTCTTGTCTGCCCCCACCACCACAACCGAGGCCTCCGGGGAGCACCCTCACATCGCCAGACTCGCGTCTCTTGCGCCTATAGTTGTCATGCTTGGCCACACGAAAACTATTGCTTCTGCACAGACCAACAAATACTTGCCAAATAATCTCCTTTATGCATATTTGAGGGAACATTATTGCCCATAAAACATTTATGGACATACTGTATACTTAACCACTGTCTAGATATTTATCTTTGTATGTTATTGTATGCATCTGTGTGTGTGTGCGTGTGTGCGTGTGTGTACGTGTGTGTACGTGTGTGTGTGTGTGTGTGTGTGTGTGTGTGTGTGTGTGTGTGTGTGTGTGTGTGTGTGTGTGTGTGTGTGTGTGTGTGTGTGTGCATCTATGTGTGCATCTATGTGTGCATCTATGTGTGCATCTATGTGTGCATCTATGTGTGCATCTATGTGTGCATCTATGTGTGCATCTATGTGTGCATCTATGCATGCATCTATGTGTGTATTTATGTGTGTATTTATGTGTGTATTTATATGTGTATTTATGTGTGTATTTATGTGTGTATCTATGTGTGTATTTATGTGTGTGCATGTGTATCTGTGTGTGCATGTGCATCTGTGTGTGTATGTCTGTGTGTGCATGTGTATGTGTGTGCATCTGTGTCTGTGCATCTATGTATGTGTGGGTGTCTGTGCATGTGTGTGTGTGTGTGTGTGTGTGTGTGTGTGTGTGTGTGTGTGTGTGTGTGTGTGTGTGTGTGTGTGTGTGTGTGTGTGTGTGTGTGTGTGTGTGTGTGTGTGTGTGTGTGTGTGTGCATCTATGTGTGTGTGTGTGTGCATCTATGTGTGCATCTATGCATGCATCTATGTGTGTATTTATGTGTGTATTTATGTGTGTATCTATGTGTGTATCTATGTGTGTATTTATGTGTGTGCATGTGTATCTGTGTGTGCATGTGCATCTGTGTGTGTATGTCTGTGTGTGCATGTGTATGTGTGTGCATCTGTGTCTGTGCATCTATGTATGTGTGGGTGTCTGTGCATGTGTGTGTGTGTGTGTGTGTGTGTGTGTGTGTGTGTGTGTGTGTGTGTGTGTGTGTGTGTGTGTGTGTGTGTGTGTGTGTGTGTGTGTGTGTGTGTGTGAATCTGAGCATGTGTGCATATGTTCATATGTGTATCTGTTGATGTGTGTGCATTTGTGCATGTGTGCATCTGTGCATGTTCATATGCATCTATTCATAAGTATGCATCTAAACATGTATGAATACAGATATGCATGTCTGCCTGTATCTGTGCATCATCTGTAAATGTGTGCATCCGTGAATGTGGGTGTGCGAGTGTGCATCTGTGTGGATGTGTATGCATGTGAGTGTGTGTGCATCTTTGTGTGTGTCCATCTGTGCATATGTGTGTGTGCATCTAAGTGTGTGTGCACCTGTGCACATGTCTGTGTGCATGTGCATGTGCATGTGCATGTGCATGGACATGTGTCTGGGTGCATGCATGTGCCTATGGAAGTATATGTGAAATACTTGTGTCTGTTGTATGAATCTGCTTATGTACATTATGTTTAATTACGTTGCATGTACAGTTGTGTTCCAGATGCTTGATTACAGGCTCTAGTTCATCACATGATATGCCTAAGAGACATGCTCTGTTGAAGGGATCTGCATAAATAAAGGTTACCAATACCTGGAGAAATAGGTATGTCTGGTTCAATCAAGAGTTGCATTATGAAGGAAAATTTTCTTTCATTATATAAGCCTCACCTCATTATGATGAGGATGGATGGATGAAATATGAGTTGACTTTAAAAGGGCAATTACAGATATCTAAACCTCTAATCTCAATTACTTTTTGGAAACTGAATAATGATCAAGAGAGAATCCACCTGGATATAGTGCATCCTCCAGCTTCACACCTCATTCATTTCCTTTTCATGATATGTCATGTTACACAAATTAATTACTGACAGTAACAGATTCTAAAAAGGTCAGCAGAAATGTTAATGGAAGACCAAAGAAAGTATCAATTAAAGCAAAACAAAATATCAAACTGACATTCTAATTTCACATTATTACGGTAAAAATACGCAAGATCTTTCTGTGGGTTTTCAGCTGGTAATGGTTACAATATCCAATCTGAGACTTCCCAGGCCATACTCAAGATTCAGGGCAAGGATCTGTAACCCTTGATGACATTATAGCCTCCTGGAATATTCTAGTATTCATAAGCAATATCATCTGTAAGTGCTTCTCTCTGCAACATGGATGAAGGCACACAGCTGATAAGAATAATGCAGGGTTGATTTAGGTATATTACTTCAGTTTATAAATTAAGTTTCATGAGGGAGACCACTGCATGTATGTGGCATATCTAGACCACTTATGATATGGTACTGTTAGATTTATGGAAAAACTTTACACATATAAAAAAATGGATGCAGATGTAGATAAGAGTGTGGGTGTGGGTGTGGGTGTGGATATAGATGTGGAAATGGATATGGGTGTAAGCATGGGTTTGGATTTAGATTTGGGTAAATGTGTATGCATGCAAGCATTAATTAATTAGAATATAACAACTGATTAAACAATATCACTGTACTGTAAATATACCATTTACATTATAAATGGACATAGTATTTTCACATGACATAGCCCTGTACTACTTATACTTGAATACTCACAACACAATATCTAATGGATGTTTCTCACAAAGACCTTTCCAAAAAGCCAGCTCCATCTCATTAGAATAGTTTATGTCATTTGTGGTATATTAGTACAGGAACCTATGACCTAATTTCTCTTAGGGAAATCACAGCAAATAATGCTTTAATAGAAGGCACTGTTGTCGAGCAATCTATATCTTAATATTAAATTAACTTATATATGAATTATGAGTCAGGGATATGGTCATTTGCTCAACAAATTAATACTGCTACTTCTGTTACATATAATCACAGCTAATGATAGTTCTGATGAATTTCATTATGTGAATGAAAGTGGCAAAAACAGTCATTATCAATATAACTATGATACACCATTAACAATTATATTAACAAAGTCTACTTCACTTCAGTATCTCCTTCAATCTCAAAATAATCTTTATGAGACATTTTCCAATCAATTTCTTTTTGTACACAAAAAAATTATCGATCGTAGAAACAAAACTATAAATGTCTATCTTACCTCTGCTCTATCAAATATTTTTAAGATAATCAATTCTCAAATGTTACCATTTTCATGATAATACACTGAAAATTTTAGGTCCTTGATAATTTGATAATACATACAAACACTCATACATATATTTATATATATAATCATACATATATATATATATATATATATATATATATATATATATATATATATATATATATATATATATGAATAATTGAATATATATACTTATATATGTGTATGTATATATAAATAAACATTCATCTTGTTATACTAAAGTTAGTCTCTATTTTCCAACTATATCAAACATTCTATTTATCTAGTGCTTTGGATGTTTAGTCTATTTAAGTAAGTTATTTTACAAATTCATTGCTCCATACACATTACTTAATTACTCAATTAATCAATAAGTGAATAACTGGAGAATCAAAATATAGTTTACAAGAAACACAATCCCATTTACCAATCAAAAACAATCTAAACAAACTTCAAAACTGATTCCTAATTATATCAACATCAAAAGATCATAAGACGAGACATGATCTAAAGCAGAAAGACACAAAAGTTCTAACTGAATACATGTATATTAAACTTGAAAGCCTTTTTTTTCTAGCAAAAGATTATTTTGCACCTTTTACTTGTGTACTTCAAAGTCCCTGATTAATCACAGACTCTCCCTCAAGTCTATCCCCCTGATTTTTTATA
>BOPN01000033.1:826838-841838 GCA_017312705.2 Penaeus japonicus
TAGTGTGAGCAGTGTGAGTAGTGTGTGCAGTGTGAGCAGTGTGTGCAGTGTGAGTAGTGTGTGCAGTGTGAGCAGTGTGAGTAGTGTGTGCAGTGTGAGCAGTGTGTGCAGTGTGAGTAGTGTGTGCAGTGTGAGCAGTGTGTGCAGTGTGTGCAGTGTGTGCAGTGTGAGCAGTGTGTGTAGTGTGTGCAGTGTGAGCAGTGTGAGTAGTGTGTGTAGTGTGAGCAGTGTGAGTAGTGTGAGTTGTGTGTGCAGTGTGTGCAGTGTGAGCAGTGTGAGTAGTGTGTGCAGTGTGAGTAGTGTGTGCAGTGTGAGCAGTGTGAGCAGTGTGAGCAGTGTGAGTAGTGTGTGCAGTGTGAGTAGTGTGTGCAGTGTGTGCAGTGTGAGCAGTGTGTGCAGTGTGAGCAGTGTGAGCAGTGTGTGCAGTGTGATCATTGTGTGCAGTGTAAGCAGTGTGTGCAGTGTGAGCAGTGTGAGCAGTGTGAGCAGTGTGTGCAGTGTGAGCAGTGTGTGCAGTGTGAGCAGTGTGTGCAGTGTGTGCATGTCTGTGTTGATCAGTCAAGCTTGCCTGAATCAGTTAATCAGTAGTTGGTAAATCATTCTGAGTCTCTACCAGTTCTCTTTCATCTAACAGAAAAATAATAAGACAAACAAAAATAAAAATTCATATACATTGTAACTTCATTCATATTTGTAAAATATTTCACTGGAACACTACTTGCAAGAAATAGTTAGCAGCATCACAGAAAGTTAATTTGTACATAATATCTGCTTAATCAATATCTATGATGAAGGCAATTAACAATATCAACTTATATATAAATTTAACAATTATTGAAATGAAAAAATATATACATACTATAAATGCAGAAATATTCCTAAATTAATTTTTGTATACTTTAATGTCTAAATATCTACTAATTTATATCCACATTTATAATAGTCATAGGAAAAATGAAAATAAAAATAAATATCTAACTGTAAACAGAAAGAGATGGGATATATATAGAGAGAGAGATATCTGTCTATTCCCATAGAACATAATCTGAAATTCTTAGCTGTAAGTGACCCTCACAAACCCAATTACACATTGTAATAAATATTAAGTTGAACAGGCTAGCTATACTTTTATCATTATTATCCATTTACACAAATTCACTTGATAAAAAAGCAACTTAAACCACGAGGAAGCTACCTTTCCCTGTACACTGTATCAAACTATATTCATCAAAATACCAGATACAAGCAAATATAAGGGGATAAAAATGGAATGATTTTCAGAACTGTGGCTACATTGCAAAGTCACATTACATACTTCAACCTATAAAAAAAATATATATATATATATGTATAGACTAATACAAAAATACAATTTCCTTACCTGTGTCTATTTTGTGTGTTGCATGTGTTGTTGTGGTTATTTTGGTCTGATGCTGTTATCTGACACCCATTGGTTACTTTCTTTCCTTCTTCAAATATAAAGTGCGTATTTAACCAAGCACTAAACAGCTTGTCCTGGAGATAAAGAGAGAGAAAAAATATAAATATACCAGTGTGTATGTGACTAATACAACAATATATATATATATACACAAATATATATATATATATATATATATATATATATATATATATATATATATATATGTATATATATATGTATATATAAATATATATATGTATATATGAATATGCATAAATATATAATATATATATATATATATATAAATATAAATATAAATATATATATATATAAATATATATAGACATATAAATACATATATATACATATATATATATGAATAAATATATATATATATGAATAAATATATATATATATGAATAAATATGGCAGTGTGTGCAGTGTGAGTAGTGTGTGCAGTGTGAGCAGTGTGTGCAGTGTGAGCAGTGTGTGCAGTGTGTGTGAGTGAGCAGTGTGTGCAGTGTGAGCAGTGTGTGCAGTGTGAGCAGTGTGTGCAGTGTGAGTAGTGTGTGCAGTATGAGTAGTGTGAGCAGTGTGAGCAGTGTGTGCAGTGTGAGTAGTGTGTGCAGTGTGAGCAGTGTGAGCAGTGTGAGCAGTGTGAGTAGTGTGTGCAGTGTGCCGTGTGAGCAGTGTGTGCAGTGTGAGCAGTGTGTGCAGTGTGAGCAGTGTGTGCAGTGTGAGTAGTGTGTGCAGTGTGAGCAGTGTGTGCAGTGTGAGCAGTGTGTGCAGTGTGAGTAGTGTATGCAGATGTGAGGCAGTGTGCCAGTGTGAGCAGTGTGTGCAGTGTGAGCAGTGTGTGCAGTGTGAGCAGTGTGTGCAGTGTGAGCAGTGTGAGTAGTGTGTGCAGTGTGAGTAGTGTGTGCAGTGTGAGCAGTGTGTGCAGTGTGAGTAGTGTGTGCAGTGTGAGCAGTGTGAGTAGTGTGCGCAGTGTGTGCAGTGTGTGCAGTGTGAGCAATGTGTGCAGTGTGAGCAGTGTGTGCAGTGTGTGCAGTGTGGTAATTGTTGCAGTGTGAGCAGTGTGTGCAGTGTGAGCAATGTGTGCAGTGTGAGCAGTGTGTGCAGTGTGTGCAGTGTGAGTAGTGTGAGCAGTGTGAGCAGTGTGTGTAGTGTGAGCAGTGTGTGCAGTGTGAGTAGTGTGTGCAGTGTGAGCAGTGTGTGCAGTGTGAGCAGTGTGTGCAGTGTGAGCAGTGTGTGCAGTGTGAGCAGTGTGTGCAGTGTGAGTAGTGTGTGCAGTGTGTGTAGTGTGAGCAGTGTGTGCAGTGTGAGCAATGTGTGCAGTGTGAGCAGTGTGCACAGTGTGAGTAGTGTGTGCAGTGTGGTGGTGGCAGAGCGAGTGTGAGCAGTGTGAGTAGTGTGTGCAGTGAGTAGTGTGTGCAGTGTGAGCAGTGTGTGCAGTGTGTGTGCAGTCTGAGCAATTGTGAGTAGTGTGTGCAGTGTGTGCACTGTGAGTGAATGTGAGTAGTGTGTGCAGTGTGAGCAGTGTGAGTAGTGTGTGCAGTGTGAGCAGTGTGAGCAGTGTGAGTAGTGTGAGTAGTGTGTGCAGTGTGAGTAGTGTGTGCAGTGTGAGTAGTGTGAGCAGTGTGAGTAGTGTGAGCAGTGTGAGTAGTGTGTGCAGTGTGAGTAGTGTGAGCAGTGTATGCAGTGTGAGCAGTGTGAGCAGTGTGTGCAGTGTGAGTAGTGTGTGCAGTGTGAGTAGTGTGAGCAGTGTGTGCAGTGTGAGCAGTGTGAGCAGTGTGTGCAGTGTGAGTAGTGTGTGCAGTGTGAGTAATGTGTGCAGTGTGAGTAGTGTGAGCAGTGTGAGTAGTGTGTGCAGTGTGAGCAGTGTGAGTAGTGTGTGCAGTGTGAGCAGTGTGAGTAGTGTGTGCAGTGTGAGCAGTGTGTGCAGTGTGAGTAGTGTGTGCAGTGTGAGCAGTGTGAGTAGTGTATGCAGTGTGAGCAGTGTGTGCAGTGTGAGTAGTGTGTGCAGTGTGAGCAGTGTGAGTAGTGTGTGCAGTGTGAGCAGTGTGTGCAGTGTGAGTAGTGTGTGCAGTGTGAGCAGTGTGTGCAGTGTGTGCAGTGTGTGCAGTGTGAGCAGTGTGTGTAGTGTGTGCAGTGTGAGCAGTGTGAGTAGTGTGTGTAGTGTGAGCAGTGTGAGTAGTGTGAGTTGTGTGTGCAGTGTGTGCAGTGTGAGCAGTGTGAGTAGTGTGGTGGTAGTAGTGTGCAGTGTGAGCAGTGTGAGCAGTGTGAGCAGTGTGAGTAGTGTGTGCAGTGTGAGTAGTGTGTGCAGTGTGTGCAGTGTGAGCAGTGTGTGCAGTGTGAGCAGTGTGAGCAGTGTGTGCAGTGTGATCATTGTGTGCAGTGTAAGCAGTGTGTGCAGTGTGAGCAGTGTGAGCAGTGTGAGCAGTGTGTGCAGTGTGAGCAGTGTGTGCAGTGTGAGCAGTGTGTGCAGTGTGTGCGTGTCTGTGTTGATCAGTCAAGCTTGCCTGAGTCAGTTAATCAGTAGTTGGTAAATCATTCTGAGTCTCTACCAGTTCTCTTTCATCTAACAGAAAAATAATAAGACGAACAAAAATAAAAATTCATATACATTGTAACTTCATTCATATTTGTAAAATATTTCACTGGAACACTACTTGCAGGAAATAGTTAGCAGCATCACAGAAAGTTAATTTGTACATAATATCTGCTTAATCAATATCTATGATGAAGGCAATTAACAATATCAACTTATATATAAATTTAACAATTATTGAAATGAAAAAATATATACATACTATAAATGCAGAAATATTCCTAAATTAATTTTTGTATACTTTAATGTCTAAATATCTACTAATTTATATCCACATTTATAATATTCATAGGAAAAATGAAAATAAAAATAAATATCTAACTGTAAACAGAAAGAGATGGGATATATATATAGAGAGAGATATCTATTCCCATAAATAGAATATAATCTGAAATTCTTAGCTGTAAGTGACCCTCACAAACCCAATTACACATTGTAATAAATATTAAGTTGAACAGGCTAGCTATACTTTAATCATTATTATCCATTTACACAAATTCACTTGATAAAAAAGCAACTTAAACCACGAGGAAGCTACCTTTCCCTGTACACTGTATCAAACTATATTCATCAAAATACCAGATACAAGCAAATATAAGGGGATAAAAATGGAATGATTTTCAGAACTGTGGCTACATTGCAAAGTCACATTACATACTTCAACCTATAAAAAATATATATATATATGTATAGAGTAATACAAAAATACAATTTCCTTACCTGTGTCTATTTTGTGTGTTGCATGTGTTGTTGTGGTTATTTTGGTCTGATGCTGTTATCTGACACCCATTGGTTACTTTCTTTCCTTCTTCAAATACACATATATATACATACACACACACATATACATACACATACGCACACAAATGTTTATTCATCGGTCACTCAATAACTGAATATAGCAAAAGAAAGTAAAGGAATATACAAAGGATAGAACGAAACACCAAAATGCATGGAAAATCTGAGATTTTTAGTCAGTGTATAATCTACATGATGTTTAATAATCTACATGATGTTTAATAATCTACATGATGTTTCGAAATATAGCCTCCAATGAACAATAAAAATTCACTCATCTCTCAAAAAACACAATACAGAACTGCTACGATTTCAAACAAGGATCGTTTTTCATGGCTCGTTTGCGTCTTGTCACTTACCAGCTTTCGTACTTAGTGCAGGTCCTAGCATGAGTTCCGCTGTTGGCTCATGCTAGAGCCAACCTAGCTGACTGGCTGCCTTTTCCCAGTTCGATGATGAACTTGATGAGTTTTGGAATGCGATTCAGCCCTCGCTCTTTCACACCCACTCGTTGGTGGTTCTCTTCGATATATTTATGATTACAAAGAATGAGGAAAACGCGAAATCCAAGTCAACCACGACATATCAAGATATTATAAAAAAACTAGAAGGATTAAAATGATACACCCTGTTGATATATAGATCATTCAAAGTTTAAAAAGTTTCTGTCACGAGGGGTTTCGAAGTAGCCTTATCCGGAAGATCCAAAATGGCGTCTTCGCCAAAGATTCTCACCCGTGTACCCTTTCCAAGCTATTTTTTTTTTATAAGTAAGAAATTGAAAAAATAACGATTAGTACCTAAATACTATCATCCCTATTGCCATCACCATCTACCTTCCCAGACTGGCCGTAATTTCCGTAAAATACGTGATGTTCCTGATTACCAACTACGTCACTCAATTTTGGCGGTTATCTGTATAGCAGACGAACTTCGATGATTTGACAGCACTAACGTACAACAATTCGGACTCTTTCCTATCACTGTATATGGTCTTTGTCCGAGAATTACATGAAGATACGCCCCTTTCGAATCGAAGAGGGTTGAATGTTTACGTACCGAGGCTTAGCGAGTGGCTTGATGTTTGGAAGAGAAAGGCAATGAAGAATACTGAATTATCTTCCTTGAACAGAAGAGAATGACCTTCCCTATTCTGGATATCCGCGCTCGTATATACGTTAGACACGAACGTTATTTTTTATAGGTTCAGGAGACGAAAGAAAACATAGGGAAGCAAGAATATTATGTTACATTCCTCGGATGGCAGCGAAGTAGTATGATATGAAAAAAATACGCATATGAGAATACATAAAACGAAGCCGTAAGATACATATAAATGATAAAAAGGTAGGCATGCAATTCTTAAAGGACATATTTCCATTGAGCAATCATACTGACCTGCACGTTTCGTCACGTAATCTATATGCGCACAATAGAATATAACTAAATATCCTTTCACACAGACGCATAAACACTTTTATAAAGAAAACACACACAATGTGCATAAGTAAGAGAGAGAGACGTAGAAAGACTTTCATGCTTCAGTGATTTGAGTGGTCATCTCCCGCCTGACCGCGGGTGCTTACGAAGACCAGCCGAACACCCAGTGACACAACGACACAGGCTGGTGATTTTTTTGACACGCGCGTACACACACACACGCATACACACACGCGCATGCACACACACACTCACAGACACACGCACACACACCAACACACAGAAGCACACAAACACAAACTCACACACGCGCACACGCACGCACACACAAACAAACACACACACACATGTGTGTTTGTGTGTATATATCTGTATATATATGTATATATACATGTACACACATACATGTGTGTGTATATATGTACACATATATATATATATATATATATATATATATATATATATATATATATATATATATATAAAACTCACAAAGGTTGAAGTGAAATTAATTATATTCACATATTTTTTTCTCAATAGACATCTATCATACTAGATGCCCACAATCTTAATACACTGAGGAGTTGCTACAATGCAAGAAACACATTTAACATATAAAATAAAAAAATACACAAATTTCAATGTGTAATAAATTCTAAATAACAAAAGGAAGAGGCATAAATCAAAAACCAAAATATTCCTTATCTCCAAACTGAAAAGCCTAAGATCCCATTTCCTAGATTATCTTATAGCTAAAGGAAAGGCCAATGTATATCATTAAACCACTCAGTGCGTACCGTTCTTCTGACAAAGTTTGTTCTTTTGAGCTCAATCTTGATATCTCCTTGGATAGGTCGGGCCACTTCATCTTTTACTACAAGTTGAATCATTTCCTTCCCTTTTTTCACTTCTGCTGGGTGGGAGTTATAGCCCTTTTTGTTACTGTGAGAGCTCACAACAAGGAACACCTCTGAAAGAAAGAAATACAGATATAAGTATATTTGTCATTTACAATAACAGTCTTGCATATGAAAGTATTCCTTGGAGAAACATATCAGGGGAAGTAATATTCCCAAGAGAAAAAAATATTCCTAGAGGTAGTTAAATTCGCAATAAAATATTAACCTAAAGACTCCTTAACATCTTAAAATAACAAATTGCAATCCAAATGATATTGGATTTACAAAGTTCTGGCCAAAAATAACAAATGATAGCTATTTCCTTCAAACAATAAACTAAATACCTTCAAGCCTGTGAGTATAATTTGACATATCTTTAACCTTTTATCGCAATTTAGTACAAAAAATTGTTTTTCATTGTAGTATTTAAACCTGATTCATATATTAGACTCTCATTCAATTCTTATTTGGCATTTCTGCTTATCTCTTCAACAACTATTTTTATCGTATCATCATTCATAACACTAAACTAATTTTTTTTTACAAAAGAGGTTTTCATTAGAATATCTAAGCCTAATTTATATATTATACTCTTACTCCATTCTTATTCATCATTTCTGCTTATCTCATCAACTACCTATTTTTATCATCTCATTTTCCCTAAGACTCATATTACTGTAAAATAGTTTATTCTTAATCAAAAACCTGATGAAGTTCACCAATTCCTGAAAGAGGAAATGAATGATTCATGAGTATTGCATTATCTATAATCAGTTTAGATAAATTCTTGGCATCAGTAAATCTCTTCATTTGAGCTTTCTTTATTAACCTGAGGATACATTTTCACTACTGTTATCATTTCTAGATTCTATCAAGTCTCCATACTTATCACCATCTTGTTCTTCATCACTCATCATAATGGTAAGGATCAGTAAATGTCAATGGCAGGGTATACTTCATAAAGCTCATAGGGCATTATTAACCACAATTTGTATATTACATCTACATTATGCTTGAATTATGTTTAACCCATTCACACCGGATGACGTGCTGACACATTTCGTGGTTTTTGCGTTAGACCTATACGTTCAAAAACCCCAGGATTGTGACCATTCAAAGCCAGAATCGCCCCGGCATGAATGGGTTAAAGTTCTGCAGTAATAACTGTAGCACCATGTCAGCTATTTTCATTCATGATCAACTGGGGGAGGATTCCATACATGAAGAACAGCAAAAATCACTGCTTAAACCTCATAATGACTAGACAGTTTTGGCTCTAATTGGCCAAAACACCAGGGTACTTCAAACGTATAGGCCTAACACGTATTCTATCATCCTACATGCCAGCCATACAAAATGCCATGACATGATATCACATCCTGGATGGCAAGTGCTGCCACCAAATGACTTGATATCACGTCACCCAGTGTTAACGGGTTAATTAACTCATAGTGGAAAGGAAGTCAAGTGAGCTAACAGGCCATCAGGATGGGCTATCTCTAACACTTCAGGCACCAGCTAAAAATTAGAGTGATGGGGAAAATGTTTTGTCCACCCTCTTAGCAGCACAGCCTTGCCTAACAAACATTCTCCCTTAAATCCCTCACAAAACAATAGGCTGATTTTGGAAAGCTGTCATGTACCCATTAACACCTGTCCTTTAGGCCTAAACTGAGCTGTCGTTTATGTCATAACACCCATCTGTATGGGGTTAATTCTAAAGTACTAACATACAAATCTAGCTTGACATCTAATGAATGCTAGACGAAAGGAAAAAATAAAAAATAAATAAATAAAAAATACACATCTCACCTGAGTTCACACTGGATAGCGGTGCATTCATTACAGCTTCCCTAAGGCGTACGTAAGGTGGATTATAATTAAAGTTTGAGTTGACTAGTTTGGCATAGTAGTCCACATATCTTCTTTGGCTAGGTATAGTTACACCCTGCAAAAGATTTTGAAATCCGTTATATTCTTGATCTTGCAGGGTCTAATCATTAGTATGCTTGTTTGCACGTACTGCATGTATCCATGCAGATGATTATGTATATAGGTAACTTATACAAACAAATAATAAATATCCTAAAGATATCTTATTTCAAAAAACAATGGTCTATAAACCCAGATGAAAACTGGGAAAAAAAAGCCTTAACTTTCATAAGAAAAATACTATCACAGATTTTTTTTTTTTCTTTCTTTTTTTTACCTTTCTATCAAAAGTTCTCTTATCTCCATAAAAATCAAGTGCTTCTTGCGCTAAGCTCTTGGAACGGCAGTGAAGGAGATAGCAGCAAATCATGACACCTGTTCGACCCTGTCAATAAAGTTCCTTTTGTTAAAAGCCACACATTATAATACAAAATATGATTCAAGTACAGTATCTAAACATGTATAAAATACAGACATCATGTTTTGAAAACCATCACAGAAAGAGGGCTATGATGAAAATGCAGAAATAATATAAAATAACATAAAAATATACATTAATGAGTCCAATACAACTGCACACATATCTGTTATTTAGTGACCAATTTGTACTGAAAGTTTCCCATAAAAAATAAGCAATAATAAATAACAAAATGAAACAAAATATCTGACTGTTAACAACTCAATACCAATATTTATTATTTACCTTTCCTGCCTTACAATGTACAACAGCCACATTCCTGGAGTCTGCAGCCAGCCAATCCGCCATGTCTTTGCATAGCGGTTCAATGTCAATAAGAGGCGGTGGGTTGTGGTCAGCAAATGGAAAATTTCTGACCCGATTGTGAAATCTTGTGACATCATATGATCTATTTCTTTCTGAGCACCTGGAATACAAAAGAGTGAACTTTGTTACCATAAAGATGACTGGTGATTATCTTTTTTTCTTTTTTAGTTTTATTGCTCTTGTTGAAATTGCTGGCACTAACTTGACGTGCCTTTGCTGTTATCATCCTATAAGGTATAACTATTCTCTTAACTCTGTCATTACTACAGAACATAATATATCATCATCCTTATATCATTCATAGGCCTATTCATATATTGTTACAATTATCAGATGATTAATCAAATCTACAAGAT
This sequence comes from Penaeus japonicus, assembly GCA_017312705.2. Lineage (NCBI taxonomy): Eukaryota > Metazoa > Arthropoda > Malacostraca > Decapoda > Penaeidae > Penaeus > Penaeus japonicus. The sequence goes on from BOPN01000033.1 coordinate 837,082, forward strand.
CATTAGTATAATTACAATAACATATAAATATATGTATACACAAATATATATATATATAAATACATACCAGTACAATGCAGCATATTCACATACTCACATTTCATACTCACATCCTTCCAATCATTCACAAAGCAAAAAAAGATGAATGGCAACTCACAAATTATATATTCTATAGTGGTCCTTGTGCCTCTCTTCTAGGAAGCGGGAAACATCGTCAATATGGTTTCTGTACACACCCTCCAACTTCTGAGCAGGGAAGCCCATAGCAATAAGTCGATCTGTGATATCTGGGTTAGCTTGTTAAGGAAAGGCTAGAGCAAGACTTGGTACAGGTTATGTAAGTAAAATTTGAGAAGTAACATATGAAGAAATACACAGTATGCTTAATGTAATACATTATTTCAAAAGTACTATTTTACAGTCACATAAAATCAGATAGCATAATGGTGCATCAAGCTTTTGACCTATACAGAACCTCCTTCAAAATTACAACAAATATATATATTTCTGTATGTATACTCTATACATATCATAATTTGAAAAGAATGAATATGTCGTAAGCCCTATAGTTCATTACTGATAGGCAAAATTGTAAAACTCAGAAGTAATTCACATTATCAATTCATTTAACTTTTGCTACCAAAATTGCAGAACAATAGGTTCGTACTCCTACAATACTTTTCACAATATTAGGTCATGTTCAGCTGCAATTTATCTTTTTCTTTGAATAATTAGAAAAGAGTAGATAAAATAAAAGTGGTACACACTGGTAGGAATGATAAGTATAACAATGACACATTACCAAATCACTAAATTTGTACAAAAATGAATGAACACCATTTGCAGAAACTCTTACTAAAGCGACTCACAAACAACTCTCTCTCCCATTAAAAACTCTTCCTTTTTAATACTACCTACAATATCTCTGCAGACAGGATAGTACAATAGCACTGTGGGTGGGAAAAGGTATGATATGGTAATTGGAACTTAACCCAATCCCGACGGGCCCAGCAAGAAGTGGCAATGCCCTATGCTGGGCCTATGGAATATTGCATCGGGAACGTCACACTGGTGTGTCGCACCGTCATCGGGCATTTAGCCGTGTCACACGGGTGTGACACACCATCATCATAGGGTTAATATGACCTTATGGTATTCTATTCCTAGGAAACTCTTTACAGGAAATACTGTGCTTCTTTCAGCCTTATAGCAAGAGTTTTGCCCTGAAAAAACATCTTTAACCTTCCCTGGACTGGCCATAGCTTAAGACGTTCAGCTTGGGCTGGTCATATTAAGATGAGTGCTAATATCCTCTAGTTTTAAGGTATGATATGTTGGTCCATATGTGATATATTAGCAAAGTCATATTAAAGGCAAAATGGAGTTTGAAAGTGATCTGACCCAATTAACATAATAATAATAATAATAATAATAATAATAATAATAATAATAATAATAATAATAATAATAATAATAATAATAATAATAATAATAATAACCATCATCATCATCATCATCATAATAATCATCATAATAATCATCATAATAATCATAATAACAATAACAATAACAATAATAGTAATAGTAATAATAATAATAATAATAATAATAATAATAATAATAATAATAATAATAATAATAATAATAATAATAATAATAATAATAATAATAATAATAATAATAATAATAATAATAATAATAAAAAAATAATAATAATAATGATAATAAAAACAACAATAATAATAATAATAATAATAATAATAATAATAATAATAATAATAATAATAAGGGGGGAGGGGAAGGAGGAGAAGTAGGAGGAGGAGGAGGAAGAGGAGGAGGAGGAGGAGGAGGAGGAGGAGGAGGAGGAGGAGGAGGAGGAGGAGGAGGAGGAGGAGGAGGAGGAGGAGGAGGAGGAGGAGGAGGAGGAGGAGGAGGAGGAGTAGGAGTAGGAGTAGGAGTAGGAGTAGGAGTAGGAGTAGGAGTAGGAGTAGGAGTAGGAGTAGGAGTTGGAGTTGGAGTTGGAGTTGGAGTTGGAGTTGGAGTTGGAGTTGGAGTTGGAGTTGGAGTTGGAGTTGGAGTTGGAGTTGGAGTTGGAGTTGGAGTAGGAGGTGGGGGAGGTGGGGGAGGAGGCAGAGGAGGAGGGGGGGGAGGGGGGGGGAGGGGGAGGGGGGAGGGGGAGGGGGAGGAGGAGGGGGAGGAGGAGGAGGAGGAGGAGGAGGAGGAGGAGGAGGAGAAGGGGGAGGAGTAGGAGGTAATATTTACGATAGTAATTAACAATGATGATGATGACAACAATAACAATAATAAAGAGAATGACAATGATAATGATGATGATATTAATAATAATAGTGGTAATAATAATATTAATGATGACAATAATAATGGTAAATAAATAAATTTGAGAATAACTCAACTGAACAGTTACCCACAGAAGTTTCTAAACCTCCTTTGTCACTTCCTGTAAAGGTCACTAAACAGGCATTCATAATGTTTACCAGAAGTCATAATGGCAGGAAATGATATGTAAAGAGGAGAGTGATTAAAACAGTACCAGATGACAGGAGGTAAAGGAACTTTTTGCAGTAATTGTACTTTCATCAAGAGGTTTACGGAAGGAGTGTGCCACTCTTACCAACAAAAATATACGCTACTAATGGTAATGATTGTAGCTTATAATGATACTATAAAACATGACACAAATAACAGCAAAAGTAATAATTATGATGGCTAATAACACTTTCAATCAAAATAAGACAATTACAATAACAATGACACAAACAACAACAATTATGACTATAATAATAATATAAATCTTATAAATATTCATATTATCCTGGCATTAAGATTTACATTAGCAATATAAAGGACCATGCAAAGAAAGAGAAAATCAAATTTAATGAGCACAAAGAACCCATGAAAATATATCAGGTATAATAAAGCAACTTATGGAAAGTAAAGGTAAGGTCACAGTCACTTTTCAATCTATGCTCAAGTATAGCCTTATAAAATTATGTTTATGAACAAAATCCCTTTTATGGAAAGGTTGCAGCCCAGTAACCAGCATCCTGTTAGCACAATGTAATACTGAAATGATGAGCCTTACCCAGCTCCTTGGAAATATATCAGATCACAACTACCCACTCACATCTTTGTGTAATCCAGGAATCTGCCACAAAGCCCTCTGTATCAGACTTAGACACTCAGAGCAGGAAAAAGATTCACTGTGAGTCCAGGACAAACAGAGGGAAGTAAGCTTCTCTATACCCTATACCCTATAACCAGCTTCGTTTCCACATTCCAGGTGAAGGACCTTATTGACTTGAGATGCAATTCCAAATCAGACAGTAGGAATAATCACAATGGTGGTGATGATGATGATGATAATGTAAACTGTGTCAAGAAGAAATAGAAAAGATACTGTTTGAGGAGCAAGGTATGATTTCATACCTCTATATTCTATTCATTACACACCCAGAAATAAATTACATTTGAAAAATTTTGAAAGTTAGTAATTACTTGCTTCTATGGGAGTAAACTAATGAAAACTTCTACACAAAAAGTTTAAAACAATATCAGCGTAAAATAACAAGCACTATATCATAAAACATGGTTATACATTATTTAGAAATTTAATTCAATTAATCAAATAGATTACATAATAAAATCAACATCATTATCACCATCATTTGAATGAATCTTGGATTTTTCAAAAAAACAAAGTAAAGCCATTCGTATTATTAATAAATTACTTGATTCTTTGAGGTTCCTGTAACACAACCAATCTCAATTCTTTTTAAAACATATTCTTATCATCGATGCATTGTCTAAATTTTTCAGATTCCCAAAACATCACCAATCTGAAAATTCTGATTTTTTAAGGAAATTCAAAGACAAATTGACGACTTCATGTTGACTGGTATTCTCACAAAAAATAGGACTCTATTTCTGATGCTGGAACATTTTCTTGCCTCTTAATGATTTTGTCTGCCATAATATTGACAGCCATAATTATACACAATTATAATGATGAATAATTACAAAAATTAAGTTCTAATAGTTATCAACCATTATGAAAATCAACCAACATTTATATATAAAAAGAGTAATTCATATAATTAATGCTATACAATCATTGCATTATAATAATTTCATATATAACAACAATATTGACACTACTTACACTATTACAACTACAAATGCTGCACCCACTAACAATAACAATATAATAATAATAATAATAATAATAATAATAATAATAATAATAATAATAATAATAACAATAACAATAATAATAATAACAACAATAATAATAACAATAATAGTAAAAATAAAAATAAACTATAACAAAATAATAATAAAATAATAATAAAAATAATAATAATAATAATAATAATAATAATAATAATAATAGTATTAGTGATAATAATAAAAATAATCACAATAACAAGAATAACAATAAAAGAAATAACAATAATAATAATAATAATAATAATAATAATAATAATAATAATAATAATAATAATAATAATAATAATAATGCTTATAACAACAACAAAAATAATAATAATAGTAAAAATGAATAATGGTATTAGTATTAGTAGTAGTAGTAGTACTTCTATTACTGCTGCTACTACTACCACCACTACTACTACTAATAATAATAATAATAATGATAATAATAATGATAATGCTGCTGCTGATGATGGTGGTGGTGGTGGTGGCATTGGTGATGGTGATGGTGATGGTGATGGTGATGG
>BOPN01000033.1:849338-854338 GCA_017312705.2 Penaeus japonicus
TTTTCTCTGTACTCTCCCTGCCAAAAACACAAACTCTTATTCATAACCACAAATACCAGAGACTTCTACAAATGAAAAGAATAACAGTTACATATATATACATAGTTTTATATCAATATATATATATATATATATATATATAAATATATATACATATGCATACATATGCATACATATATATACATACACACATACATACATACATACATACATACATACATACATACATACACACACACACACACACACACACACACACACACACATATATATATATATATATATATATATATATATAGAGAGAGAGAGAGAGAGAGAGAGAGAGAGAGAATATATATATATATAGAGAGAGAGAGAGAGAGAGAGAGAGAGAGAGAGAGAGAGAGAGAGAGAGAGAGAGAGAGAGAGAGAGAGAGAGAGAGAGACAGAGAGAGAGAGAGAGACAGACAGACAGACAGACAGACAGAGAGAGAGAGAGAGAGAGAGAGAGAGAGAGAGAGAGAGAGAGAGAGAGAGAGAGAGAGAGATGGATAGATGGATAGATGGATAGATGGATAGATGGATAGATGGATAGATGGATAGATGGATAGATAGATAGATAGATAGATAGATAGATAGATAGATAGATAGATAGACAGATAGACAGATAGACAGATAGACAGATAGACAGATAGATAGATAGATAGATAGATAGATAGATAGACAGATAGACAGATAGACAGATAGACAGATAGATAGATAGATAGATAGATAGATAGATAGATAGATAGATAGATAGATAGATAGATAGATAGATAGATAGATAGATAGATAGATAGACAGATAGACAGATAGACAGATAGACAGATAGACAGATAGACAGATAGACAGATACACAGATACACAGATAGACAAGATAGATATGTATATATAAATATATAATAAATATATACACATATATATATATATATAGATAGATAGATAGATAGATAGATAGATAGATAGATAGATAGATAGATAGATAGATAGATAGATAGATAGATAGACATACATACATACATACACACACACACACACACACACACACACATACACACACACACACACATATATATATATATATATACATATATGTACATATATATATACATATATATATGCATATGTAGATACACATACATATACATATATACTCATATATATAGATACATATAAATAAATATATATACATATATACATATATATATACTTATATATGTATATATATACATATATATATATATATATAGATATACATATATATGTACACACACACACACACACACACACATAAACACACACACACACACACACACACACACACACACACACACACACACACACACACACACACACACACACACACACACACACACACACACACACACACACACACACACACACACACACACACACACACATATATATATTTATATATAAAACATAGAATAAAATCTATGGACAAATATATCAATTACCATGACAAGCTATAGAAGAATAGTCATACATTCTGCTAAACTGCCCTTGCCATTCTTTCTATGGAAAACCCAGGTAAACTTGTAAAATAAATATATGCACTGATTAAAAAAGTATCAAAATTAACTTGTCAGAATAAAATTATTAATGGAAAACATGCTATACTTTACTGTAAAAAATAAATGCTTTCTACATTTCAGTAAGAAATTACCACCTCTAATAAATTTCTTCTAATTCTTAGTCTAACAATAAGAAAAAAAATAAAAATTAAAAAATAGCTACAAGTTAGGCAATACAATTTTCAATCAAATCAACCAGGCCTACTCATGAAGTATAAATCAAGATGAATGAACTCATTACAAATGCCAAAGTGCACTTAGCTCTAGGTTAGACATGATACCTGTGATCTTAATTTTCCGGTCAAAACTGTACGGCCACGCTTCACTCCTGAGTCGTATGTGGGTCGCTTATTCTCGCTTTTGTCAACTACAGAAATGGCGCAGGCATTTTACTTGCCGGAATTGCAATAAGTTTCTTTGCTTTGCTTGCAAATCTACACTTTACTCATTTCTTATCAATTTAAAGTTACACTTCACAAAATAAAACTTCCTGAGATGTAAGAATCTTCTTCACATCAAAGGATCACGATCACACTCAAACATAAAAAAAATAGCTGAAACTTATTCAATAAAAAGCATAAAAAATGCTTCCTTCTCACTCAACTCAGACTCTAAGAGCCACACAGATTACTCACCACACAATACACACAATCACAATTGCAATGCCACTATCAACGCATACAGTGACATGGGCGCACTGGAAGAGAACACCACAGCATAAATCACAACCAAGAAGCCAAAACCTTCTCCTCCAAAGACTTCAAAACTCTTCGAACACTTCCTCAAGGCTAAGCGGTCCTCCTCTAAAATCACTGTCACTTCCTCCCTGTAAGACCTTCTCCAACACCCAAGGATCACTCGAGAGTAAGGTATTCCTCGGGAATGTAAGCAATGCAACTTCTGAAGGGGTGGAACACGAAATCGACTCGCAATGGAAAGTCAAGTTCTTCGAGGCCTGTCATCATCACTCTGGCCTTCTGTCACTCTTATTAACACTCGTCTCTTGCCGTCACTTTACGCCATTACAAACAAAAGGATACAGCTAAGATCCAAGTCGTACCCATCTTCTTTGAATCTTCTCTTTCGTTTTGACACCAAGTTCCTTATGCCTTTGCTCATTGTGTCATTGAAGACGGATTGGAGAGCACTAAGTGACTCGGCCAACAACACAACACCATTTAACAAGTTTCCCCGCGGACGGAAAATCCCCCTAGATACGACCCATTCCGCTCTCGCTCGCTCGCTCTCTTTATTTCTGACACTTATGTCCCTCACTTTTCACTGTATGTTCATGATGTTAGAGTTTGTAAATGTGTTTTTTAATATTTATTGAGTAATATTTTGAAATATTCAACAATTCATACATTAAATCTTACGCTATTCTGCAGAAGTATGAAGAGGTATTGGGGTCACGGGAATTCTCCGTACACGTAATATCGATATTATCTGAAATTACTACTGCACCTACGGATATAATCACGACCATATAACTCTGGATAGTCATCTAAATGTGATAGGCTGCTTGCTCAAATAGCTATTAATTGGTTATAGTCCCTAGCAACGCAGCCTGCCTCGAGATTTCCCCCGCACCGTGTAAAATTCCCCTAGACAACCGCTGCGTAGACCGAAACCTTGCGCTGAGGGAACTAGTGCGCTCGCCCAGGCAGTCCACCACGCGCCTCGCACATTCTAATTCAAAAGCCACTCGTCTTTTTGGGAGAGGCATAACGAAATTAAAAATAGATGTTTAAAAGAGTAAAAGAATACTCGTATGAACAGCGAGAATGAATCACAAAGAGACAGCATAGTGACATGGATGGAGTGGGACGGTAAAATACACCGGAAGAAAGTTGTCGCTGTGCAGGAAAGAGGTTGACTCACACTCTCAACGTCACAGTAAAACGAAGCTCACAAGGGAAATGCGAAGGCCTTCCGGATACACACTTTTGACAATTTCTCTGTATGAAGAAATCCTCTTTTTTGTTACTTCATGTCTAGTTTAGTCGCATTGCCAGGTTACAGTACTGGCGTGCCTTCAGAAGGGAGTAAATCAAGATTAATTAATTGGGAAGTGCCCCATGCAGCAAGAGCCATCACAGGTGTTTAGCATACATACTGGGAATGAGTAATTGATTTTAAAAAGACAGGATGCTGTAAGCTGACCCATGGAAACCCATCGGTGTCTGGAAGACGCCAAGTGCCCGCACACAACTTGACGCGGTCAGTTAGTATTCAAATATTTTTTATATAACTTGGATATTACGACACCCAAAAATTATCCAGGTAGTTTCTTCATCGATATTTTTATTTCGTGTGAACAGTACTTAAGTGGTAAAAAAGTGCATTCCGAGTATATACTATTTTGCCTCTAGAATTTCAGCTGCACATTATTTCGCTCCTTAGCACCGCACACCACCTGATGCCAAGGCTGCGTCATAGGACGGAAAATTTGGGAAAATTGTGCAATTTTTCCTTCAGCTAGATGTACCTTTAAACTTGTTCAAGATGTCAGCAATACCAAAAAAATATATAGAAATTATCTCTTCTTTCCCGAAAATTCATTTCGCTTCTTTTTGGTATCCTTCACAGCGGATGTATGGACAGACTGGCGAGGGAAAGTCCAAACTCGTGAGGTTTTGACGTAGCTGGAAAATTGTCCGAACCTAACATCCGGTACGATGTTTGACCCCTGAGGGCAACTAGCCAAACCTAAAGTTGACAGGAAACCCCAGAAGAAGCAAGTTCATGCCATGGTTCATGATTCACTATCAGTTAGGGTATATTCTTTGTGACATTATTGCATCAAAGCAATTATGTCGAAGAATGGCAACCAAAGTTTTCCGTCCAGAGGCATTCAGTCTTAGGGAAGGTTAAAAGTAGAAAATCCATGGAGAAAATGGACGTATTAGTATACATTGTTAGTGATGTTTAATCCCGTAAAAGTTATTGTTGAAGGTATGAAATAACCCTTGTAATTAGCGTGGTAACGTTATATACATAGTAAAACAAAGATACCCTCTTTACCCTCCCTTATCCTCCTACCCCCATGCCCCCCCCTTCTCCTTCTCCACCCACCCACCGTAGAAGAGACCCGGGCGAGGAGAGGCAAGATCCTGTTTCACATCTTTGTTGACCGGGTCAGCCGAGGGGGGTAGGGAGGAAAGCAGCTGCTCTTCACGTACCTTCTCGTATCCTCTTCTTTCCTTTGTGTACTGCGGAGCGTGGGATTGGTGGGTACATAGTGACTTCTGGGGTTAGTAGGTACATGGTGGGTTCAAGGGTTAGAGAGTACATTGTGGTCTTTGGAAACAGCTGATCTAATATTGGTGTATGCAGTGGTGGATCCACGGGGGGGGGGACGCGTTGTGATAAATTGCACTCTTACAT
>BOPN01000033.1:891489-896489 GCA_017312705.2 Penaeus japonicus
CTCTCCCTCTCTCCCTCTCTCCCTCTCTCTCTCTCTCTCTCTCCCTCTCCCTCTCTCTCTCTCTCTCTCTCTCTCTCTCCCTCTCCCTCTCCCTCCCCCTCCCCCTTACAGCATTTATTATGTATTGTGATTTCCATTTTACCTTTTTTTAAAATGTATCTCTGCTCTTTAACTGTGTTTGAACAATACAAGGAAATTAACAATAGCATTATACACTGAATGATGAAGTAAGTCATCTGTGAGATGTACATTGGTTATTTACATTATTTTTTCCTGTTGTTTATGTTTTGTGTCTGTTAATTCAATCATAGATAGTTTGTAAACGGTGATGTGTTTACGTGTACTTTAATGTAATTGTTACACACTTTAATGGTGAAATTGAGTGACCACTTACAGAAAAAAGAATTTTTATATTCCTGTAGCAGTATATTAACTGTCTACTGATAAAACATATTTTGTTCCCCATTATATCAGTAATTAAATAATTTTTATGGCTTCTGACGGAATATATATGAATTGTAACTATGGGACTAAGGTAAACAACATAGGGATTGATTTTTGATGTAAGATTTCAAGCTAAAATTCAGAGAGGTACTGGAATACCTAACTACTGCAAAGCACTTCTCCCTCTCCACTACACTCTCTGCTCCTTTAAGTTCTCTCTTGTAAACTCTTTTTTCTTTTGTAGTCCTCTTCACTTCATGGTTCACTGCTGTTTTGACACTTGTAATGTTATGGGGCATGTGTCTGATACAAGACTCAAAGTTGTGGTTCACTCACTGTCAGGGCTGAGTGGTGGACTTTGACCTGGAGGGGACTATTCCAAATTTCCCCCTAGCAGATCGATTCAAGGCAAAAACATCCTTAAAACAACTGTGATCATCCATTTTCTTCTAATATTCTTGTGTGTGTTTTATTGCTTGCTTCACTTAAACAGAGAGCACCACAGTTGTTGAAAGATTTCTTTTCTTGTATTTGTTTTTCAGTGTTGCCCAATATATGCTGTTTAAGGAAACTTGTAATGTTGTTGTAGATAATGATCAGTATACAAGGAAGTAGTGTGTTACTATTTATTTATCTCTAGATGTATTAGTAAATGTGAATGTAAATAATTGGTAATGATTTGTTACAGCTATTTTAAATGAAAATGAATTCTTAGATAGGTTCAAAAGACTGTTTACTGCTGCATTTTACAAAAAGAAAAGGTAAGGTGACATCAAGCAATTAGAGGATCCTTTCATCCAGTGGTAAATTGCTGAAGATGTTTCTCTGTCCCTAACCACTTTATATATCATGCCTTCATTTATTGAGTTGCTCTACCCTGTGCGACATATCTGTACATTAAACTTGATCACAGGTACATATTCAATGGCAGAGCACATAGATGGTTCCATAAGTGTATAGTCACCAAGGAGTCAGTTAACCTTTCTGAGAAGGGCCACATCTTGAGATGGTCAGGCTGGGCTGGGCATCTTAAGATGATGTTATATCTATAATATTCTAGACTTGCAGTATGATACATGAGTGTCTATATGATATGTTAGCAAAGTGATACATTAGTTACACAATTGATGGAGTAACTAGCTTGTATTTTAAATATAAAAATGCACTGTGAAAGTGATCCAACCCCACATATCCAACAAAAGAAAGGATACAGAGCTCTCCAACCCCACATATCCAATAAAAAAGGATAAATAACTCTCCACCCGCCCCACCTCCCATCCAGCTTATAGTGAGCAGATTTGTAAATACCAATATATTTACACATGCATCATATGTAAATACATATAATGTACAACTACATGATTTTACTGCCTTAGTATTTATGGTGTATTTGTGCTCCCTATGGTGTGGATGAGGAGGTGTTCACCAATTTTATTCAGATCTGTCATAATACTACCAAAAGTGATGAATACTCCCCTTATCCACATTCACCTCTGTAGGGAGTGTGTGCCCATGTAAAATGTGACATGATCTGCATTATAATACACTCACCACAATGTGTGCTGAATGATGAATTATCATCAGTTCAGTCACTTAGTGCTGTCTTAAAAAATTCACTACACTCCAGATGGCTTCTAAGATAGACGGAAAGTATACTAAAAAGAGCTCCAAAAGGAGGAAGGTGCAAATAGACTAATGGTATCATACTAAGAGAGCATAAGGAATAGAATGTGGTAAGCAAAGCTTTGAAGCCTTTTGTTATTTGGTTTTACATCTTTTGATCAGGAGTTTAATTGAAAAAAAAAAAAGGTTTTACATCTTTTGATTAAGAGTTTAGTTGAAAAAAAAAAAAAAAAATGTTTACTTGAGTATACCTTTAACCCTTTCGCGCCGGTTGACGTGCTGACACGTTTTGTGGTTTTTGCGTCAGACACCAGGGACAAGATATGAGGGCAAGGCCAGTGCTCGGGGTGAGTGAGCGGGCAGCCCAGGCTCGCGGCATGTGCGTCCGAGAATCTCAAGGCATTAAGCTTATGCGTTCGAAACCCAGGTATTGTGACCGTGCAAAGCCGGAACCGCCCCGGTGTGAATGGGTTACAAAAAGGGAAAAAAATCGCTCTGAATTACCCAACCTTTCTCCTTACTCCTTTTTCTCCTATTTAACTAAGGCCTTGGACACTTCAGATTATATTCTACGATAAGAGGCTCACATTTAAGTTGTTTTTGGTTTATAGAAGTGGACTTTTTTTCAGGTTGCTGATTCTTATCTAGTATCAGCCTTAGTTACACTTGATTGTAAACACTGAAAATGAAAATCAAAGTTCTACCTTGATTTTCACTCTATACCTCAAAAGTAACTCTGACTCGTAGTCCTAAAGATGTTCGGCCATGGTAAGGTTTAAGGAATATTGTCTTCTATTTTTATCTAGACTAGTATGATAAACGAGTCTATCTATGATATATTAACAAAGTGAAGTTAATGAACATTTGGTATAATGTATTAGTTACACAACTGAAGGAATAACTAGCTTGTATTTTTAAACAAAAAATGCCATGTGAAAGTGATCTGACCCGTGAAAAATGCCTTTCGTGGAATGGTTAACAGGCCTGCCTGACTTGACCTATTTACCTATTCCTTGAATTTTCTTGGGAAGTTCTTATTTTCTTTGCTATTGCTGCCATTACAAATTTTATTGTTATAATACTGTTAATAACAGTATGCTAATATTAGAAATAATAGCAGTAAGAAAAACTTTTTCCAGAAAAAATCAAGGAATGGGTTAAACAGGTAAAGTCAGGTAGACCTTCTAATTGACACATGGTGACCTAGAACTTCTGGAACCATCTGTGTGTAATAAGGATGATAAAACAAAAGTAAAGTAGACAGTGCATGTACACGTGCACTCTTGGCATCAACAGATTAAATATCTGGCAAAGTTATTTAAGTGATAAACAAATGCATATTTTTTTCTGGTCTGCATGAGTGTTAGTTTTGGTCTGTAATTCATACTATATGACAGTTTTAACTGTCTGTAGGAAATAACTGTATGGTCTATATCCATATATTCTATAAAGTCAAGTTTTAACTGTCTGTAGGAAATAACTGTATGGTCTATATCCATATATTCTATAAAGTCAAGTGATCATTAGCAACCTTCTGAACTGATCACTTTCTTCTACAGCTCTGCATTTGTCTAATGTATTTCATGCTAATTATACATCAGTAGCGTCTGTGTACGTATGAATATAAATAAAGCTACCCTTATATTTTGGGAAGTCTTTTTTATGAACTAGAGAGTAATTATTTGCATTAGATAACAAAAAGTGAGAGTAATTATTTGCATTAGATAACAAAAAGCGAGAGTAATTATTTGCATTAGATAACAAAAAGCGAGAGTAATTATTTGCATTAGATAACAAAAAGCGAGAGTAATTATTTGCATTAGATAACAAAAAGCGAGAGTAATTATTCGCATTAAATAACAAAAAACAAATGCATATGCTTTAGAATAACATATGGAATTATTTTTGTAAAATGAAAGTGAATCTCTTGTTTTAATTATCAGTGAATATGCTTTTACTTTTGTATTATTCCATCATTTTTAGTTTGTTTGACTTCATACAATTTGGTGCTAGTAAAAAAAAATGGACATCTCTCTTAAAACCAGAATTAGTGTGTAATATCATCTCCAGGCTTTATGTATGATCAGTAGAAAAGAAAAGAAAATCTTTTTTTTTTTTTTTAAATTTGATTAATTCTAATTTTATTTCACAGTAATGATTTGTTAACCAAAAATAGAAACACTGCTAAAGTACTATATTTTATGTAAGTTGCAATATCAGTATCATTAGCATTGAAATTTTGATTATTGTTTTGAATGACTCTCTTATTGAAAATATAAAAGTAATGACATGATGACTCTAATGACTAACAATCTATTGTTCTTATTTACATGTAATGAAGAATGTACAATTCTGATATTACAATAAAGGTGTGAAAATGCAGTCTACTTTTAAATGTATGTATGGTTGCTTGTGATTTTTTTCTTTTTTTTTTTCTCTTTTTTTTTTTGAGTGCATATTTATGTGCAAGTATAATTTTGTGTGTGCATGTGTGTGTTTGTCTTTGTGTGTGTATGTGTTCATGTCAATTATGATTTTATATGTGCATATTTGCATCTGTGTCACCTATACTTGATCGTAAACATAAGTCAGTGGTAAAACTTGTTTCAATGAAGACATGTTAGATTTTCAGATATTGATTTACATAGGAAATCTTTTTTTTTTTTTTTTTTTTGGCAGTTCTTTAGTAGTGGAATAAGACCAGTAAGCTTGATTTTTATTTTTTTTTGCTTATACTCTGGAAACTATCAGGAATCTATGAGGGTTTTTCTCATGGCCAAGGAGGCAAATTCACATGGCAAAAAGGTAAGGTAAGAAGACCTATACACCAAGAAGAATTTTTTATTTTGTATTGGCTTATCCATGGTCTATTAACAGGCCTGCACTGCCTCTCTGAAGACTTCAAAAATAGATAAAGAAAAGTATTAATTATT
>BOPN01000033.1:913989-916489 GCA_017312705.2 Penaeus japonicus
TATTATATTGTTAAGTAATGTAAGCTTCCCAATTTGTTTCATTTTCTAGCCTGCTTGGTCTACCTATATTATCTGACTTATATACCTGTTGCCCCCATCCACTCACCCACCAGTAACCAAACAGTAACCATCTGTTTGAAAGAATGTGCCTTTATGTCCACTGCACCAGTATTTATTATTATACTTTTACTCTTGATATACATTGAGTACTGATAAATACTCTAGTAACTTCTATCCCAAGTATGCACTAAAACATACATAGGGAAAATGCACAATGTTTTAAGATGGTATCTGTCTATGAAAGGTTGAAAGAATGTGCAACAGGTGGATTTTGTGATATCCCAAAGCAGTTGAGTTGTTTTAAGAGATGTTGCCTTTGAGAAGAAAATTGTTAGATTCTCTGAACAGTTGGAAGGTCAAACTCATTAGTTGATAGAAATTTGGAAAAAAAGAAGTGAATGGAAATGAAGCAGGAATTAGTGATGATACTTTATTCTATCTGGAAATAGCAAAGTTTAACCCCCAAAAGGAAAGTTTTTGACAGAATAGGAAAGGTAGTAGAATTTGTATGATGAAATCCCTCTAACAAATGACAAGTATTGTTTAGTGTCTTTGAAATATGTAATTGACATATTGTTAATGTTACCAAATGCTGTGTATGTCATAAAGAATTTGTTTGTTTTTTTAAAATACAGTGACCTTTCAGTTTAAACAAAATATATTTGTTTTCTCAAAGAATGTCAAATTAACATTAGGTAAATTTTAAATTCATTCCCCATGTAAGTCATGATTTGGCTGGATTATTATACTAGCTTATTGCTAAGGTTTATATTTTACAAATAAATTCTTTTCCTATGGGTCATTCCATGCCAAAGTGGGCCTCTTATTCCATGATCTGATGCCCACCATCTCAGAATTACTTGAAAACTTGCCATAAAGTATTTTACCGTAGTGGTGTGCATTTTTGCAAAATTTTAGTTTTCTATTGCAACTGATATTGTAATATGGCTGTGAAAATAGGACCTAAACCCCCAGATTTAACTATGATTGGCTTTTTTTTAATTTTGTGGCTGTCATAGTATTTTTACATCTCCACTTATAGAATTTTTTTTTTCTAAATATTAGTACCCAAAATTTTGGGTTAGGGATAAAACATGCAGTCAGAAATGTCATAAAAACAACCCACATTTCACTATCCCTATTTTCAATCAATTTCGTGGTTGAAAAAGTACTATCAATGATTTCTGATGGTGCCAAACATCCTCCAGAAAATGATTTGTGTAAGAGGAGAGCCATATGTGAGTATTTAAATCATATAAAATTCAGTTTGGTATTGAATGGTTTTACTAAGATAAAATTATTTCAATACCTAGCATTTTTCTGGAAAAATCCTAAATTACTAACCATGTACCTGAAAAAATAATCATTGTATATCAGCCACTCGACAAAAAATGTTCTTGAAAAATATGTTAACCCTTGTGAGATGGGCCACATCTTAAGATATTTGTCCTTGCCCGGGCATCTTGAGATGCTGTGTTTTCTATTGTATTTTTGACATATATATACTTGTATATCATACCATAATATATTAGCAAAGTGATACTAATTTGCATTTGGTATGATGCATTAGTTACACAATTGAAGGAATAATTAGCTTGTATTTTGAACAAAAAATACACTGAAAACGATCTGACCCAACAAAAGATGACTGTCCCAAAAGGGTTAAACATTATTTAAGAAAGTGGGAAGAAAAATAATTCTTGACACATGGATTACCATGTAGAAATCATTTTGAAAGATTATGTGGAGCTGTTAAGCATATCTCTGGAAAAGCAGGATTTTAAGATCCATCCAATAACCAAATACTCACAGCAACTGAAATATTTACATTTTTGTACAGAGCATAGAAAAGGGATTGTAGTTTTGTTTTGCACCAAGTCCTTAGAAGGACACTATAATAATGCTCAGACAGTACCAGGTTCTCAAAGCTTCCATCACTTTAAACACCCACAGTTTCAACAATTGCAATTTGACTCCCATAGTTTCGTTATGTATCATCTACAACTAATACTCGTAATTTTTGTGATGTGTATGTATCATGAACAAAAATGCCTTTGAATGGTATCAGGAATTGATGTAGATCATGAATATGTACTTAAACAATTCATGCATCCTTAACTGCCTGTCATTCATTTACATGACCAGGACATGCAAAGACATGTTAGGTACCCATTATAAAAATTCTGTGTGAGATTGCAGCACCTTCCCACCTTTCAAGTGTGAGCAGGGGCAGTATGTGGTAACCTGTTAATGACAGGATGATTTTAGCTCTGCCTAGACATTTCTCTTCATACTCGGTTAGTTTGTTTTGGTGTCAACTAGGTTTTACCACTTATTGTAACATAAAAGTAGTGTCACTAATATTGATTTCTCCTTGATATTATATGTTGTATTTGGAAGTAAGACAGGAAAGACTTGACATAAAGAAACAACCTTAAAT
>BOPN01000033.1:921489-926489 GCA_017312705.2 Penaeus japonicus
GATTCAGAAGTGCCAGAGGAAGAGATTGATGCCCTGTTGGAGGAAGGCTTGCCCGAAGAGATGAAAGGGCCGAGAAAGAGGAAAAGAGAGATGGCACTTGGGGAAAATGATGAGAGCCCGTATGATGAGAGAGAAAAAGTGGTTTTGGTTGGTAAGTGCAACACAGGCATTCATAACATGAATCTAGTTTTCTGCAAATTAGTGATTAGAATTATTATTATAGGGTAATCTATTTTCATTTCTAGTAGATTTTTATGATCATTTTCTATTAGGCCAGACATGGTAAAGAATTTTTTTCTTGAAATGGTGCAATTAATATTTGGTTTTAAACTTGACTAAAAGGACATCAATCTTAGCTGTCAGTGATTAATCAGTCAGAGTGGTTGATTTTTAAGAGGGCACATTGCTGCATCCATGCTTTGTTTGCAACCACTAGGGTCTCTCTGGGCATGCTGTCAGACAGGGACACTAGCCATCTTGAGTTCCTCACAGTAGACTTGATTAATTTTCCCAGCCATGATTCTTGGTTGTCACTCTGGTCTCCTCCATCCATGATTGCCTCTAGAGAAGACAAGCTGATGGGAGGGGTCACCCTCAGTGAGTTGAGCCAAGTGTCCATATGGCCTGAGTTGTTGTCCCTGGACAGTGTGTGGTAAATGGTTCAGTGCCAGTCTCACGGTACAGTTGTTGATTGGACACTTAGTCCTCTAGATTAGATTTGACATCATCAGCAGCAAAGTTATATATGATGATGTTGATATTACAACGGCATTTTGCTGCATAGACTTTGAATGACAACTCTGACCATTATCCAATATTGGAAAGTGTTTGCACAAGATCTCAGTCCTACCTCACTCCTGAATTCAGGAGTTATTGATTCAGTAATCCTCTTAGTCTCTATACTGCCCGGAGTGATTCAGGGTAAACTTTCCTGACATCTCTATACTGCCCGGAGTGATTCAGGGTAAACTTTCCTGATATTAATGTATGCTGCACACAGCCCACAAGTGAACTCCTTTTAGGGCTCTACAATAACTTTCTTCACCAGGATATGGTCTATTATAGATTTACCAGGAGTGAATCCTGATGTTCCAATAATGAACACCTTGCCTGATATGCTGAGCTGTTGGCTCAACCCAAAACAGCTTCTCAAAATACTCAACCTAATGCTCATGTACCTCAATGTGATCTGAGATGATCTGCCATATTGAGTGAACTCCAGATATCTGTGTGGAGGGTATTTTGTTCAGCTGTCTCAGGGCTTGGTACACAGTATAAAAATCATTTGTTAAGAAATGGCTTTCGTCCTCTTCAGCAAAATTCCTAGTATGCAGTTCTTTATCCCACCTTAGCAGGATCCAAGTTTTGCCCACCAGGGATCAGTGCATATCAGAAGCCCTGGCCAGTTGAGTTGTACAGCATAAATCTGTGGCCTCTTGTATCCTCTGTGAGAAAAAGTTGTCTTGATTTGGGGTGTGTACTGATGGATTCCTGGGCTGCATGAAGTGCTTTATGTTTGAAGGTATCTTATTATATTCCATATTACATCATGTAGAGCATTGTGAATCAAGTTATCCAAGTGAAACACCCTACAGTGGTCACAGTAGACCCAGAAGGTAGCCATGACCAATCTATGATTAGTACCAAGACCTTTGCGCTCTGGTAACCCTGCAGTTCTGGAGGATCCTCTAACAAGTGCTGATGAAAAGATGGCCAGCTCAATTGCAGTTGGATACTATATCAAAGTCTCCCAATACAACATGGATATTTGGCTGAGTTCTAAGCTCGGCTTAGAACTGTTCTTTTACCTTATATTTGTCAGTATGATTGTATATGGAAACAAGAGTCATAAACCCAAACAAGTGCATCAATCTCAGTGCCATTACATGCTTATCAACGGGAGCTACCTTTACTGCTGAAGGTATAGCTATGGCTACCCCATGGCGATGGTGACCACTGTTGAGGTCTGACCAGTAGTATGATAAAACCACCCTCAGTGAATTTTAACCCATTCACAAAGGGATGTATTTTTGCCCACTCCTGATTCTGCCAGGAAGATAACAAGCATGCAACGCTTCGTTCTAGGGTGTTTTCCTGCTGCGCGAGGCTGCACTGAACCTCTTGGAGCATTTTTCACCCTCCCTATCCTTATAGTTTTCATGATTGCGTCTACAATGTGTAGGCATGTAAAAATATTGGTATGTTCAGAGGAGTTATTTTAGTTGAAAAACACAATACAGCAGTACTTTCTAGTGTTATTCTATTTAACTTTGCCTATATTTTTCACTTCTATGTGATGATAATGGAAAGTGGAAGCATTCTTTTAGGGGGGTATCAAAAGATGTTTTATACTTACCATTTTTTTTTTTCCAAAACAAAAAGATGACCAATATAAATAATCATACACCTACATATGAGCATATACATGTACCTCGTGACATGATGTGATGTGATATCACGGGTAGTTGACAAATTAGTGATTTTTAAATTTCATTTTCTTTCTTGGCCAATCACATTTGATTTTACAATAGTTTTTTGACTCAGATCTTTTTATTCAACCGATCATATTGATGTCATGAGTATCTCGCAGTTTTCTGTAATGTCTTTTGTTTTTTATACATTATATCACATTTTATAACATTCAAACACCTAAACTAAAGCAACAGAATCTGAGAAATTATTAAAAATAATTATATCTAAGAACAATCTAGTGTTCTATTGCTGACATTTCAGCACGTCCCAACTGCCCTGCCCAGGACTTGGCGAGAAAATGCACGATGTCTCAGGATGTTACCTGGGTCTAGGGATATTTTCCAACAAGATAGGACGTCAACTGGCGCAAATAGGTTAATTTCCTAGATAGTAGTGGCAATTAACCCTCTCTGGACGGGTGGTACAGTACTGTACTGCGCATTCAAAAGCCCAGTGGCCGGGCGGCACAGTATTGTGTCAGCCATTTAATTGATTTAGACCTAATAATTCGAACACCCCGGCATTGGGACATTCAAGGCTGGAATGCCCCCGTCGTAAGTGGGTTAATCATCCTGATGCATAGAGTGGGTTTTGTCATGCTCCCACTTGCAATCCCTGCCCTGCATTCCTTTCATCATTGAGCTTTGATCCACCTTGTCACAGGTGGATGCCCTCCCCTTTGACAATTCCTTTCCTTTCCTTTCCTTTTTTTTGAGGGGGGAAATGATCAATCTTGAAAAAGAAAAAGTAAATTACAGCAATTGTGAAATGTATGTGCTCTGAGATGGGCCTGTAATTTCTTGCAGATATATACTTTGCACAAACAGATAATCAAGGATAATAAGGAAGTTGCTGCTATTAATATTTCAGTTTTTCAAACATAAGCTGCCTATACCATTTCATTATATTATGTAGCCTCTCTTTGATGCCCTTTTCTATTCTATTATACCATCTTTATATATACAAATTTAGCTTTCACTTCCCTAAACTTTTTGATGAAATCAGGTATAATCTGATTTGGTTTCATTGAAGCTAACTTTTTGGACTTTTTTAGCATATACTGCACAGGAACATACCATATTACAAGTTACTGTACTCTGCAATTTTGTCCAGTACAGCAATGTATTATGCCTTTCAATATGCTATACTGTACAAGAGTTACCTGAAATAACCTATATCGTATCACAGCGTGCTGTATTTTATTTATCCCTCCCCTTTTTCACCACTTTAGATGAATATCAGTGTTGAAAAAGAAGGGTCAGAATTATATTTTTTTCCCTCTCTCCTTCCAGAAAAAGGAAACAGTCACTTTGAAGTACTACCAGAGGGATGGGTACAGGTGACACACAACAGTGGGATGCCTGTTTATCTTCATAAACAGACAAGAGTTTGCACAATGGCTAAACCTTACTTTCTAGGACAAGGTAGTGTCAGGGTAAGCATATTGCAGGCATGTCAAGGTTGTTTTCATAAATGATTGTGCTTCTGAAAGCCTCAGACGAACTTTATTAACCCATTGGATACAGGTTAGGTAAATGTGCTGATTGCCCGGGTAAGGTGAATGTGCTTACACAGTGTTTTATGTATCAGAGTGTATTTTATCATTATTATTTTTACACTCATACTAGGAGTAATAGATGACAGATGATAGAAATTACCATTACAATTTCTTTAATTACCACAACATAGGTTTAGTTTAAACTTTTAAATATAGATGGTCCTGCTCTCTCCTGGCACTAGCAGGAAAGAAAGGCTTGAGTGGCACCTATCCATGGTGTCTACCAAGCACAAACTTCAGAAAGGGATGACACACAAGATGCTGACCTCTAGCTTGATAGTAGCTGTAATAGAGGCAGAATGAAAAGAGGAGGGTGAATCAGACCGTGTGCAGCATCTGCTTTGTGACTCTGTTCTAGTGTGGCTTGTTTGTGCTGTGGCACTTGCAGCCATAAATACAAGTCACTTTCCTCTTCACCATATCTTTATATTTTTGTTTTTGTTTGGGATGGTCATTTCTTTCATATTTGTTTATGAAAGTAGAAAAAATATGAAAACAGTTGCTTTAATACTTTTACCAGTCTGAGTGTAAAATACATTATGAGCCGATATGGATTCTGTATTACAATTTTGTTGAATACAATATTGAGAAGGCCTGCCAGATGGTACATAAGTGAGTGAATGCTTCTTCCCTCTGAAATAAAACCTGTCTGGTTTGCAGCTCAGATTTCATTGGTACCAGTTATTCAATGTGTTAACTGGATCTTGTGGTATAGGAATTGTCGGATGGCATAAGGTTTGTAAAGATAATATGATTAGGGTTTCTGTCTTGAACCCTTGGAATCCCAGGATTCTTTTCAGTCTATCTCTAAGGAATTTTATACAAATCCCAAGATTTTCTAAATTTTGTAAGCATTTAGATTTTGATCATTAGCCTTTTTATTCTGGTTCTCCCCAAAAAACTGTTTTGTAGTTTAGAATTAAGTGTTGACCTAGTATTTCCAAGAAAGGAGACAATTTGGGGAAAAAAA
>BOPN01000033.1:946489-948989 GCA_017312705.2 Penaeus japonicus
CAAACGAAAGAAAGTTCCCTTGTTCGAAAGATTTTTAGGTATCTGCAGACGTTCTCCCCTGATTAACAAGTGCCGATTCTCGCATCAGGTGAGGACGGCGCCATGGCGAAATTCGAGTCTCTACAGAAATACTGTCCCTACGGAAGCGTCTTGGTTCCCCAGGGGCAAGTGGTCCTGAGTCTCCCGGTGTGCTGTATGCAGCTGGTGTGTATATTCGGCAGAATTGTGGAGAGGTATCACTACCGACCGGGGGATACGAACTGTGAGTCTACCCTCTAGCTGGGCTGTCAGGGGACTTTACGACCTTTGAAATGGACTGTTGTTTGCATTGGTTAGATGGCAGATTTAGAAATGTAATATGACTGGAGGACAATATTCATCATTGAAATTTCGTCCTATTGCAGTAAATTATGCCATTACTATTTTTGCAGTAAAGTAATGCGACGGAAAATATAATAAATATGTCTTTCTAATTAGTACAGTCTCACACCAAATGCCTTTTTTATCTGATCCTGAAAAAAAAACACCAATCCTGAGAGTGCAACACACACATACATGTCCTTGCACGCGCTTACAAAGAGAGATCATTCAACACCAGAATTCAAAACCAAGGCAAGAAAAGACACAAAACTCAAAGATAATGATAAAAAAACACTTGTCTATTAGGCTGTGAGTTTGCTGACATACTGTACTCAGACGGAGCAACGATGCCTGGCCACTGCACTCCGCTCCTGTGCAAAAATGGCGACTGGACAACAAACTGGACTCTTGATAAATGCTGTGAGTGTAATTCGCCAATCTTTCCTCTCAAGAGAGTCTGAGACCTTGATGTCGTGGCCTTATAGGGCTTTCGTCACAGTGCTGGATTTCGACTCTTAATTGCGACTCTATTCCTTATGTTTAATGTTTTTTTTAACGTAAATACCTCGCTGCTTAATCAAACGGGCTGGTTTGTACTACTGTTAGATGTCAGATTATAAGAATGTAGTTGATTTCTTAATGTTATTATGATTAGCACTGTCGCCATCATTCTCGTTATCATATATATATATATATATATATATATATATATATATATATATATATATTTTACACCGGTACCACGACTACAATACAATATCTACACTATTGGATATATCATTATCATTATCATTGTTGCTACTATTATTATTTTTATCATTATTATAATTTTTCTCTTATCATTAATATTGTTGTTATTGTTTTTACTATCATTATTATTATTATTACTATTATTATCATTGCTATTATCATTATCGTTATTATCATTAGTATCATTATCATTATCATCATTGTTATTATTATTATTATTTTCATTGCTGTTGTTATCATTAACATTATTAATTTTTTTTGTAATTATCACTATCATTATTATTTTCATTATCAGCATCGTTATTATCATTATTATTATTGCTATTAGCATTATTATTATTATCATGTTTTTCATCATTATTATTGTTATCATTACTATCATTATCATGATTAGTGTTATTATCAATATTATGATCATTACTATAATTATTGTTCTTATCATTATTATTATCCTCACTGTCATTATTATTATTATTATCCTTATCATAAAGATCATCATAATCATTAGGATCATTGTCATTATTGTTGTTATTAAATCATCATCATTTGTTTTATCTGTATTATCATTATTATTGGTATTATTGGTATTATCATTCTTATAATTGTTATTATTATCATTACTATTGTTGATATCATTATTATAATTATAATTATTAATTTTATTGCTATTATCATCATTATCATAATTTCTATCATTATCATTGCTATCATAATCATAATAATGATAATGATGATTATAATAGCCATTATTACTATCAATATCATTATTATCAAAATTATAATCATTTTTATCAAAATTATAATCATTTTTATAATCGTCATCACTAATGATTCAAATCTCGCCTCTGTACATGTGCAACTTCCAGGGTGCCATTTTCCTTTGAAGGGGGCGGGGGGGAGTGCCGTGGGTGCAACGCGGCTTTCCGAACTGAGAAAGGAGAAAAGCCATAATTGCATTTCCGTTGTCTATTTCGCCAGGCAGTCGCTGCGGTATCTACAACGACCCTCACATCATAACCTTCGACATTTACCGGTACGACTGGCACGACACCTGTAACTACTCGCTTGCCCAGAGTGATCTGTCGTACGAGCCGCGATCAGGCGTGTTCAGCGATTTCCAGCCGTGCAACCGGCGTGCCTCGTGCTTGGACACGACCACGTTCAGGGACAATCCGAACACCGTTATCACATTGTCCAGTGAACACAATAAAACGGTCAGTAGCTGTTTTCTCGGTGGCCTCGTTTGAAAGGCTGGTTAAACGTCTCTCTTTTTCTTATGCTCTTAAGAAAAAAAAAAAAAAAAAAAATACAAATATATACATATATATATATATATATATATATATATATATATATATATATATATATATATATATATATATATATATAC
>BOPN01000033.1:951489-953989 GCA_017312705.2 Penaeus japonicus
GTGTGTGTGTGTGTGTATGTTAATACACACATACAGCTAACAAGCATTTCCCACCAGTTCTACCTCTATATCATGATTCATTGAATCTCCCTTCCACTGCCTTACAGAAACATGCACCTTCGACGTGTGCATGATGAGTCAAAAGGGAGCTAACCTGACGACGGTCGAAGAATGGCTGGAGGAACTGCGCCTTATTTTGAAGATGAGTGTCGACGTAGAAAACGGCGTGTTCGGCAGTTGGAATGGCAGCGTAGGAAATGGGACTTCGGGTAAGTGGTGTATTGAATAACAAGAATTTGGGAGGGTGAGGTGGATCATTGTTAATTGCTTATTCACTTCACACTTTTCACATTTCATTGCCACCGTTAGAACGATGTAACCTGAGCTTCGTGAAGAATAAAAATAAAAAACAAAGGAGATGGGTACGTGGAATGTCAATGGGCGATATTTGGTGAATATTTCAATTTTGATTTGAGGATAATCGCTATTAATGTATGAGGTATTACTATTGCTAATATTCGTATCGTTTTTATTACTACTACTATTTGTTAATATTATTACTTTCCTATCACTTAATATGATTATAATCTTTAATATTACTTTACTATCACTTTTATTATCATTATTATTGTTGTTGGTATTGTAATCATTATTGTTATTATTATCATTGTAACTATCTTTATTGTCGTTATCATTTTATACCATTGTTATTATCTTCATCATTGTAATTAATATCGTCAGTATCATTGTTACTATTATCGTTATCATTGTCATTGTTATCATTATTTTTTATATCATTATCATTACAATCTTGTCTAATATTATTTTCATTATTATCATAATTAATTTTATCATCGTTATTATTATTATTACTATTACCCCTATTAGCATTATTATTTTTATCATCATTTTCATCATTAATAGCATGAGTTAATAATAGTGTTGATTATTCATAACTGTTACTATTAGTACTATCGTTATTGTTATTATCATCATTATTATCATCGATGTTGTCATTAACAACGTCATAATAATTACTCTCCATTTGATATCATCGTGATTACATTTTTGCCTTCATTAGCGTCATCATTATCATTACTCGTCGCTATTAATTCCATTATTGTATTGTTTATTGGAAAGTAAGACAGCAATTTCGAAAATCTTGGGTGTTTCTTCATCATTCTATGATCATCATAATCATTACTTTTACTATCAACATTCTTAGTATTATCATCATTATCTTAATTATTGCTGATTATAATTGTCGATTATCATTGTTCAATAATCCTTACGTGTCTTTTATGTTATATCGTTGATAACGCTAATTCCACGGCGTGTTTATCTTGGTTAGTTTATAAGCAGCACACACACACCCACACACACAAACACACACACACACACACACACACACACACAAACACACACACACACACACACACACACACACACACACACACACACACACACACACACACACACACACACACACACACACACACACACACACAAACACAAACACACACACACACTCACACAATCCCTCACAAGATCTCTGTCTCTCTCTCTCTCTCTCTCTCTCTCTCTCTCTCTCTCTCTCTCTCTCTCTCTCTCTCTCTCTCTCTCTCTCTCTCACTCTCTCTCTCTCTCTCTCTCTCTCTCGCTCTGTACACCCCCCCCCCACTCACAAACATCTAATTTAACGTACATGCTGAACTGACGTAACCGCCTCACCAGCAAAGCTTTTTCTTCCCCTACAGACACATCGTCTAGCAACGCCACTAATAATAGATTCTAGCATCAGCCTCCCGTGTTAAGCAAATTGCCACTTGCAAAAGACTAAGCTTTTTCATACTAGGAAAGGTCAAGAGATGTCAGAGGATATGCCTTTGCTCCTAATCAGTTTTGTTATCTCATAGATTTGAAATTCGATGATGTCGGATTCGGAGTGTGTGTCGTTCCGAAATTTATGAAAATTTTGATCATTAACATTAACCAGTGCGTGATAACTTTGACTGTTATTTGTAACGTGGAACATATTGTATGTTTTCGGTCTGCTATGTTAAATCTGCGTCACATGGAATGTATTATTAGCCTAGTATTAATACCCTGTTATGTTGATATAATCACTATGCTTTATACACTGCTTGATATCAGAACACATCTATGATCTCATTTCTGTATCATTTTCTTTTACATATAATTTGGTGTTAGAAATTACAGTATGATTTAACTTACAGTGTGTGTACTGAAACATATAGTGGAATATAGAATATTGTAACAGATCAGTTTGTGGGTATGCTAAGCACTAAAAAATTGCTATCATTAAACACACGCATATATATATATATATATATATATATATATATATATATATATATATATATATATATATATATATATATATATATATATATATATATATATATTTATATATATATATAGATAGATAGATAGGTAGATAGATAAATAGATAGATAGATAGATAGATGCATAGATAGAT
>BOPN01000033.1:958989-963484 GCA_017312705.2 Penaeus japonicus
AGACGAAGAAGATTTTGATAGGAGTTGGCATCGGAGTGGGAGCCACTGTCGGGGCCGTTGGTGCCGTCGTTGCTGCACCGTTTGCGTTGGCTGGTAAGGGAGCCGAGTCTGACTTTGTTAGTTGTTTTTCTTCATTTTTGGACATTTTCGTATTCTTTATGGCCCTACTTTTCCTCCCCTCGCAATGTTCTTTTCTTTCCTTCAAACACTTCATTCTCAATAATAGTATCATTATCATTATCGTTACAGCCGCTATAATGGTTTAATTGTTGTTGTGATAGTGATTTTCCTTGTATCTATTTTGATCATTATATACTTCCCATTCCCATTCCCGTTTTCTCCAGCGGCGGGATTCACCTCCGGAGGCGTCGCCGCGGGCTCTATCGCGGCTTCGATGATGTCCTCCGCCGCCATCGCCAACGGAGGAGCGGTAGCTGCCGGAAGCGCGGTGAGAATCATGGCTGACTGACGGCCGTTATTCGGGGGCTCCGAGAAGAATTATGAGATTGTCAACTTTTCTCTATATTTCATTTCCAATCAACTTTTCTCTACATTTCCTTCCCAATTTACCTCGTGCACTAATCGCATTAATTTTCATACATACTTGCATCTTTGTAAGTCTTTTTCACTCACATTATTTCGGGTTGATATTAATTTCGACGGTGGAGCCGAAAGAAAAAGATCTGAATTAACTTGACGGGCGATTCTCATTCTCTTGATGCAGGTGGCGATCTTGCAGTCGGCCGGAGCAGCTGGTATTGGCGCAGCTGGTATGGCTGGCCTGGCAGCTGGCGGAGGCGCTGTAGGTGTCGCTGCTGGAGGGGCAACTGCAGCGGGGTTGAATAAACTTGCAGAGATGGGACAGACGTCAGAAAAGGATGCCGAGAACGACAATGCGAATGAAACTTTAAAGGATGAAGATGATAAGAATAACGATAATGAGGCGGAAGGAAATAAGAAGGAATGAGAGTTAGGAAATGAGAAGGAAGGAGAATTAGGAAATGAGAAGGAAAATAAAACATCAAGTCTGTGGGATAGGCCTACCACTGAGTGAAACCTCGGCAGTTAGAGAGTCTCTCGCCACCACAACAACCCGCTTAATACCACTGATTTCAGAATCGTGGCCTGATCATTGCTGAGTCTCCACATGAAACAAGAACTCGACAAACTGTACGAACCTGCTTGCTATGTAATCATTACTGTACTAATGATTCTTTATAAAATATTAATTCTTTATAAGATATTTTTGTATTTCTATAAGTTATTGTCTTCCGTTTCAATGTTAGCACTGTTTATGGAAATTGCATTTCCGAAACGTTTGCAAAAATAAAAGTAGTTTTTTTCTATACCGTGTTGGTTTTATCTTTTCCTGATTAATATCGGGTTCCCATCTGACACCTCCATGACTCATTATTTTATTCACTCTTCTGAGTTTTGATATTAATCGTAGTGATATTCTCGTGTCAAGATCCGCTTTTTTGAAGATGAAAACATATTCTGATATTTAATGTTTCCCTTGTATTCCATTAATAGATTTTGTATATACTTTTTTTTTCTCATATCTATAGTATACGGGTAATTCTGACTCGAATTTATCACAGAGTGCCTTGGAATATGATGCATCAGAGAAAATGTTCAATCTGGAAATATTAAAATGGGAAAATATACATATCGTTTTACAAAATAGATGAAAATCTACATTGCTACATTGGTTTATTTCTTAAATTGTACCAAATGATTTCGTTAACCTCACAAATAACTGCATTATCATTTTTGTTATATCTAGTGACACTTCAATGAAGTTATAACATTTTGTCATATGACAAAATAGCTCACTTTGTTGGCTATTCTTGATGAAGCTCAAAGAAGAAAGAAAATTGAACTCCTCAATAACACGGACAGCTTCTGCAAAAGAGATTCTTGCCATGCAATCAATCCATGATTAGTAAGCAACTCTAATTTATCTCACACTCAGGGCTGAATTTAGACCGGGGGGGGGGGGGCAGAGGCGCTACTGGTTCGGGGGTCTCTCAACATCAAAAATTGCTTTACATGACAAATGAAGAAAAAAAATCTGATATAGATGATAAAGCGCATCTTTTAGACAAAAAATGTAAGGTAGGTTCTGAAGAATATATCTGATTTATAACTTGATTGGCTGTAAGAATAGGTTTGACTATTTCTTATTCTAGTTTGCAATGTAGATCCTAGTGATATAAATTACCAATGATCAGATAAGCCGTAAAGTGTTGTGATCAAGTAAATGTTCAATTCAAATTCAATTCATAAGTTATTCGCTTCTAAATCAGTTCTTATTCCTTATGATCGATATTCCATTCGATCTTGAACGCGATTTAAAAATATAAATTGTTATGTTCTTATCATGAAATTGAAAGGGACGGAAATGTGTTCTAAGATATATTTTAAACACACACACACACACACACACACACACACACACAAGTAGATATGAAAGTGCCTCAAATACCCTGCGAATGAAGAAAGAGGGGGGGAGGGGGAGTAGGGGGTGATTTAATTGCCTGATTGACATGTGATAGATTACTTCCGGTCGTCCGTGTACCTATTTACCGACTATATGATAGATTGTGATGTGATAAAGATCATGTATGCATGTTTTCAAAGCGAATTTCTAATAATTATGTAAGGTGTACGTTCATGAAAGACATGTTGACGAGCGTATACTGGTACGAGAGAGAGTATTTCCGACCATATAGCAGATTGTGGTTAGATGTTTTCATTATTATTATCATCATTATTATTATTATTATTTTATTTTATTTTATTTTATTATTTATTAATTATTTTTTTAGGCGTACACTGTACCTAATTACCGATCATATATGAGCTTACGTTGTGATAATGCATAAATATGATTCGAGCGATGCGTGGGTGTTTGAGCAAAAGTATTCTTCTTAGTGAATGTTTTAAGGCCGTGTGAGAGGAAGGTGTGTGGCGATGGGTCAGCCGCTCGGATAGGCCTACGTCCTTGCGTGTGTTAGAAGGTGCATATCTCTCCAAGTCCCAAACAGTATCTAATTTGTTTATATACAATTCCTATGTAGTGGCCAGCAGGTGTGAGTTAAAGTGTGGATCATTGTTTCTGAGAAAGTGAAATAAAAACAAGTTTGATTAAATCAAGCCATCATTATTACGTGACATTTGGATAAGTAAATAGATGACTAGATGACTAACTAACTAACTAACTAACTAACTAACTAACTATATATATATATATATATGTATATATATGTATATAGATATATACACACACACATACATATATACATTTTTATATATGTGTGTGTGTGTGCGTCTATATCTGTATCTATATCTCTCTCTGTCTTCCACTCACTCCATGAGTTGATAAACAATATGTATCGAACAGAGGGACACAAGAGGCAGAAAATGTAGTTGTATGTTAATAATTATACTGATTCTGAATGATTAATCAACTTTCGCAAATCGTCAGTGGCAAATTATTAATTAATTCACATGAAAATGATTATCACTTATTTATATTGACACATTAGTGTAAGTTACTTTTCATACAATATAAAGTACTGATGCAACTAATCAGTCAGGTTAAAGGAAAGATGCCTTTTATCTTTCACTGCATTTCCTTCTCTTTCTTATTTTACCTATGTAATTTTCATAACATGGATTATGCTCATCAGCACACAATTTACTTAATGGTAACATTATATTCGATATGTATATCATTCTGGAGACTCTTATGGAAGTTCTATTGTAACAGTCAGGAAAAGAGCCACATGGATCAGGCAACAAACAAAGGTAGAGGATATACTTAAGAGTATTGAGAAGAAAGAGTGGCAGTGGGCATGACATATATATCAGAGACAAGACAACAAGTTGACAAAGAAAAGAACAGAATGGGAAATACACGACACAATAAGACCAAGGGCAAGACCAATGACTAGATGGCGGGATGAAATAACGAATTTCGCAGGAGTAAATTGGAATCAGAGGACACAAGACCGGAATAACTGGAAAAGATTGAGAGAGGCCTACGTCCTGCAGTGGAATGATACAGGCTGATGATGATGATGATGATGATATATATACAGTATATACATACACTCATACACACATACACACACACACAAATACACACATTGTATATTAGTATTAGCACTGTATTACTGCATTTTTTCTCCTTTTATATAAGTTAACTTATGATTAAATGTCAAGGTTCAGGTTAATTGATCAGCTATCAAAATCTTCCTGAATATAATCATGAATTATCGTGAATTATGATCAGTTTATAATTCTTGGTGAAATAATGGTTATGATGTAAAAGGGACATATTCAAAGTAAGCAGATATATATTTTTAGTGATCTCGTTTTTGTAGCAGAAAAGGATTAAATCTTACACCTCAAAAAAAGAAGAAAAAAAAAGAAAAAGAAAGAAAAATAAACAAGAAGAATAAATAAAAATAAAATAGATACATAAGAT
>BOPN01000034.1:0-2500 GCA_017312705.2 Penaeus japonicus
GAGAGAGAGAGAGAGAGAGAGAGGGGGGGGGGGGGACACAGATAGATAGAGAGAGAGAGAGGAGACACAGATAGATAGAGAGAGAGAGAGAGAGAGGAGACACAGATAGAGAGAGATAGAGAGAGAGATGAGACACAGATAGAGAGAAAAATAGAGAAAGAGACAAGAGGAAAGAGAAAGAGAACGAGACAAGAGGAAGGAGAAAGAGACAAGAGGAAGGAAAAAGAGACAAGAGGAAAGAGAAATAGAAAGAGAAACGGTAAATAAAATCGAAAAAGAGTTGGAATGAGGAGGGGAAGAGAGAAAATGCATAAAACTTGTTCCGTTCCGACAGATGAGAAAACTTTGAGGAGCAAGAAATTTATTACGTCTCTTTTCCACGGCGATAAAAAGAGCAATTCATCATTCTATTCAAATAATGACCGCAAGACGGGATTCCGATTATCGAAGCAGCGAAATAAAAAAGGGCAACAAATCTTCACACGTTTCTTCGTGTCGTTCCAACGGTTGGGCGAGAAAAAAGAAAGATAGGAGAAAATAAATAAAACAAATACTATAAAGGACAATGCAAATAACAAAGGGTTGTGTCATCAACGTTCTCGTAAATTGAGAAGAGCGTCGCGTTCCGAGTTGCCAAACCAAAACAGACGTAGAAACGTGCGCAGATAACAAATACAAAGAGAACAATAATTATAAGCTGATAAAAAAGCATACATTATAGGTATACATATCACAACAAAATCTTAATAGACACAAAAACAGACCCCAAAACAATACAGAATATGCAACTTTTATTATACCAATATAATCTACGAATTGACAGAAAAAAAAAATATATAAAAACACGATAAACACACCATAAACGACCCTAAGGCGCGCCGGAAGAGCTTTGGGCAACAAAAGCCCGATCTCATTCTCCTCGAAATTTAAAAAAAGGAAACATGAATTGTGGAAAAACGAGAACAGGAGAGAGGGAGGGAGAAAGAGTGGAGAGAGAGAGAGAGAGAGAGAGAGAGAGAGTGAGAGTGAGAGAGAGAGAGAGAGAGCGAGAGAGAGAGAGAGAGAGAGAAAGAGAGAAAGAGAGAGAGAGAGAGAGAGAGAAAGAAAGAGAGAGAGAGAGAGAGAGAGAGAGAGAGAGAGAGAGAGAGAGAGAAAAGAGAGAGAGAGAGAGAGAGGAAAAGAGAGAGAGAGAGAAAAAGAGAGGTAGGTAAGAGAGAGAGAGAGTGGGGGGGCGGGTGAAAGAAAAAAAAGAGATGTATGTGTTTGTGTGTGCGTGTATGTGTGTATGTCCATAGATGAGGAGAGGGTTCGACAGAGACTAGAGACATCAACAATAAAATAAGACAATACCATACAGGTGCCCATAAATTTCGGTGAAGCCAAGGCACACCTTTAGTTCCCTCAACAAGACAAAGGCTGTGATATACCGAGCTAATACATAGTCCGCATTCTGCTTGGTGACGGCGTCCGCCAAAGGATCTTACCCTTGGAAATTCACAACTGATCATGCTTACCAGTAAAAACGATAAGAGGAGAAACGACGATAGACAGAAGAACAGAGCCGGGACAAACAAACACTGGGAACAGTATTTAAACGGATACATAAATGCCAAAAGCAGGAGTGGGGTGATAAATAGAGAGAGGAAGAATGAGAGACGGATATATAGAGAGGAGATTTCTATACGTGACATTTGGATCACCTCCTCCTTTAACTTGCACGACAATTTCGTAGACTCCGCTAATAATACATGTTTCAGAGAATGGAAGAAAAGGCGTGAATCGTGTTCCACTCACTAAAAATTCTCCACTGCCGATTACGGTTTCAAGTCCCGCTCGCGAACCAGTAAAAGAAAAAGGGATTCACGAAGAACGAACCTTTGAGGATTCCGAATCCTTTCACCCACGTGGTAATCCGCGAAAATTATCTTCTATGAGGGCGTCTCTCAAAAGGTCTCTTCCTCTTCTCGCAGTGGGGAAAAGGTCTCGATCTAGATGGTCTGTGATATCGCAAGGAGTTCCGGTTATCTACGGTGCGTACGCTGTCTGTCTGTGTCTGTTTTCTTTCTGGTTTCTGTCTGTCTTTCCCTCTTCTCTACCGCGTCCTCCTTCCTTCTTTTTTCTTCTTTCCTTTCTCCTTCCTTCCTTCTTCCCCATGTATTCTGCTTTTCTTCTCTAATATTTCTTCCCTTCTCCATACCCTTCCTTCTATTGCCTTCTTTCCTTTCTATGTTTCCCTCTTTCGTTTCGTTTCGTTTCGTTTCCTTCCTTTCTTCTTTCCTCCTTCCCTCCCTCCCTGATATTGGTGCGACAGGTAATATTGGGATACTTAGTCCCAGCACTCAAGGGAAATTTAGGAAGGCCGCCAGGTTATACAACGCTAACATCAGCACCCGCGTTCAGTGTTCTTACGTACTGTGATTGTCTATCAATGATGTAGAATATACCGACAATGTATCTTCTGCGTTAAATGTTAACATTTCACATTTGTTTCCGTTCGAAC
>BOPN01000034.1:7500-12500 GCA_017312705.2 Penaeus japonicus
GAGAGAGAGAGAGAGAGAGAGAGAGAGAGAGAGAGAGAGAGAGAGAGAAATGTTCGGCTGTGACATGGGCAATAAGCATTTCCTGAGTGTTTTATAGTCCTGCCGCTTCCCTTCCGCTTTGTAAACCTCTGTTTAACGGACAAAAATGCGCACAACCACGTTCAGCAGTTGTATCTGATTGTTTTTTCTTACTTACGCTTTTGCAATGCTTCTCTTCTACATTGTTTCTCCCTTTCTCTTTGCTGTATCTTACTTCTACATATTTTGATTTTATATTCATATCATTGAATCCCAGTCTATTTCGTTTCTCACTTCTCTTCTTAATCATCTCACGTATTTTATCTTCTCTCTCTCTTGATTCTTACGCCCCTTTTCCGGACGAAAACGAGACGACGACGAAGAAGGAAGAGAGAGGCGGAGGGCGATAAAAATAGGCGGAGGAATAGGAGGAGGACGACGAAGAGAATACGGAGACGAGAAAACACGGGAATGGCGAAACACGTAATAAACGTGAGGGGAAACTAAAACAAAGGAAGGGTGATGGTAAGGGATAAAGTAAGCGGAGGAGGAGGAGGTTATGGAGGAAACAACAAAAAATGTTTGAATCTGAAAATAAAAAAAAGGAAAAAAATAAATATATATTCTTATATATAATTTATAATTTATAATATATATATATATATATATATATATATATATATATATATATATATATATATAGAGAGAGAGAGAGAGAGAGAGAGAGAGTTAGATAGATAGATATACACACATATCCCATGTCTTACACAGACCGAGAGAAAAACACGAACACAAGAGAATAAAAAGAGCGAGAAAGAGCGAGCACAAACAAATGATGCGTCCAAACGAGTTAAACTTGCGGAGAGATGCGAGAAAAAATGCAGCGAGAGAGCCAGTCTTGCAACAGGAAGACAAATGTAATTCGTACTGAGGAGGATATGTTAAAGATACTGTTTGTGCGTGAATGTTTTGCAGCGAATTATACGCGCATATGTTTACATGACCAACAATCCTTGTTTCTCCCGTTCCCTCTTTTCGGTTTGTTTCTGTCTGTTTCGCTCTGTATCTTTCTTCTTTTCTCAAGCCTTTCTTCCTTCATGCCACACCTCCTCTTCCTACGTGATACTATCTCCCACGTGTTCGTCCCACGCTACCTGCACAACGACCCACATCCATAACTTAACACTACCCCCCCCCCCCCAACGCCCAGACTGCCAAACGTCCTTGACTACTCCTACGCCAAAGGGACGCGACTAACCATCAATAAGACACAAGGCAGCACCTATGAGCCCGGTCAGGCATCATTCCCCTTGCACTTCTGACCGGGACCTGACCTCCGCCCTCTTCAGCAATCAGCTTGTACAGTTATGTTTTACATTATTAAATTTCTATTTATCATCAGGTTACAGTCTATGCTGACAATACAAATATTACATCTGGGATTAGCCAATGGAGTGTGAAATTTACCTCACCCTATTCAATTATCTATAACAGTGCAGTGTGTGTACGATTTTTTTTCTTTTTCTTTTTTTTACAAATTATTGTGCTTCTAGTATAAAGTTCCCCTCAACCCCCCTTAAATTCATGATCAGAAAATCGTATTATCAAACTGTGTCCCATCCAATACTACCAATTTCCCAAGAAAATAACATTACATCAGTTTCAACTGATATCTGTCCCGAAACTTTTTCTTCATCTATCTATTCGCCATTTTCTCTTTCCTATTTTTTTCTATTCTCTCTCTCTCCTTCTGTCTGTATGTATATGTCTGTCTGTCTGTCTGTCTGTCTGACTGTCTGTTTGACTGTCTGTCTGTGTATACCTTTCCTCTCTCATTTACTCATTCACTCCTTACACTCTACCTCCCTTTTCGCACACATACTCCTTGCACTCTCCCTCTCTCCTCCCAGACACCCTCCCTTGTCACTCTTCTTATTTAACAAAAAGAATATGAAAAACCCTCTGCGAAATAACTGTTCCCCTGCATAATATTACCCAAGCTACTAGTAAACAGAGCGGAGCCAAGGGGAAAATTCCTCAGCACGCTCGGCAGGGATTCCATGACACTTACGGTAAGTGAATAGCTGTTTCCATTTGCATTCAGCTGCGAGACTCACGCTCGCACATTTACGGTACCAAATCACATTCCTCGCGAAACTTCTTTTTTTTCTCTAATCGGCGAGGATCCGAATAGGTTGAACATTCCTAAAGCTGCCATCGACATATCCCTTAAAGAGGATATAGGGATAACTTTAGAAAGAAAGAAAATAAACCAGATGAATAACTTTTTAAATCCCCGACAGCTGCTGTTTTTTTTTCTGGCGACACTTCAACTCGCACTTAAATGCAATAATTTTCATTCTACTATGACGTACAATTTCTTTTCGTGTTGCAACAGAAGACCATTTGCCCAAGCTTCTTTAATCTGATATTCCCTTCCCTCCTCACTCTCAATTTAAGCGGAATATATTTCCTCGTCATTACCATACATATATCAAGGGTGTGAATCATCTGTCTCTTTTAAGATAAAGTCATACATTTGTATATTTATTTGCGTAATAAATGCTGTGTTGTTTGCCTGTCTTATATAATACAGTTGCCATGCTAACTTATCTCACATGATGTTACGTTGTCTTTTCATTTACATTTTTCGAGTCTATTTCATTAGATAACGATGTATGCCCATTTTATATAATGTCTTGTTCTAAGTATGACCAAAGTAAAAACCCAGTTTTACTAAGCGTTCATCTCCTTTAAATCTCTCTCACACACACACACACACACACACACACACACACACACACACACACACACACACACACACACACACACACACACACACACACACACACACACACCAAAAAAAACAAACTCGCATTCCCCAAGGAAGCCTCACACTTTCATCAGAAGTGGTCATAAACCACGATGGCTGTAGAGACTCGGTGAAAATACTCTTCGACATCAATCTTATGGCTTCCCTCCCCTTTCTGCCCCCCCTCCCTCCTCCACCTGGTGCCACCGGAAACCACACTATACATAAATGTATCGCGACTCCAGGCACTTAGTTGATCTGGGAAACACCTCAATGAAGTTATTGTAGCTGGTTTATCACTTGATACACATGTTCACTGGCGTGGTTTACGGATCTCTTCCAACAACTACAATCATCTTCTTTTTCCTTCCGGAAATGCTGTAATGTATGTATATTTGTGTATATATATATGTGTGTGTGTGTGTGTATATATATATATATATATATATATATATATATATATATATATATATATATATATATATATATATACACACACACACACACACACACATATATACACACACACACACACACACATATATATATATATATATATATATATATATATATATATATATATATATATATATATATATATATATATATATATATATATTAGGGGGGACGCGGTTTTATGACAAGAACTCTCTAGCTCACAAATTCATATCTACACACACAAATGCATGTGTACTCTCAAATAATGGTGATAAATTTTAATAAACGGGAGAGAGAGAGAGAGAGAGAGAGAGAGAGAGAGAGAGAGAGAGAGAGAGAGAAGAGAGAGAGAGAAGGGTAAGATAAAGAAAGAGAGAGAGAGGGTAAGAGAAAGAAAGAGAGAGGGGTAAGAGAAAGAAAGAGAGAGAGAAGGGGGCAAGAGAAAGAAAGAGTGAAAGAGACCAATAAAGAAAAAGAAAGAGAAGAGAAAGATCTGTTTATCTCTTTCCAATCAGCCCCCGTCCCACCTGGAGGTCTGCGAAAATACTAATTTTCCACATGATAACTCCAATAATCGAACTGGAATTTTGCTGGCAATACATCGTTTCCGATACTATTTCTTTAACAGACGTGTTCCACGCCATACAGCTAACAATCACTTCCTTACTAAGCTTTTAGAGAACGATATGTATGCTTTAGGATTCCTCAGCAAACGTTTTCCGATTCCTGATGTTCACATAATAAAAAAAATATATAATAATAATATCCAAATGGAGTAAGCAGCTCGCTTCCATGACCGGCAGTTCATCATAGTTCACTATAAGTTTAATACAAATTGTGCGCAGCATTTCTACCATGATCTAGAACGCACATCACAGATAAATGAGGAATGTTACGTGTACTAATCTCAGTGTTGATTTTACGTGATTATCTAAGTGCTGATGTTTAAACCGTTCTTGTAATTCTGATCTTTAATAT
The DNA here is from genome assembly GCA_017312705.2 of Penaeus japonicus. NCBI lineage: Eukaryota > Metazoa > Arthropoda > Malacostraca > Decapoda > Penaeidae > Penaeus > Penaeus japonicus. Next base: position 11,747 of record BOPN01000034.1, read on the forward strand.
ATCTATAATATCGACCTATATTTGTAGTTTTTGGGAAGGAAATATGGAATGAACAATATGTTAGTATCCCTATTTATCAACATTTATAAATTAATGATGAATGACCAATTAACTCTCTTCCCCAGTCAGCAGAGCGCTCGACGATAACATATTTCCAGAATCAACTGGTTTGTTTACACTGTGAATTTTCCCTCATGCGAGAGCCAATTCGGTGAAGGCGCGCAGATGATGTTGGCCCAGAGATTCACATTATGCTAATTTCATGACTCACTTGAAGACAAAACATAAATCAATGGGGTCCTTTTTAATGAATTTGTCCGGAAATTACTTATCGGTATTAAGGCATTGAGTCGGATATTGTCTTTTATCGTTTGGGCGTTTTCATGGAGATCACATTGGTAAATAAATAGACATTGTTCCGATATTAAATGGACATTGTTCCGATATTTTTCTTGTTCATGAAATCAGAGAGAGAGAGAGGGGGGGAGAGAGAGAGAGAGAGAGAGAGAGAGAGAGAGAGAGAGAGAGAGAGAGAGAGAGAGAGAGAGAGAGAGAGAGAGAGAGGGGGAGAGAGAGAGAGAGAGAGAGAGAGAGGAAGAGAGAGAGAGAGAGAGAGAGAGAGAGAGAGAGAGAGAGAGAGAGAGAGAGAGAGAGAGAGAGAGAGGAGAGGAGAGAGGAGAGGAGAGATGAGAGGGGAGAGAGAGAGAGAGAGAGAGAGAGAGAGAGAGAGAGAGAGAGGGGAAGATAGAGAGAG
>BOPN01000034.1:17500-25000 GCA_017312705.2 Penaeus japonicus
GGAGAAGATGGAGAGACATAGAAAGGGTGAGGGAGAAGGAGGAGGATATTGGGATAAGGATGGAAATGAGGATGGGGATGGGGATATGGATGGGGATGGGAGGGGAGAGAAAGAGAAAGAGAAAGAGAAAGAGAGAGAGAATGTAGAAAGAAAGAGAAAGAGAAAGAGAGAGAGAGAAAGTAGAAAGGAAGAGAGAGAGAGAGAAAGTAGAAAGAGAGAGAGAGAGAGAGAGAGAGAGAGAGAGAGAGAGAGAGAGAGAGAGAGAGAGAGAGAGAGAGAGAGAGGGGGGTGGAGGAGCGAATAATTATAAAAATAGGTTCCCTTACAAATCTATGCTCATGCATTTTCGCGGACTAATTAAGCATGAGAAATGAGAACGTAGCATCTAATACTCAGTTTTACTGGTATATAGAGTTTGCATTCCAATATTTCATCCGAATGTATGCAATATTAAGTCTGGCCATTTTTGTAATGGGTTTCCAGTTTTCCAATATTTTCGACGTAACAATCTTCATTTTTTGCACTCTGTCCACCAGAGAGAGATTACGGGGCCAAATTCATCCCAATGTTTCGAAAGTCTCCTATTTTTTCATATAAAATAAGCAATCTCTGTCAACTGGAAATGTCCCGAAAAAACGGTGCAATCTGGCAGTGCATGAAGATGGATGTTCGATATAAAGTAAAAGCAAATATGACAAAAAGAAAATTCGCAAATGCCCAAGCAACGGAGGGCACAACCCGAAAGCACAAACATAACTAACAAAAAGAAAATGAAAACAAAATAAAAAGATGAAAGGAGAAAAACAGTGACTGATAAAATGCTCTTCCGCACAGCCCTAACCAACCCTCCCCTTGCCACTTATGATTGCATGCTTTCATGCGCACATGTACATTCTCAAATACATAAATAAACATGTACACATGTGACTGTGTTTATTACAAATCTCTCTCTTTGCTTTAGCTTAATTGCATCTCAAAAACAAATTATATCTCCGAAAAGTGCGCTTAATGACAATCCTCATTATCAGTTCATTACCAATTCCCTTTGGTAACTGGCCCCATCTAACAATACAAACGCTCGGCATTTTGAGCTCATCAGCAACAAAACGCCTGGGAAAAATCACTGACGTGGGATAAATCATTGCAGTATTTACAAAGGTACCTTTTTACAATTGTTACATATAGCCAGGCATCACCGACTAATACAAGGCATCCACTGACATTACCATAACGTATTTTAATTGCCTCTGACATACTAATCAGTTGCAGGGGGCTTCAATGGGCACCGTGCTCCCTCCCTCTTCCCTGGCATGGAGATTAAGTAAAGTTTGAAAGACTATTAGCGTAGCTCCGATTACTTGATGAGCAAGGGTTTGTGCGTGTGGGGTGGGGGGGTGGGGGGGAGGTAGAGGAGGATTCGTAACCTCCTGACGATGGACTTTACGGAACCAAGCGAAGGTGTTAACAAAATTCCGATGGTTTAGACTTTGCTGGATCTGCGCGATTATGAGCGTATCATAAGCAGTCACGCTGAAAGTATAAAAAGAAGAAGAAGAAGAAACAAGCACTGTACATACGTTCTTATCACGGATTCGGCAACTCGTCAAAAGCACAGTTCTCCAATAGCGTAGAATCACCACTACCTACAGTCAACATACATAATACACAGACAAGAGAGACAAAGTGTGGGAGAGAGAAGAAGAGGAAGAGAGAGAGAGAGAGAGAGAGAGAGAGAGAGAGAGAGAGAGAGAGAGAGAGAGAGAGAGATCTTGGCATGGACACGTGCCGTGTGGCAATAAATATAGGAGGGGGACCTCCTTGCGTATTCTCGAGGCGCTACTGAATAACGCGAGACGGAAAATTGCAAAGGAACGAGACTCCGGAAATCAGCAAGTTTATTTCTAACCGGCTCTGCTGGCCCGACAAGTGGAGTGGGGCTGGTGGAGTGAAGGCAAGGGGAAGGGAGAAGGGCGAAGGATCAAGGGTGGAGGGGCTAGGGAGGGAGAGGAGGGGTTTGCTCATTCTACCGTGTCGCTATGCTTATTGTTGTTTATGTTATTCCTTCTTCCTCTCTCTCCTCTGATTATCACGTGACCTGGCGCTATTCCTGTTTGTTGGTAATACCATCGGTGGATTTAAATGCCATTCTCCGTCTCCTAATGGCTGTCTGTAGTATCACTTACGGAAAATTGAAATCTTTGGCTTTGCGAATATTACTAGAAAGAGGCACTAGGTGTAAAATTCCGCTTCAGCAGCATAAGTAGAAGCTGCAAGTTAATCCCGTTAAAGCACAGTGACACGCTGTTCAACTATTGAACAAGAGACGTGTTTGTATGGCAAGGGTTACGAAATGTTGGCGAGGATGTGAAGCAACCGAACAACCGAGGCAGGAAGGGCGTGTCGGAGGACACAATGGCGCACTGTAAAGGTAAAATGGCAGTTAGCAAATTCCGCTCGGACAAAAGTCAAACGTCACAGATGGTTCAGATAGAGCAACAAATGTCAGATGTGTAAAACACGTAAGTATAGAAATACAAATGAAGCAATGCACGTAATAGTAGTTTTACATATGCGCATAAAAACAAACAAACAAATACAAACGCACATCCACAGACAGTCAAATACTCACACATGAGGATAAGAGGAGGTAGACTACAATATATTTTCAGAAATGTAAAGGTCGTCACGTTAAACAACAGGGATCATAGACAAATAAGTAAAACAAAGATTTTGTTTATTGTAAATGATGGCACTTATTATAAACAAGCGCAACATTCCAAATTAGATTTGCATGAACAATTACATGGGAATAAAATACCATAATGGGTCTAATATATTTTCCCTCTTATTAGTACTGCATGTTAATGTTGTATATACCAAAACATAAAGTGCACAACAAATATCATACAATTCATTTACGTATCACTTCTGCCAGACCTAGTATGCTAAAATTTATTAACATTGTTGAATCCATAAGCACAGTAGACCTGTAATCACAAGTCTAACACCACAGAAAACTAAATCAATAGAACATTTAATAGAGAAAAACAAAAAGAAAAAAGTTCTGGGCCATCATTGCTGCCCTATTGCCTTGAGGAAAGCGGAATTAAATATACATAATGTTTTGATACGTAATAAACACAACAAAGATACACATTCAATTAAATTTACAGACATTTCATACAGTCAATAAAAAAGTCATGGAACATCTTGAACGTCCTGTTGTTCAGAAAAAAACTAATAAAATAAACCGAATAAACAAATGCATAAAGTACAAGTAAACAAACATACAAACACGGCCCACCCTCCCTGTCTCGTTGTTTAGCTTCCTCGTGAGAATTAACCTTCCTCGGTGTCCGGACAATGGAAATCAAAGGTACTGTTGACGGAATTCGCGAAGGGTGAAGCCAAAGCGTGGACAAAAAGGATAGGTAAACAGGGGTGAAGAAATGGGGAGAGGGAGAGGGGTGATAGGGACATGCGGAATAAAGGAAAGATGAGTAAGAGCAAAAGAGCGTGATAAATGCAGTTCAGCTAGAAATAGAGGAGAGAATGATAGACATACAAAGTGAGTGAATGAGTAAGTGGATGGATGGATGGATGAGTGAGTGAGTAGGTGAGTGAGTAGGTGAGAGAGAGAGAGAGAGAGAGAGAGAGAGAGAGAAAGAGAGAGAAAGAGAGAGAGAGAAAGAGAGAGAAAGAAAGAGAGAGAAAGAAAGAGAGAGAAAGAAAGAGAGAGAAAGAAAGAAAGAAAGAAAGAGAGAGAGAGATAAAGAGAGAGAGAGAGAAAGAGAGAAAGAGAGAGAGATAAAGAAAGAAAGAAAGAGAGCCATTGAGTGACTGAGTTCGTGGATGCGTGAACGAATAAATAATCCGAAAAAGGACAGTGAAGGAAAGAAGGGGATGGATGAGGCAAAGCGAGGAAATGAGGAGGGGAAATTAGAGGGTCCGTTCAAACTGATCGGAAGAATATTGCCTTCAGAACAAGAAGCTCCTCTGTGCCCCTCCTCAAATATAATTCCTTATAACGGTGATGGGAGTCGTTCCTGGGCAGAACAACGTATTTTGAGGAAGCCAGACTCCACTAAGGACTGTCATAACTCATTCGAAATCACCCATCGCTTATCTTAACAGGTAAGGGACATGACATTGATACGTGATACGCAAGGTCAGGACTCATACAGGACCATCTTATGTCAACGGAAGAAATAAATATAAACATTGAAAATAAATGAAATAAAATAAATAAATATATTATATATAATAGGCAGACAATACCAATAACATGAATACTGATGATGACCATGATGGTAATAATAAAAAAATAATAATGATAATAATAATAACAATCATACTAATAAAGTGATGATAATAACAATAATAATGGCAATAATAACAAAACCTGTACATATAAACAAATTAACAAAATATATTCAGCAAAAAAATACATATTACCAAAAGAACATCCACGTGACAGCTTACAATACCCACTGCATCTTACACCAATTCCACCTCGAGTTCCATCTCCGCCACAGCCTCGACAGCACGCGTTTCACTATAGAGGAATTATCCCCCTAACTAGCCTAGTAGGAGCTAATAGTTAACCGTTCCGTCAGACTGGCGCATTGTGGATAAGGGTTGAAGCGGAGGCGGTGGGCTGGCTGGGTGTGGGTGGGGTTATGTGGAAGAGTGGGTGGCTAGCCACTCCAGCCACATGTTGAACAAACAAACGTGTAATATACATGCTGTTGCACCTTTTTATTTATGTATCTTTACGAAAGACTGAGGGGGAATGGAAAACATTGCGAGAATGTGAGTTGGAGGACTGAGGAGGGGGAGGGGTACAGAAAAAGATAGAGGAGGGGGTACAAAAAGCAAGACGGAGGGAGAGAAGTGGGGAGAGAAAATTGATCGAGGAAGAGAGAACAAAACAACTCCAACTGACGAGTCTGAAGTTTAAAAATACATAGTTTTCAAGCTTTTAAATCATATCACCCAATTACTTTTTTCCCCATACCCTCATTCCCATCCCCCACCATACTATGTGATGCATTGTGAAAAAAATAAATAATGAATGAGAGTGAATAAATCAGGGGAAAAGTACCTAAAGAGATGATTTATGTGAAGAGTAACGACGGCCATGATATTAGATGTACCGTGTGGCGAGCAAAGAGAAACGAAATAAAGAAGGGATTGAAGAGTGGACGAAAATAACAATGATAATGAGATAGCCATGAAAATACGCTATGCAAGTAAGACTATTTAAAGTGTGCGAGTATGCAAGAACTAACCAAGATTAATCAAAACATAGCATTTACATGAATCCCCGGAAAGAAAACCTGAGGACAAAGATTTTAAAAATACTTATCGCTTAACGAAGGTAATCATCATCACCATTACTATGAGGAGTCGTACCTGCAATGAGAAAAAAAACGAGCATTAGCCGCACATCTCCACACACATTAGTGAAGATATCTTAAACTTTAAACTAAATAAATAATTAAAAAGATTAAGACCGAAGAACCTAAAGCGGCGATATCGTTACCAGAAGGGAAATTAATGTACCTGAGAATCTTGTGTCGGCTTCTGTGCAAGATATATCAAGATGTTCTGTAAGCAATCATAAATATCAATAGATCATTAATGGCCCCAAACATTCGGACTATCCATTCGTTACAGTTCAAGAAATGTTTTAGTTCTACCTAATCTTTTTAGAACACGCAAAGAAAGCCTACCATCCTCTACAGAATAACATAAGAACAACAATAACAAAAACAATAATAATAAAAGAAAAATATAAAAGTACGTGATGACGCAGTAACACAAAGGCAAACCTCCTCTACTCACCAACCACCGAGACACACACACACACACACACACACACACACACACACACACATTCAACCCATCCACACAACCACCCACGCACACGCATACACATACGGGCGCACGTACACACATAACCGAGCCCCTGAAATTCCTGAGTTATGCCGGATCACGGCGGCCAGCTGGAATTCCACTCCTACAAGACGGATGTACCGAACTTTGCCATTTGCCCGGCGCGGAATGCTCGCCAATTCCCCCTCGCAATGTACCGCGAGACGGGGCGATGGAGCGGCACCGACTTGGCGGGGAAACTATGCGGCTCCGGAGAACAAGCCCGAAAATCACCCGACAGACAGCCAGGAGGAGAAACTTCCCGTTAAGAGCAAAAAGAAGGATGGAGGGGGAGGGGAGAGGGGAGGGGAGAGGGGAGAGGGGAGGGGAAAGGAGGGAGGGAGGGAGGGAGGGAGGGAGGGAGGGAGGGAGGGAAGAGGAGGGAGAGGGAAGGTGGGTGGGAGGGAGAGGAGGGAGGGAGGGGGGGAGGGAGGGAGAGGAGGTAGGTAGGAGGAGGAGGGAAGAAAAGGTAGGTAAGTAGGGATGGAGAGAGGTAAGGAGGGAGTTGTCAGAAGGAAAAAGAGGGAGAGGTATGTGGAAGACTAGAGAGGAAAGGACAAAGAAGTGGGGGGAGAGGGGAAAGGGAAAATGAGGAGCAGACAAAAAAAAGGAGGGAGAGAAAGGGATAAAGAGCGAAGGGGAGTGGGAAAAGAGAAGCGAGAAGAGAGTCGAAGGGCTTTGAGAAAGATGAAGTGACAACCAACACGCAAAACAAATCGACGGCAACGCAAACATACCTCCGAATATCAGCCATTTCCCCACAAAACGGCAAAAATCACGCTCGTCAGCCTTAAGAGCTCAAGAAGTTTCCTCCTTCACAGAGACCGGACAAACAGCCATTGCCAAAAAGCCACGTTCCCACTCAAAACAAAACACGATCATTAACGCAGGGACCGCAAGCAACACAGGTAATAACACTTTCTCTAGCTGGAGTGCGTGTCACACCACCACACACCTTTCGTTCACCACTTTCTTGCTCTTGCCTTATTGCCGATAAACTTGTGTGCAACACTTAAAACCAAGTTTGTTTTACAGTCTTACCCTTGCCACAGTATTAATTATTCACCGAGGGAAGATTTCCCAGAAGATGGCGAGTATTCTTTGTTGAACAGATTTGTATCCAGTTGGGTCTGTTCTTTTCATTTCATCTTCATTTCTATTTTCACCTTTCGTTTTCACTGTCACCACCACCCATGTCATGACCGACTTTTAAAACTAAATTAAACATCTTTCTCTTTTTCTTCTTCGACGTAAAATATTCGCCGGGGATTAACCTCACCGCGAGGAAAAGAAGTTTCGCTCTCCACTCTTACTCTGGTAAATTAGTCACCGTCAAGACAAGCGCCGGATAACGTTGATGCTGTTCTAGAGGGACATTTACACACTTTCTAGCCAATTATGGTTCAGTTAGTAAGAGCGCAAAAGAGGGACGTATGGGGCGTATGAATAAATTATGGCATAAATCAATCTTACACGGAAAAAAAAATATTTATATTTGAAGTGACTTTACAGCCAGCGTTGGAGTGAGGAAATGAGGTATGTGTCTTGTTTAAGAGTTGATAC